>CANTUR010000381.1:0-600000 GCA_947683625.1 Mallotus nudiflorus
TATAAAGTGTTCATCTCCTTCCTTTTTGTTGTAATTTTTATTTTCTATTTTTTCATATATTTTTTTTAAGAATCAGTTCAAATTCATTTTTTTTTCATATTCTTGAAAATTCTTTTGAATGTATCTTTCAATATTTAGCTAGACTACTCATTTTTTCTAGAAATCATACATTGTGTTGATGAAAAATGGGTTTTTTATTGAATGGAGGATTGATGGGAAATGATTTTTTTTTATTTTTTTTTTTTAAAAAAGGATGAACACTTATTTGATTGAAGAGTATATATAAAAAAAGAAAGATGCAATTTTTATTAAGGGAGGGAGATATGGATTTAACTATGGGTGAGTCGGCTATGGGTTGTGATTTTTATTTAAACTTTCCATTTTCATTAGCTTCAACATGAACAATAATTATCTATGGATGTATGAACTCTCATAAAAATGTACAATTTTTTGGGTATAATTAGTATGTTGGCAATATGGTTTGGTTATGGGTTATGACAAAAAAGGATATAATTACAGACATCTTGATGGTTAAGGCAATGGTGGTTAGTTGTTGTGGTAATGATGATGGTGGTGATGGGTGAGTTAAAATAATGTAGGCATGAATTGAGAAAGATGGTGTAGATAAGCACTCAAGAATCATTTGGCATGCTAGTTCCATTGGATACAATCTAAACACCTTTGGCTTTAGCTCCTTTTTCTCTTGTGGGAAGCTACTACTCTCCTTTTATAATAAAAGGGATACTCTGAGCTTACTAACCTTGTTGCAAGAATTTGTTGGCAAATTTGGAAGTCCAAAAACTCGTTCATCTTTAAAAGGCATCATGAAGATCCAAGTTAGATAGTTATAAAAAATTTTTAGTGGTAGACATCCATTCAGAATCAAGACTAACCCAGTCAATAAATAGTAGCCTTCTTTAATTCAAATACCCTTGCTACTTGTGTTGGATGGTCAATATAAAACCAAAGCACATGGAAAATAAATTTTGATGCCACATTTTGCTAAAAAACTCAATAAAGCTAGCTGGGTGTCATATGTAAGGATCATAGAGGCGTAACTACTCATATGGCTTCAAAAACTATACTACAACCACTTTTACGTACAATCTGAAACTATGGCCATTAGTGAAGCATTACGATTCTCAGAAATGTTCCCAAACCTAAACTTCATCATTGAATTAGATTGTCTTAATGAAATAAAGCTCATCAATGAACCTCCTCAATCCACTCCTTAAGAACTCTCTACAATTCTAGACGAAATACATCCCTTGATCTCTCAAAGAATCAAGATTGCTTTTGTTCCCAGATAGGCTAACAGAGTTACAGACTAGTTAGCAAAAAAATCTATAGCTTAGTTATGTCTAACAATACTTTTAATGTTCATCCTCAACTTTTTGAAATCATCAAAGCTGACTTGATATGTATTCCTCCCTAGTTTCTCTTTAATAAATGTTATTGTTAAAAAAAAATTTGAAGGTCTTACAACTTGCAATTTGCATATTTTGAGGTCTAAACATGTAAAATGAAACTTGAGTGGTGAAATTAAAAATAATGAAAAATAAAGGGTTTAAAGATGGGTTGTACTTTCTTTTGAATATACACTCTCTAAACTTGTGTCAAGAAAATATTACGTACTTTGAATGCAATTTAAAATTCTTACCATTAATATAAAAAATATATATTATGTACTTAAATTTAAAAAAGTTTTATACAATTTACATTAGAAAAATAAATTGGTATATTTAATTTAAAAAAAATATAAAAATTATGTCATTTCTATTAAGTTACCATTTATAGTGTTGTATTTTTGTAAATATTGTGTAATACAGTTGGGAAAAATTTAAATATTTTTATATATAATATAAATATTTTTAATCAACATTATGTTGTATGATTTTCCAATGGAAAAATCTTAATTGGATAAAAACATTTTTTTTAATATTTGTGAAGAGTCTATATGAAATGCATCTGTCTTTAATATTAGTATACTCATTAATTTTTAAAATTATAAAAAAAATAATTTTTTTAAATTGATTTAAATTTTGAATGAATAATTTAATTAACCCATACATGCACTAAATAAATTTGCTATATTTGACAAATTAATTACGAAATTGAACAAAAATGTGGGAGGTTTAATTATTGTAATGGCTAGTGCTTATCCCACATATTCTACATACAAAGCTTGGGCTGGGTTTATATTCTAAAAAGGAATTAAGCATTTATAA
Source organism: Mallotus nudiflorus (assembly GCA_947683625.1). NCBI lineage: Eukaryota > Viridiplantae > Streptophyta > Magnoliopsida > Malpighiales > Euphorbiaceae > Mallotus > Mallotus nudiflorus. Next base: position 2,229 of record CANTUR010000381.1, read on the forward strand.
TAAGGTTTAGTGCATATTATATTATGGACCCTTTTCCATGTTGCAATATGGACTAGGAGTCCATCACATTATGAAATTAGGAATCCCACACATTTTTTTTTAACATTTTTAGTTAATGGTTGTTAGTTGAGTGTTTTTCTCTTCTTCTTTAAGAGTTTTTCTATTTTTAAACTCTCTTTTTTTGGATATTTAGAGAGATTTTCTCTTTTGAATTCACTCATATATTTTATTCTTCTTTTTCGTCTGTGTTTATGCTGCTTTTCTTCTTTTGAGTTCTATTGTTTCTACTTCTCTTCTTCTTCTTTTGAGTTTTATTCAATTTTTCTCTAGTGAATTCATGCATATAAATGGATGATCAGATGTCAGATGTTAATGCTATATCTAAGAATGTGTTTTGTGAGAATTCAAGTAAAATAATGAATATGTTGCTTAGAATTGTTATAGCAACTGTTTGTTTTTATTTTTTGATTGATTATAATTTTATTTTTGTGTTCATTTGATTATTTTTCGTAGTTAAAAGTAGAGGTTCATTAGTTTGTGCATGTAGGTTTATTAGTTAAAAGGTAGAGGTTCAATTGTTGTGCATTGTAGGTTCATATATTTTTCAAAACACTAATTATGCTTTACATTTTGTAATGAACCTATAGTTCATTGTTAATGAATATGTCCATAAGTAATAATGAATTTGGTTATATGTGTAATGTCTTAATTATGTTTTTTATCATGTTTATATGTAGATAATGTTTCTAGTGATGATTTGTTAGGATTGAGTGTGAATTCATGTGAAGAGGCTTATTTTTTATATAATGAATATGCTTTTAAAATTGGTTTTAGTATTAGAAAGAGTAAACAAAGATATAGACTCAGTAGCAAATCACTGTAAATAAAGACATTTTATTGCTCAATGGTTGGAGAAAAAGAAAAGACTGGAAAAGATAATAAACGATATTCAAAGCTTGATGTTTGATCTAGTTGTAAAGCTTCTATACAATTTGATATTGATGAAAATGGAGTTTGAACCATGATAAGAAATGAAAAGGAGCACAGTCATTAGTTATGTGATTTCGGTGAAACTCATCTTCTTCGTTTACATAAATCAGTGACAAAAAAACCAGTTGATTTATCTCGAGCACTTAAAAGAAAGTGGAATTCCTATGTCTGATTGTAATAGATTACTTAAAAAGCAATCAAGTGGTTCTCCATTTGTTGGTTTTATTGCTAAGGATGCTTATAATCATTTTGCTTTGGAAAATTTAAAGAAATTTGACAACAGTGATTCTAATTCTTTAATTAAAATTTTTAGATAAAGGCAATCAAATGAAAAGGATTTTTTTAAAAAATTTTGAGGTCAATATTGATGCTAGATTGTGTAGCCTGGAGAGATACACATATGAAACAAGATTATGAGCTTTTTATAGATCTATTAGTTCATGATACAACATATCACACTAATAAATATGATATGATTTGCAGTTTATTTGTAAGTTTGAATCATCACTGTATGAATATTATGTTTGGATATGGCTTTTTGTTAAATGAGAGAATAAAGTCTTTTTTTTTGTTTAATACATTTTTGAGATCTATAGAAGGTAGATATCCATAGACTATATTGACACATCAATCTACTGCTATGGCTACTACTGTTGCTCAAGTCTTTCTAAATTCACGATATAGGCTTTATATATGAAATATAGGGGAGAATTCAAAAAAGAATATCAAGTTTTTAAGAAGTTAGAAAGGATTTGTTGACTTATTTAACTATGTGCTTAAATACAGTAATATAGAGGCTGAGATTTAGTTTTATTAGGGTAGGCATATTAATTTTTTTTTCAATTTTCATAGTTGAACTGATACGGAACCTCCAATAATAAGCTTGAGAACCCCTTTATGTATTCAAACCCTCGAGTCATTAACTTGAAAACCCCAATAGTCAATTCAGCAACAACCCCTAAGAATGGTTAGAAATCAAATTACTTAGATGATCAAAGAATTAGAATAAAGAAAACTCGTTTCTAAATTCCAATTTCGAAACACTCCATAAGAAGATGATCAATCTACTTAAATGTTTTTTAAAGCATGTATTCTACACAAGAACATAAAGATAAAAGCAAACAGCCTTTAGGTTTTAAAACTTCAATTCTGAATCATAAAATTCGTCCAAGGCATATATATATAGCCTTTACAAGGTTTTCCTTAGTGAGTAAGGAAAACTAATAACCCTAATCACAAAAATAGGAAATTAATCTAATCAGACCTCAAATAGGAATTTTGACATACTTCCTATTTTAAGAATAATTAAATTGACTAAAACTAATGGGCTTTTAAAATAACAAATTCATCCAGCCCTTATTTAACATAATTAAACCTAAATAACAATGCTTAAATAACTCTCCCATGCATATTCGGCCAGCCCATAACAAATGAGGCCCATTATATACTTAATTAAACCCATTAATAACTTGGACTTGAATTAAGTTGTATTGAACTTGAGCTGCACTTGGCACCAAGCTTTGGTGTCCTTATAAAATTTCACTAGCTAAGTTCACTAAGCCTTGTAGATGATGGATTAAGGCTTCTTGAAGCTTCTTAGATTGAGACCTTGTTATAGGTCTTTGAGGCATGCTGGTTGGACTCAAAACCTCTTGAACTTGATCCTTGCCTTCTTGACCATGCTCATCTTCATCATGTTGAATTCTTTGAACTTGGTATGTTGGCTGCTCCATAACATTTCCCCTCTCGTCAAAAGGATTCGTCCTTGAATCTAAAGCATCACCTATATCAAAAGGACTCAAATAAGCCACATTAAATGAAGCACTAACATTATACTCACTAGGTAGGTCCACTTTGTATGCATTGTCATTAATCCTTTCAAGTATTTGAAAAGGACCATCTCCTCTTGGGTTTAGCTTAGACTTCCTTTGAAGTGGAAACCTTTCTTTGCAAAAATGCACCCAAACCCAATCTCCAAGCTGAAAAATCATTGGCTTCCTTCCCTTATTCACATGTGAAGCTACTTTAGCATTTTGCTTCTCAATCCTCTCCTTAACTTGCTTATGTAACTTCTTCACCAAATCAGCCTTAGAATTAGCATCAACACTCACAAAATTGTTAGGTGGCAGTGGCAATAAATCAATAGGAGTAAGTGGATTAAATCCATAAACAATCTCAAATGGAGAGCAATTAGTAGTGCTATGAACAGCCCTATTGTAAGCAAACTCCATAAATGGTAAACAATCCTCCTACATCCTAATGTTCTTTTCTATGATTGCCCTAAGCAAAGTAATTAAATTCCTATTAACTACTTCAATTTGCCCATTGGTTTGAGGGTGACAAGTAGTTAAAAACAATAGCTTAGTTCCTAACTTTCCCCATAACACATGCTAAAAATGACTCAAAAAATTAACATCCCTATCACTAACAATGCTCCTAGGTATGCCATGTAAACGCACAACTTCTTTGAAAAACAAATAAGCAATCAACTTAGCATCATCAGTTTTATGACATGGTATAAAATGAGCCATTTTACTAAATCTATCAACCACAACAAAGATACTATCATGACCTTTCCTAGTTCTAGGCAATCCAAGTACAAAATCCATAGACAAATCAGTCCAACATTCACTAGGAACGAGTAATGGTGTGTACAACCCATGCAGTTTCAACCTAGACTTAGCCTCTCTATATGTAATGCAATGCTCGTAAACTTTATACACATCATGTTTCATACCAGGCCAAAAGAAATGTTCTACTAGCATATCATAGGTCTTATTTACCCCAAAATGCCCCATTAAGCCTCCTCCATGTGCCTCCTTAATTAATAATTCCCTTATAGAACACTTAGGAATGCACAATCTATTTGTTTTAAACAAGAAACCATCAAACAAGTAAAAATCATCCGAAACAACCCCATTATCACAAGATGCATATATATCACCAAAATCATCATCATGTGGATACAACTCCTTTATAAACTAAAAACCTAATAATTTAGTAGTAAGAGAGTTAAGTAAGGTGTACCTTCTAGATAATGCATCAACAACCACATTCTCTTTACCTTACTTGTACTTAATCACATATGGAAATGTTTATATGAACTCCACCCATTTGGCATGCCTACGGTTTAGCTTATCTTGACCCTTAAAATGCTTTAAACTTTCATGGTCAGTGTGTATCACAAACTCCCTAGGCCACAAATAATGTTGCCATGTTTACAAAGCTCGAACCAATGCATATAATTCCTTGTCATAAGTTGGATATTTCAAGGTTGCCCCACTTAACTTTTCACTAAAATACATTAGTGGTCTTTGATCCTGCATCAAAATAACTCCAATCCCTATGCCACTAGCATCTCATTTAATCTTAAAAGTTTTATTAAAGTTAGGTAAAGCAAGCAAAGGTGCATTACAGAATTTTTCTTTAAGTTCATTAAATGCATGTTCTTGTGCATCACCCCAAACAAATCCAACATTTTTCTTAACTAATTCATTCAAAGGTGCGGCTATAGTGCTAAAATCTTTAATGAATCTCCTATAGAAACTAGCAAGCCCATGAAAACTCCTAACCTCACTAGCATTTTTAGGTTTTGGCCACTCTTTAATAGCCCTAACCTTCTCCTCATCAACCTCTATGCCTTGACTAGATACAATAAAACCAAGAAAATTAACCTTATTCATGCAAAAACTACACTTTTTAAGGTTTGCATACAACTTTTCTTGTCTAAGTGTTTCTAGTACAATTCGCACATGCATAACATGATCATCTACACACTTAGAGTAAATCAGAATATCATCAAAGTAAACAACAACAAATTTACCTAAGTAATTTCACAACACATGGTTCATCAATCACATGAATGTGCTAAGTGCATTAGTAAGACCAAAGGGCATAACAAGCCACTAATACAACCCATACTTAGTCTTAAAAGCTGTTTTCCATTCATCACCAACATTCATTCAGATTTGATAATAACCAGATTTCAAGTCTATTTTAGTGAACAAATAAGAACCATATAACTCATCAAGCATATCATCTAATCTAGGAATAGGATGATGATACTTTACAGTGATTTTATTGATGGCTCTGCAATCCACACACATCCTCCGTGTTCCATCCTTCTTTGGCACAAGAATGATAGGAACCGAACAAGGACTAAGACTTTCCGTCACATACCTTTTAGCTAGCAACTCCTCCACTTGTGTTTAGATCTCCTTTGTTTCTCTTAGATTTGCTCTATATGCTGGTCGATTGGGTATGGCTGCCCTTGGAATGAAGTCAATTTGATGTTCTATGCCTCTAATTGGGGGTAATCCACTAGGCATCTCTTTGGGAAACACATCTTCAAATTCCTGCAAAAGATCAACAAACACACTAGGCAAAGATGGGTTAAGTTCATTAGTTTCCAAATAAGCCCCTTTGTACAAAAGTACAAATATAGGCCGATTAGCATACAAGGCCTATCTAACCTCACTTGTCCTAGCTATTAAACTCAAATTCTTTTCTTTTTTCTCTCTAGGCTGAATCTTTTCTTTTCTTTTTCCCTCTTTCTTTTCACTCTCTAAAGAATTTTTCTTACTCTCTTTTCCTTTCTTTTCAGCCTCCACTCTCATTCTTTCCATTTTACATTGGTCTTCATACACCTCCTTTGAAGAAAGTGGTATTAATATGATTTTGTGCCCATCCTTGGTAAAGTGATACCGATTGAGGTACCCATCATGCTTGGTCTTTCTATCAAATTGCCATGGTCTACCAAGCAAAATATCTCCAACATGCATAGGAACTACATCACATAATTGCTCATCATGATATTTACCAATTGAAAAGGAAATAATAGATTGTCTATTTACCTTAACCTCCCCACAATCATTAAGCCATTGAAGTTTGTATGGTCGTGGGTGTGGTATAGTAGACAGCCCCAATCTACTAATTAAGAATGAGCTCACTGCATTGGTACAACTCCCTCCATCAACAATCATAAGACATGCCTTGCCTTGCACATGACACCTTGTATGGAATAAGTTGTCTCGTTGCTCTTCAATGCAATCTTCCTTTATTTGAGTACTAAGAGCACACCTTGTAACCAGCATGTCACCTTTGATTGGCTCCTCTATACTCCCATCACTACAACTTTCCAATTCAGGCATCTCATCCTCATTACTTTCATTATTGCCCTCTTCTTCATCAGTCACAATTTCCCCATTCCTTATGGTCGTAGTTCTCTCATTAGGGCAATCTTTGCTCACATGACCTACTCCTTGACACTTCCAACACTTAATGTCTCTATTTCTCCCTTTAGGCTCATCGGTTTTGATTTTTTCCTTAGAGACCGAATCAGCCTTCCCTTTAGTAACCTCATGAGCAACCTTATTCCCACCCCTATAATCACTCTTTCCATCCTATTTCCAATTAAAATTAGAACTAGAATAGGATTTGGAATTGTACCTTATCACCTCTCTTCCTTGGAGTTGCCTTTCTATCTTGACGGCCATGTGCACCATCTCTTCTAAATCTTCATATTTGTGTAAATCTACTCAGTCAGATATGTCTTTGTTTAGACCAGCCAAGAAACATGCCTTAGTGATCTCCACATCTTCATCTATATCAGCCCTAGTCATGAGCATCTCCATCTCTTTATGGTAATCATCCACACTCCTACTACCTTGTTTAAGAACTTGAAGTTTTTGTACAAGTTCCCTATGATAGTGTTTTGGCACAAATCGCTTCCTCATTATAACCTCGAGCTCAGGCCAATTATCAATTGGGTACTCCAAATTCCTTCTCCTATTAATCACCAAATGGTCCCACCAAGCAATAGCATAATCAAAAAATTGAGTAACCACCAATTTTACCTTCTTTTCCTCGCTAAATTGATGGCAATCAAATATAAGCTCCAATTGCTTCTCCCATTGTAAATAGGACTTCGGATTTGATTTACTTTGAAAGTTAGGTATCTTATGTTTGATGCTTCCCAAATTTTGATCTACATCATCTTCATTGCCTCAGTTTCTTCCATTGTATGGAACCAGTTGTAACCTTCCTCTTCCTTTACCTTGGCCTTGTCTACCTCCACCTTTTGGTACTACTTCTGCATAGGCCTCATCTTCATCCTCATTGTCAACATTGCCTTCTAATTCCTCATTACGGTTTGGTGTTGTTGCCCTTTCAACCGCTCCTAGCCTTGTATCCATGCTGTTTAATCTCTCTATTATAGTCTCAAAATTTGTATTCATACGTGCAAATTGCCTTTGTTGAGCCTCACGTAGCAAAGTTTCATCAACTTTACCCTCACCTTTATTTTCACCTTGGTTTGACTATAATACCCTACATATTACTTAAATAAATAAGGGTATTTTATTTATTTATTTTATTTTATTTTATCAAATCATACTATAAATAGTTATTTTTCCATCATATTATATTTATTTTATGATTTTTATTATTGTGATTATTATTATTTTCATTATCGCTATTAGTGTAATTTTAAATTATATTAACGTTATTAGCTACATGTATGTCTATAAACAAATAAATATAGATATAGGGTTTAATTATTATGTTATATGTGTATGTATATTAGTAGGTTAAGTGTATATATGTATATAATATCTATGAATATGTATATATAATATAGTATAAAGTATAATTATACACACACACACACACACACACACACACATATATATATATATATATATATATATATATATATATATATATATATATATATATATATATATATATATATATATATATGTATAGTTAGAGGTTAGAAAACACTAGAAAACCGAAAGAAAAATCAACTCCTCATCTTCGTCTACTGCCACCCCCCGCCCTCTCCCGTCACTGCGCCACCTTCTTCTCCTCTTGAGGGCGCCATTGCCGCCGTGGGTGAAGCTTGCTGGAGTGTTTAAGTAGCTTCTTTCCTCTTCCACGCGAAGCAGCTCCTTCCTCCCCTCGCGCAGCAGCAGCTCTGCATCTCCTCATTTTGCCCAGCTTCAACCTTTTACTGTGCTTCCTCCTGGTGGTGTCGAGCTGCTCTCCGTCTCCTCCTGAGCTGCTCCATCTCCCCATTTTCTCCGATAGCAGGTAGGTCTTTCCCCTCCCTCTGCTCTGTCCAGCTGCTAGGTGGTGAGTAGTGGTCGCCCAAATCCTTCCATTTCCTTCTTTGATCTTGATAAACCTAGGTTAATTAGGGTTGTTTAGCATGCATTTGAAGTTGTTTTTAATTTTCTTGAATTTTTGGTAATTAAATTGATTTTCCAGAATTTATTTAATGTTTATTTGGTTTATTTAGATATTTATTTAGGTATAATTAGCAATTAGGGTGATTGTTATTAATTATTTTGAGTAAAATAAATTTTATTGAAATTTTTTTGGTATTTATTTTGATTTTTAGTGAATTTTGAAAATTTTGACACTATTTTAGGAATTTTCGAAAATTATAGTTAAAAAAAATTTTGAAAATTTAATAATTAGGTTAATTTTGAAAATTATAGTAGGAAGATTTATTTTGAGAGAAATAATTTTTGGGATGATTAAATAATTTTAAGGAATTATTTTAGTATAAATAGCACTTTGTGTAGACCATGTATTTTTAGGGGGGGTAAAAATGTAATTTTACACTAAATATTATAAATATATATTTTAATTAGTTTTATTAATAATTAAAGGGTTTAGATAAATTTTTATAAATTAATTGATATAATTTCCTAAGTAGTGTAATTTTAAATATCAAATTCCCAATATATATATATATATATATAATACATTACAATAGTTTTAATTTGGGCTATAGTTATATTTTTAAAATGATGGAATACAAATTTAATTGCTCAATTTTGAATAATTGAGATTTTATATAATTTTCATTTATTCTAGTATGTATGTATGTGAAATATATATTTGAGAAATAAATATTATAAAATTTTGATATTTGTTTGAGTTGTGATCTCGGTCGAGGCAAATTGTAGTTTGGGAGCCCGACTCGAGTGTGAATGGTTGTGTATATTGGAAGTGCATTTTCTATGCAGGTCTGGCTTTACCTTTGGTAGAGAGATGTCCGTTTTACAGAGGAGACTCTATCAAAATTTCGGTAGATTTTCTCGTAAAATGTGATATCCGTAAAATTTCTACCGTTAGTTAGGTTAAATCCTGTCTGTCAAGTCAGTTTGGAATTTCATTGCTTTGCTGATTGTTGGTTTCGATTCCTTTGTCATGATTTTAAAGGTCGATTATTATTATTTTCTTTTAGATCATCTCGGAGCAAAAGCCGTGAGGCCGAGGCAGACGCGTGGTCGTCAGCCTTCACATTCATCCTGTAAGTCGATAGAATGATCTGTGCGTGTGTTTTAATTAACAAATGTGTGCACTCCTATTTTAATATTGATTATATGGTTTATTTAATTTAATGCTATTATTTAAGATTTAAACGCATTTCATTGTTTAAAATCGATTTGAGAAATTTTGGTAGAACGGGCTACCTGGTGGGCTTTACCAAGACTATGTGCACATGGTAGAGATTGAGAGATGGATCTGTAATATATATGTTTGGTGAATGTTAAACTGGGACGGGTGCCTTGGTGGAAGCCTATGCTCTCGGGGATCGCCAGTGATTTGTAAGGTTAAAATGGACTGGGATGGGTGCCTCGATTGATGCCTTTGCTCTCGGGGACCGCCAGTGCCATATATTTGGATTAAGTGAATGACTATGGCTTGGTGCCTCGGTTGATGCCTTTGCTCTCGGGGACCGGTAGTCTAGTTGGAATAAGTGGGCCCGGTTGGCCATTTAGACTTAGGTTTAGGGTTCTACCGAGATTTTTCAAAAGCTATAATTATATATTATAAATTATTTTCACTATAAACGTATAGTTTTCAAAAACGTTTTCAAACCGTGCAGCTCTTCTATTGACTTACTCAATGAGGTCTGATTCCCCTCAATTTATTTTTTCAGGAGCTTGGGAGTTCGACCTCAGACTACCTCTATGCCGGGTTTCTTCTTCACCGGCCATTTTATGTAGGTCATTATAAGCTATACTGTGTGTTAATCTAGGTTGCTGCAGTAGTATATATATTGAGGATTTGTATGGTTTAAACTTAATTATGTAGTTTATTTGTACGAAACACGTTTATGTATAAGACATAAATTCAATTTATAATATGAGATGTTGATTCATATTTTTATTAAGCAGTTAAATTTATGTAATTTGAGAAAAATCAGTTTGATAATATGTTCTATTTTTAATTAAAGTTTAATATCTATGAATGGTTTTATTTTCTTTTACTTTAGGCTTACTACGGGTTTCGGGGGCCTTATGCTTACCCATTCCCTAGTGCCGGTCACGTGCCCTCGGGTTCGGTTCGTGACATTGACATTGCTGTAAAAGAATGTTAGAAACAAAAAAAAAATAAAATCCTCACAATCACTCCCTCACGTGTTTGCACTCAAATAATGGGGGTGGTCACTCATGTTTAACTCAATTTGATGTTTCACTCGGCTTCCTCTCACCACTCAAGCTAATTCTTTTATGTTCTTAGGTGAATCACACTTTTAGAATAAATCAATTAGATTGAAGCAATATTCAAGTAGAACTTTCAAAAGTGAAATTTTCAAAACAAGTTTGAGGCAATTCGGTTAAAAAAAAAACAATTCAGAAGCAATAAAATAGGAAAACTCAAAAAGATGCAAAAGACATGTGAAAGAAATACAAAGATTTTCTAAAATAGAAAAGAAAATAAATTTAGAAGTTATTTTAAGGAGAAAAGTCAAATCTTCCTCAATAAGTAATATTCCTTAATGAGCAAGTATTGTAAAGATATGAAAAATCCTTAATAGACAAGTAATACAAGATATGACAAGATCTAGTTAGATATGTCAATTATAAACCAAATAGGATTAGGAAACCTAAATCAGACCTGATGAGGATATTAATCACTCAAACAATATTCCTTAATGAGCAAGGAATGGAAGGAAATGCAAATCAGACCTAATTAGGATATAAATCACTCAAGAATCTCAATTCTTCCTTTTCTAATAACTTTCTCTTCTTCTTTTTTCACGAACTTTTTTTTTAGCACGAATTTTTTTTAAAAAAAAAACTTTCAACTATGAACAACAAATCTAAATTTCAGAATGCAAAACAATTGACTGACTTAAAGGAAAAAAAAAGATCAAGACTAACAAATAAGAACAAAGAACAAAACACAAGAATGAAGAACAAAAAAAAAAGAATGATTTTAAAAGAATAAGAAAAACATAAGAAATCAGGATTAAGAATAAAAATTATAAAAGATAAAACTTGATCTAGTGCCAAAGCTCTGATACCAAATGATACGGAACCTCCAAGAATAAGCTTGAGAACCCCTTTATGTATTCGAACCCCCGAAGCATTAACTTGAAAACCCCAATAGTCAATTCAGCAACAACCCCTAAGAATGGTTAGAAATCAGATTACTTAGATGATCAAAGAATTAGAATAAAGAAAACTAGTTTCTAAATTCCAATTTCGAAACACTCCACAAGAAGATGATCAATCTACTTGAATGTTTTTTTAAAGCATGTATTCTACACAAGAACATAAAGATAAAAGCAAAACAGCCTTTAGGTTTTAAAACTTCAATTTTGAATCATAAAATTCATCTAAGGCATATATATATAGCCTTTACAAGGTTTTCCTTAGTGAGTAAGGAAAACTAATAACCCTAATCACAGAAATAGGAAATTAATCTAATCAGACCTCAAATAGGAATTTTGACATACTTCCTATTTTAAGAATAATTAAATTGACTAAAACTAATGGGCTTTTAAAATAACAAATTCGTCCAGCCCTTATTTAACATAATTAAACCTAAATAACAATGCTTAAATAACTCTCCCACGCATATTCGGCCAACCCATAACAAATGAGACCCATTATATACTTAATTAAACCCATTAATAATTTGGACTTGAATTAAGTTGTATTGAACTTGAGCTGCACTTGGCACAAAGCTTTGGTGTCCTTGTAAAATTTCACTAGCTAAGTTCACTAAGCCTTGTAGATGATGGATTAAGGCTTCTTGAAGCTTCTTAGATTGAGACCTTATTATAGGTCTTTAAGGCATGTTGATTGGACTCAAAACCTCTTAAACTTGATCCTTGCCTTCTTGACCATGCTCATCTTCATCATGTTGAATTCTTTGAACTTGGTGTGTTAGCTGCTCCATAACATGAACTTAAGTTGTAGAAGTGATAAATCTTGCTATTTTATTCTTTGAACCTGCGTGCTCTGTGTTGATTAATGTTGTATTTATTTATTTCTATTTTTTTGTTAGGTTGGAAAGAGAATATGAGTGTCATAAGAATTCTTGGATGCAAAAGATTTTTGATATTAAAGAGAAATAGTATCCTACATTTAATAAAGATTTTTTTATAGTGGAATTTTATCATCATAAAGGAGTAAGACTACCAATTGTTATATGTCTAGGAGACTTTTTAAGATTGCTGGACTTTATGATTTTTTTCAACTCTTTTGTTGTTGTGGTTTTAGAATGGAGGAGTAGGGAAAGTGGACAAGACCTACATTGTATGCAAGGTGAACCTATAATGGCTATCAATGATGTGAATCTTCTTTCACATGCTAGGGAAATATATACACTAGAGCTATATTTTTTGTTTGAGAAGCAGTATATGAAGAGTTGTGCTTGTGATAAAATTTTATTGGGTTCTAATGACTGTAGTCTTAAGTATCTTGGGAGGTGAGAAGATATGGATATCATACATTATAAGGTTCATTTTAATGTTGTAGATATTTGCATATCTTGCACTTGTAAAATGGTTTTTGAGGTATGTTAAAATCTTTGAATTTTGTGTTTTTATTTAATAATCCTAAAATTTAAAGTTAATGAAGCTATAGGAACGAACCTCATGATGTTGTCCATACAATTATTGTTTTGAATTTATGGGGAAATAGTAATGAAGTTGTTAATTTGTAATGAATTTGTAAGTGATTTCTAATGAACCTATGGACATAGGATAATATATTAAACAATTATAAATCTTGTATTTATTTTTTTCTTTTTCAGGTGGGGATTTTGTGCTGCCACTATTTGTGTATTTTGAATATCCATTGTGTTAAAGAATGAAAAGATGGACAAAAGGAGTGATTAAGAGTAGAAATGTTGATATTCTTTTAGTATCTTCATGTGATGAATTTGGTTTAGCTACTTTTCTTTGGAGGATATAAATAGTTAGAAATTTCCACAAATTAATTTTAGCAAGTAAAGACAACATCAAGGCTTGACAATACTGTGATGAAGCTTTTGAAAGTGCAAAAAAGAGAGTTATAGATGAGATTGGAGCTGTGTATTTTAAAGAAGAATTTGATTTAGTACCTTGTTCGACTGAAAAAATATAAAATCCCCCTCATAATAGAGCAAAAGGTGAACACAATAAAATAATTAAGAGTGTAATTGAAAAGAAGTTTAATCAAGCTAAAGGTTTAAGGAAAATTGCTCAAATAGCTACAATAGAAACAAAATTGATGTTCAAGCTTTTGTTCAGATAATAATTATGTATATCATTTTAAAATGAAATTTTTGCTCTATTAACTAATAAACTTTTGTGCATGTTGTGTAATAATCCTCTATTCTATTTATAGGAAACTCTTTCACAAGTATTTTCAAATGGATACCTTGCTCATCTAAGCTCTGGCAGTTTAGAATTAATAACTGTAACTAGAGATTTAGGTTCAAATCATTCTAAAGTTATAAATTCTATTATTTTGGAATTTTTAGTTATAAACATATAATTTTTTCTTCAATAAATAATTAATATTAACATTAGTAGTAATTTTTGTTATATTGTTTATTTTTGTTAGTTACACGTGTATTTAATTTGTATAATATTAATTAACATGTCTAATGATCCTTTTAGATAAGTTTTATTGAATTTTACAAGTTTTGAATCTTTAAGTAAACACTTATGAATTTAGAGGTCTATATTAGTGAACCTAAAGAAGAATTTGAATGAACCTCTATGTAAATACATTCAAACACCTAATTTAACATGTGTTAGGGATATTGAGCATGCCTTTTTTTTTAGTTCTGTGTCATGTCATGTGAAGAAAATAACCAATAGTTAACTTAAAGATTCATCATGCAAAAAATCCTAAATCTCTGATATAATCTATTGTACAATCATCATCTTCTATTTCGAACCCATAAATCTAAAAATCCTTTTTTCTCCTTTTTTTGTCATATAGAGATTATCTTCATTTTCATTTTCATCTTCTAACCTCGTTAGTTACTTGCGTAGTAGACATTTTCATCTTCTTAACTTACCTTGTAAGTTATTTAAACGTAAATCTTTGTGTAGACATTTCCTCTTTTCTGTTTGCATGAAATTTTTTTATTGTCTGTGATCTTTATATTGATATTTAGATGTTGTTTTATGCATATATATATATTTTTTTTTTTTAATATTTTGGCATATATTTTTGGATTTGGTGAGATTCATTATTTTAAACATAAAGGTTTAGTAGGTGAAACACATAGTTTCATTAGTTGAAATAGAGTTATGTTATGCTAATTTTTTTTTTTATTTTTTATGACATATTTAAAGAATTAAAAATAATGAAGAGAGGATTCGAGGAGTCAAAATACATGTATTCATTGAAATGTTATATTAGAGATAAATCAAGGAAAATGATAAAGGTAACAAATGAAAAAAGAAAAGAAAAAATGGTAAAGACTCCACCAGCACAAATCGGTAAATCTTTACTTATAAGGATGTAACCGAAGTCCTTTTTTAACAATAAAAAAATGTTGTGATTGAAATAGGATTCATAAGCCTATTAGAATTATCATTGTGTGAATATCACAAATAATTGATAGGTTTTTGTTTTAAAATTTTGACTATGGTAGGATTGCAATAGTCTTAGAAGATAATAAAAAACTTAGTGTAACTAAAGACGAAATTTTCACCATATACAATTCCTTGAGGAAATAAGGTTATTATATAGGTGAAAATGATAACCATTCACTAGAGTATGCACAATTGGTTAAGAGTTAGAAAGAAAGGTGGAACATGTTAGGTTATGTGATCCAACACATAGTAAAAAATTGAAAACTTTTATCACAAACCCAAATCAAGATCCATGCAATTCAATTAATTGATTTGATTAGGGTTCCCAGAACCTTACCACGGATGAAAATCAGGCAACAATGATGGAAGGTTAAGAGGAGGTTCACACCAATGACACCATACCTCGAGCTTTTTATTCTCTTTTATTGGATGAAGATGTCTCCAAAAGAATATGCCCTTTATAAGTATCCATACAAATAGCCCTTTGAAAAACTTAAAAATTAAACTCTATATTTCATTTTTCTTAAAGGAGAGAGAAAAATGAATTAAGGTGGCAGAATTAAAATAAGGTATGTGAAACCTTAGAGAATATGTTATATTTATAGACCTCTCAATTAGGGTTTCACTTACCAAAATGAATTTTGGTATATTTCATTTATTTAAATTCTAATTATTCAAATACTAAATCAGAAATAATTTTCTAATTATGTATATATATATATACATACATACATACACACAAATTATTTATTTATTTCCATAGAGTTTTATTGGGCTTTGTAAACCCATATTTGTTTTGGACTTATTCTAAGTGTGTGACCCTATAGGTTCATAAGACATTAGCAGTGGGCTTGAAATTCCTATTTAGGCCTACAAATCATAAGTGGCCTCTAGCAAGGCATTATAACTACCCAAGTCTTGTGAAAGTTAGTGTATTGGGCTCCTTAGCTTGAGCTGTAGCTCTATTATTATCACAATACAAGTTCACTGGATCTGATTTACTAGGAATAACACCTAGTCTAGCAATGAACTTCTTGATCCAAATAGCTTCCTTAGTTGCTTTTGAGGTAGCTATATACTCAACTTCTATTATAGAATCAACAATGATGTCTTGCTTAGAACTCCTCCAGCTCACTGCACCTCCAATCAAACAAAACACATATCATCCTTGTCAGTTTAGAAGCTGGAATTTGTGTAACCATTTACAACTAGCTCATCTTCCTTACCACCATATAGTAAAAATGCATCCTTAGTTCTTCTCAAGTACTTAAGGATATTTTTAACTACTTTCCAATGACTTTCACTTAGGGTCTGACTAATATCTACTCGTTATGCTTAAGGCATATGAAACATCAAGTTGAGTACACAACATTGCATACATGATAGATCTAATAGCAAAAGCATATGGAATCTTACTTATGTGGTCTCACTTATCTTGTGTCATAGGACACTGAGTCTTACTGCGACTAATGCCATATAACATTGGCAAGAATCCTCTCTTAGAGTCTTGCATGCTAAACTTGTTCAATACCTTATTAATGTAAGTGCTCTGACTTAGGCTAATAAGCCTTTTAGAGTGGATTCACCCAAGTCTTTCATTGAGAAACAATTCCCTAGCCATGATTTAACATTTTTTTAAAATAGGGATATCATTTCCAATTAGTAGTATTTTAGTAACATACAACACTAAATACATAATTGTGCTCCTAATAACCTTTTTGTGGACACAAGGTTCATCTTCATTCTTAATGAAGCCAAAATCTTTGAATGCTTCAATAAAATGAATATTCCAACGCTGAGATGCTTACTTCAGTCCATAAATGGACCTTTAAAGTTTACATACCTTTCCAGAATTCTCAAGATTGACAAAACCCTCTAGTTGTGTTATGTACACATCTTTAAGTAAGTTTCTATTAAGAAACACTATTTTGACATCCATTTGCCATATCTCATAATCATAGTATGCAATTACAGCAAAGAGAATTTGAATAAATTTTAGCATAGCAACTAGTGAAAAAGTTTCATTATAATCTATCCTATGTGTTTGTTTGAAACCCTTTGCATCCAGTTTTACTTTAAATGTATACACATTTCCATCCATGTCTATTTTCTTTTTAAAAACCCATTTGCATCCAATATTTTTTAAGCCATAAGTTGGGTCAATCAAGGTCCATACTTGTTTATCATACATGGATTGCATTTATGATTTTATGGCTTCTAGCCATTTCTCAGAGTCAGGACTATTTATGGTCTCTTGATAGGATATAGGCTCATTTTGATCCATGATTAACACATCATTATCATCAGTTATGAGAAATCCATATCTTATGGGGATTTAATGTGTCCTACCATACCTCCTTGGGCCTTTTAGTACTTGTATAAGTTCAACAATTACTTGTTGATATGATCTAGATGTGGTTCCATACTTGGTACAATGCTATTTTATGGGTTTTGAATATCTTGAAGTTGCACTATGCTATACTAGTTCCCTTGGAAATAAATTCTCTTTCTAAAAATACACCATTCTGAGCAACAAACACTTTGTTCTCAGAAACATTATAGAAGTAATATCCTTTAGTTTCTTTAGGATATCCCATAAAATGCATTTATCAAATTTGGGTGCTAGCTTATTTAACATTTGACGCTTCACATAAGCTTCACATCCCTAAATCTTAACAAAAGACAAACTAGGAGTTTTTCTAGTCCACATCTCATATGGTGTCTTTTCAATTGCCTTTGATGGAACTCTATTAAAAATGAACGTAGCAATTATAAAGCATATCCTTAAAAAGAGATTGGAAGATCATATTGACTCATCATTGATTGAACCATATCCAATAAAGTTCAATTTCTCCATTTAGACACACCATTCCATTAGGGTGTACCTAGAGGAGTTAATTATGAAATAATCCCATAATCTTTAAGATGATTTATAATTTCTTGGTTTAAATATTCACCACCTTGATTAGATCTTAGTGTTTTAATATTTTATCAAGTTGATTTTATACTTCATTCTTGAAAACTTTAAACTTTTCAAAAGATTCAAATTTATGTTTCATTAGATAAACATAGCCATATCTATTGAAATCATCTGTAAAAGTGATGAAGTATTGGAAACCTTCTATAGCAGTTGAGCTTAATGGTATACATACATCTAAATGTATAAGGCCCAATAAGTCATTAGCCCTCTCACCTTTTCTAGCAAAAGGCATCTTAGTTATTTTTCCTAGTAAATAAGATTCACATGTTTGAAATGATTCATAATCAAATGAATTGAAAATCCCATTTTAGTAAAGCTTTGAAATGTGTTTATCATTTATATGGCCTAAATGAAAATGCCAAAGATAGGTAGAGTTTAAATCATTAGATTTAAACTTCTTTGTATTGATGTTATAGATTGACTTTTCATTAGTGTCTTCAACATTTAGAACATAAAGACCACTGGTGCATAGAGCAAATCCATAGAAAATGTTACCATGATAAATATTGCATTTATTATTCCTAATAATCAATTCAAAACCTTTCTTATCCAAACAAGAAACAAAAATAATATTCCTACATAAAGTAGGTACATAATAATAATTTTCAAAATTTAAAATAAGTCTACTAGGCAAAGTTAACTCATAAGTCCCTATAACTAAAGCAACAACTCTTGCTTTATTGCTAACTCATAGGTCCATTTCATCTATAGCCAATGATCTACTCCTTTTTAGACCATGCACTTTAGTACAAACGTGAGATCTTGATCCATTATCTAATACCCAAGAATCAGAAGTAGATAAATTAATTTCTATAACATGAATACATGAAGAGGTAGTCACACTACCCTTATTCTTATTCGGATCACTTAGATATAGCTTGCAATTTCTTTTCTAATGACTTGGCTCATTGCAGAAAAAGCATATTCCTTCCTTTGGTGGCTTTACTTGGAGTTTAGCTTTGGACTTGGGCTTGGGCTTTGGCTTTGGCTTTTGAAAGCCTTTAGGAGCCTTGCCCTTTCCCTTTCTAACCTTTTTCATACCCTTTCCCTTATTGACCATTAAAACATCCTTGGTGGAATTCTTGATATTCTTTTTAGTAGTTTTAAGCATCCTATGCAACTCTGAAATAGTTTTGTACATACTATGGATATTGAAATGCATTATAAAACTATCATAAGCATCATGCAAAGATTGGAGAATGATATCAATAGCTAATTCTTGTTCAATCTTAAGACCAATTTTGTCCAAGTGTTCAAGATGACCTTTTATCTTGAGAACATGAGGACTGACAGAGCCGCTAGCAGTTAATTTATAGGAGAGCAATGCCCTAATGGTATTGAACCTTTTGATTCTAGCTTTCTTTTAGAAAATTTCCTTGAGATGACCTATCATAGCGTAAGCCTCCATTTCCTCAATTGCTTTTGAAGCTTAGACTCCATGCATCTAAGCATAAGATAAATGACATCTACTGAATCATTAAGATGCTTACTATAAGCATCCTTTTGTGCTCCAGGAGCATTAGCAGCTGGTTCCTCAGGGACGGGTTTATTAAGGATATATTCCTTTCTTTCTTGCCTAAGAATAATTCTTAGATTTCCACACCAGTCAAAAAAGTTAGTTATATTTAGCTTATCCTTCTCAAGGATCGATTATAGTGACATAGTAGGTGCTATAGTTAATGTCATTATCTACAACAAATATATATATGGTACATTCAATTTTATTATAAAGGAGGCATAAGAAAAATCCCACTAAATTTTCATAAATTATAAAACCCTCAAAATGATTTTAACAATTAAAATTTCTTAGTGGGCCAAGATCCATATTTCATCCTACTTCAAGTAACCTTTGGCTTATCACTTAAAGTGTGGCTATTTAGGTAGGTGACACTTTACCAATTACATCTTATGTAATTCTTGGATAAGTATAAGACATTGCCATAACATGTACTAGCATATCCTATCCAATGCCCTAGGTCCAAAACCATTTTAATAACCTAGTTACGTCTAACCAACTCAAACATATGGATATCACTATTATCCATCATATTTTATTTCGATGGCATTATACACAATGTTTTGGCGTATCTTATATATAGCAATCCAAATCTTGATAATTGTTAATCAATAGGAGGCATTTTAATGACTTAATATTAAATGAGGGTTTAATTAATTTTTATCTTATTTAGTTATTGTTATATTGCATCACATACAAGGCATCTCATACATGGCATCACATGCATAACATACTAACACAATAAGATAAATATGACATAACATGGCCCATATCTTAGTTAATCTTCATAAGCCAATATGAAGATCAAAGGTCAAACCTAGGTGATATTGCCAAAACAAAATTGAGCCTTGAATTTAGATCTCCATCTTCCTATGGACCTCCTTGTTGGGCTCCCACCTTGGATCTCCATCCTAGGCCTTCAGCTTGAATTGTTACCTTGAGTCTTGATTTATATAACTTTTTAATATTAAGACTATTCTATTAGTATCTAATAAAATAAAATAATTACAATAAATAAAAATGACTCGTAGGTCATATTTAAAAATTACAACCCAATAAAATAAATAAATAATAAAATCCAATCACATTGGCCTGAGGGCCATGCTATGCACCATGCATTTTAACAATAAAGACATAATGCATAATAATTCAATTTACACATTAATTTAATTAATATGTTAAAAAAAATGTTGTGACAAATCCATACTGGGCTCCTCAAAAGTGTCGTAACTTTTATTTTTAATATTTGTTTGTTTGTTTCATTACAAATTCATTAGTTATCAACTATAAATTCATGATTTTTAATACTTCAAGTTCATTATCTTTTGTTTTTATGCTATAGGTTGAAGCATTCATCAAATATTCGGTAAATAATAACAATTAGAAAGGAAAAAAGTTATCAAAATATGGTGAAGTGTTGCTTAAAATGCCATGGAGATTAAGAAAACTAAATTTGGATTGCGGTGTCTACTATATGAGACACATGGAAACATATAGAGGAGAAGGAGATGTTTGGGATAGTGGTATCAATAAAGATGATGTAAATTATTATTCTTATCAAGTTATTATTTGAATTTGTTATTTTTATGTATTTTTTTAATACTTTTATTTTGATTATTTGCAAGAAAATTTGTTAAAGTCCTTAAAGGAAAAATATTATGCAAACATCTTGATGATGAAGGAAAACTTATGTAAGGATATTGTGCTTATGGATGTGAGAATAAAATTTGCTAAATTGAAATTGTAGTGACGAAATACTATTTACTGAATTTGTTATTTGATTGAATTATGAGATACAATTTAGATATAATATTTTTAATTTTCTATGGTAAAAATACAATGTAGATATTAATGCTTGACAAGGAAGTTTTGAGTAACAATGTTTTTACATGTTCATTAATACAATGATAGTGGTTTTACATGTCCATTTTCTATTCATGTTTATTAATATGATGATAGTGGTTTTACATGCTTAGTGACAATGAAGTTCTATGTAATGATCTATGAATCTGCAGGATTAAACCAATGAACTTTTAGGCTAAAAGATGTATCAACCATGTAATTGAACCTACATGCAAATTTTAATGACGCTACAGGTGAAGGTTAATGAACTAACATTTAACCTGCATTAAAAATGAATATATGTAATGGAATTTTATACTAGTAGATTAATAACAATTTGATAAATTATTAGAAATTATTAATCAACATTTACATTATCATTTTAATGATAATGAAGTTCTAGGTAATGATTAATGAATTTGTAATACTTAACCAATGAATTTTTATGTTTAAAACCTTCTAAAAAATGTATTTGAACCTACAAGTGAAGTTTAATGAAGTTATAGGTAAAGGTGAATGAACATACATGATTATACAATGAACTTTATATAGTTGAACATTAATAATATCACTACTAGAACACTGCATTAATTGATAAACATAAAGGTTCAAAACATAAAATTGATAAACATAAACCATACAGTAAACTAATTCATAACATAATAGTTATACATAAAACAAAGTAAAAATAAAAGATAACAATAATAATAGTTTTTAATATAAAAGTGAGTCTCTATTAATATTGGATGAATGAGTCACTATCGCTATTTAATGAAACATAGTGACTATGGCTTGCAGATAATGCTTTTCTTCTTTTTATATCTTGCATTATTCTTTTTAATTCAATCACTTTGTCTTCCATCTTCTTTTTTTTCCCTTCAAAGTTCAGTTCATCATCCATCTTCTTTACTCTATCTTTATAGTTGTATTTTTAGGGTGGCAAAGGTTTAGACAGGTATATTCTCACTTTCATTCTTAAAATAGGTAATCCTATTTTATCTATAGATGTGTAATTGTCTTTTGAAATAATTCCTGTATAGAAATTTTTTGTAATATCGATGGTAGTTTCATTACTAAGTAGTTGAGTAGGCAAACCCTAAACTTGCAACCAAAAATGCTTATATTGAAAATTTATTTGCTCAATTGATTTTCCTTGTTACCACATTCTCAATAATAATAAGGATTTAAGATATCCCAAAGGGCCCTATTTATTGCATGAGTCGTATCATATCTTGAAGAAAACTCTATGTCAAATACGTTTTTAATATGAGTGTTCTTCACAGTTACATTTCTAGCCCAAGGCCATACTTCATTTAGTAGAGTCAATAGCATTGAATTAGAAAAGATTGTCTCAGTTAATATTTTGCCAATCAGGATGTATCTTGTTGTACAAATCTACTTACCTTTGGGCTTATAGGGTCCTACTTCCATTGTTTTTTTCATGTTGATGTAACTAAACTTACAAGAGATAAGTGATGAATCTTTGAGGATTTATTAATGAACTGTTGTGATTCTACTATTGAATTTAAATACGAATGTCAATGAATATGCAGGTAAAGTTCAATGGATCTTTAGTGATGAGTAATGAAGCTTTTTAGTTAAACCTGTAGTTAAATGTTTGTGTACATGCATAGTGAACATGCGATTAAAGGTTTGTGAACCTTTATTGTTTAATTGATGAACCTATATAAATGAAAATAGAAGCATATATGAATAAAAAAGATGTTTGTCACAGAATCATACATTAAACATTATTGATATTTTCATTATATATTTAATGAAGCTAAAGTTCTTATTTAATAAGTCAAAAAGCATAATCATTATTATTTAATGTTAAGGTTAAAGATTTGTAAACTTGCAAGTTAAAAAAGGTCAGTGAATATGCACGTGAAAGTCAATGAACATGCAAGTAAAAGTTCATAAACCTTTTTATATTTAAGTGATGAAGCTACATAAATGAAAATAGAAGCATATATGAAGAACAAAAAAGAAGTTCATCACAATAGGAAGAAAACATGCAAGTAAAGTAAAATATTAAAAATGTTCATTATAATAGGAAGCAAAAGATTTGAGCAAGAAAATAGATTTTTGTTTGCTTATAGTAGGAAAATTGAGATTTGAACTTGTAGAGATAAACTGATGATTCTTTCGCTGGTAAGATACTAGAGAGGAATGAGAGAGCAAGCTTTGTGATGGATGTAAAGAATGAGAGAGACAAAGTGATAGATACATATCGTGTGTTAACTACTGTTAAAGTAATGTTTAAAAGAGAAATAAAATATTGCACAATTTTTTATATAGCACATGTGGACTTATAATCCATATTACAATGTGGACAGAGGCCCATAATATAACAATCGAAGGTTTAACTATATTTTTAAAAATATGACTAAGACTCTACCATAAAGATATGTATATTAAAATTTTTATAAATTACATTTTTCTGTTAATATTTGACTTAATTCTTACTTTGTTGTCTTTTATTTGAATCTTAAATTTTTACATTCATTAGGTTTAATTGGGTCAACACATTAATCCTTATGTTAAATTTGTTATTAATATGTTAATAAATAAAACATTTTACTTTCTCTACTTTATAAAAGCTAATATTTTAATTATTTTATTTTAATAAGATATAATAATTAGTTTTAATTATTTTAATTTCAAATCATAATTTTGACTAAATGTTCAACAATTATACATATCTTCATAACTTCGAAATTAAAAAATAAATAAATTATAATTTTGATAAATTTATTATTTTATCAATTTTATTTTATATTTACTTTTTTATTTTTAATTTTATTAATTGTAGGGTTTATGTTTGATAATCTTAAATAAAATAAAAAATTAATGAAAAGTAAATAAAATGAATATAAAATATACCAATAAAAATTTTCAATCAATCAAAATTACAACTTGATTTTTAAGTTAATATTTTGATGGAGATAGATACAAATGTTTAAAGTTTAGTTAACATTAAAATTTAAAATAATAAAAAAATGAAGAAATAAATTATTTTATTTTATTAAATCTTGGAAATTAAATTATTTTAGTGGTTGTTACTATAGTACCTATACGTATATCTATAAAAATAATTAGATTAATTTTTATCTAATTATAACCATCATTCATCCCGTGTATCTATACTTATAATATATATTAATGGTTATAATTAAACAAGTATTAATATAATGATTGCAATTCCATTCGTTAGATATACATATATGTGTCCTAAATAATCACTTATTTATTTTATCTTTATAAAGTAGAAGAATTTAAATGCATTTTGATATTATAGAAAGAGGTGGGATTTTTGCACTCCACTCATTTAATTTTGTACTTCTTTTTTTATTTTTTATGTAACAGTTCAGACCAACCCGCATCAGATATTGTCCACTTAGCCCAGGCCCAGTTCGTAGCGCACGATTTTAAAACGCGTTTGATGGGAGAAGGTATCCACACCCTTATAAGGCATGCTTCATTCTCCTTCTCAACCGATGTGGGATATCACAATCCACCCCCCTTAGGGCTCAACGTCCACGCTGGCACACCGATCCAGGCTCCGACTCTGATACCATTGTAACAGCCCAGACCAACCCGCATCAGATATTGTCCGCTTTGCCTAGGCCCAGCCCGCAGCGTACGGTTTTAAAACGCGTCTGATGGGAGAAGGTATCCACACCCTTATAAGGCATGCTTCGTTCTCCTTCTCAACCGCTCTGATACCATATTGTGATATCCCACATCGGTTGGGAAGGAGAACGAAACACGCCTTATAAGGGTGTGGATACCTTCTCCCATTAGATGCATTTTAAAACCGTGCGCTGCGGGCTTGGCCTGCGCAAAGCGGACAATATCTGATACGGATTGGTCTGGGCTGCTACATTTTAAAATTTTAGGTTACAAAATATGCCCTTTGTTTAGAATATATATATATATATATATATATATTGTTACTTACGATTCCTAAAGTATACTCTTTTTTATTTTTTAATCTATTTAATGTTTAAAATTATAAAATTATTGGTACTTGAGCTTACATCACTTTTTTTTTCATTAAAAAAAAATTAGCATAGTCAATTATTCTTTTATAAGAGTTCTTTACTTTGTAATTTGTTTAGTCAATTACAAATTTTACACCAATTATTACAAAAAAAAAAAAATCTTTTTCACTTTTTATTTTTAATTTTATGAACAGTTTTTTTAATATTATACACATTATTTTATTTTTATTTTCTTATCATAATATTTTTAAAAAATAATATAAAAATCAAATTACATGGTTAAAAATATATATAATAAAAATTTACTGAAAATTCATCATATAAAAAATTCTTGTAACTTTTTAAGACAAGTGTTACAATATATTAATAATAGAAAAATAAGTGCTATATTTTTTATTAAATGGATTTTTTGCAGTATAATTTAATTAAAGTATTTTTTGGTATATATTTGATTCAAATTACATGTAAATTGAATTTAGTTCTATTCATTGAATTTATGAATATTTTTATATGATAAATCATTTTTGAATTTTATAATATTTTTAATCACATAATTTGATTTTTAAATTATTTAAAAAATTAATGATAAAATAAAAAAATAATGTGCATATTATATTTAAAAAAAACCTTTTCATGAAAAATAAAAGATATGTTATTTACTATTATTGGTGCAAATTTTACAATCAAGATAAGTTAAAGTTAAAGAGTATTATAAAAAAATAATTGACTACATCAATATATATTAAAAAAAAACTTAATTATAAGTAATTTTAAAATATTGAACATCAAATAGTGAATTTTGGAAGGAAAATGAAAAAAAAAAGTAGTTTGGTAGTTGTAATTAGTAAAAAAAATAAATATTTTCAACAGAGGATAGTTATGTAATTTATAATACTAAAAAATAAAAAATGGAGTGTAAAAATCAATGGGTGAAGTACAGAAATCTCCACCCCATAAAAAAACTAATGAAAAATTAATGAAAGAGTTAAAGTGTTGATGGAATTAAAACTCCTAAATGTAAAAATTTAATTTCCAAACAAGAGTTAAGAGAGCATTAATTAGATCAAATTTTCAAACGCGCGCGCACACACACACATATAAATATATATAGTAAAAAAATTAATATTTTCAACAGAGGATAATGTAGACACCCAGTTTGATCAGCCCATGATAGGGGGTGAACTGTAGATGCTCGGTTTGATCGGCTTGCAATAAAGCTCGATGATTAGAAAACATGAATCTTGAATGCAAGAGAAAGCACAAAACCTTCTTGAAAGTGGACTTAAGAGCTTAAAACTCCAAAATCCAAGCCTAAACCCATAAAGCAAGCCTAATCCACTTTGGCCCATTTGGCTCAATGCAAGGTCGGGCCAGGGAGGCGATGCCTTTTGAAGAGGCGATCGCCTCTACGGTAGGAAGCTTTACAATAGCCACTTGCATTTGCATTAAATGCAGAGATACCAATGGTGGTCAAGTGGTGGGCCCACCTCCTACTAAAACTAAGCCTATTAAGTAAGCATAGGATTTTTGGGAGACTCTACCGAAATTTTGGTAGATTTCTCGTAAAATGTGACAACCGGTCCGAGTCTAATTCTGAATTTTTGATTGAATCTATCTATAGAAATCCTAGAAGTATAGAGTTAGAAATTTATTCCGACTGTTATTATTATTTTATTTTTCTAGTTGTGTCGAGATCAAGGCCTAATGGATCAGGCGTGCCAAGTTTGTCTCGTGGAGCGCTAACATGTGAGTTATTATACTGTATATATATGCATTGCATATAGGATGCAACACTTAGGATTTTTCATTTTCATTATATATTTTTAAAGTGATTTAAATGATAATATTTTTGGTATATTTAGGGTTGTATTTTTGTATAGATGCATATCAAATAATTATGCATGTTATTTTGATATATGCACATTAAACAATTAGGTTTAGGTTTAATACATTTTAGTAACATATACATGTTTTAAGTGTACATTTAGTCATAATTATTTTATTAAATGATTAGAATACTTTAGGTATAGTTTCAGTATATTTTAGGTTTATTCTTAAATAATTGCATGCTATATTATGAACCTACACTTAAATTATTTTTAAGTTTATTTTTGATATATTTCCAAATAAATGCATGTTTTATTATTAATTCAAACCTAACACATTAGTGGTATACTTAGGGTTTAATTGGGATATATGCATGCTATAAAATTAGGTCATTTTGGTATATTGTGAATATATGTTAAACCTAAACACATATTTAAAATGAATATTTATACATAATCATTTTATTAAGTGATTTGTGCACTTAGGTATATTTTTTGTACATTTAGGTACATTTTTAAGCAAATGCATGATGTATATATATATATATATATATATATATATATATATATGGTTGATTTTACCATTATGAATATAATTTTATATTAATTATTTTCTGAATGAATGATTTATTTTAAGTGAAGGATATCAATAGAACATGCTTTCTAGTAGGAAGCACTAGGACCATGTACGTACCGGTGCAATAGATAAGGGTTGAGTGAGAATTAATTTTGGTGATTATAATTGATTTGATTGATTTGACTAAGATTAATGATATGTTAGATGGTGTGATTGCTGGAGCTCGGTTGACCAGGGGTCTCGAGGCCAATCAGACTAACAGTTAGACTATTGGAGCTCGGTTGACTTGGTATCTCAGGGCCAATCTACTGTCCATAGTGGAATGAATGATCTATTGGGTTGATTGAGATATGAGGTGATAAATAGTGTGATTGCTGGAGCTCGATTAACCAAGTGTCTCGAGGCCAATCACACTGACAGCCAGACTGCTGGAGCTCAGTCGACTTAGTGTCTCGGGGCCAATCTACTGTCCAGATTGGAATAATGTTCTATTTGGAATCAAGTGAACCTGTATGGCTAGAGTGACAATGGGGTTATTTGAGGTTGCTATTATTAGGGTTCTATGGATCCTTCATGAATTAAACTAAACATTTTTTGCATTTAGTATATTTATATAAGCAGAGTCGGCATATGTGTGGAATGCGTGAATATTTATATATGTGTGAATGCATGATTGGATATGCTTTAGATTGCATGTATATATAGTATAATAATTCACTCAGTGAGGTCTGACCCCCCTCAAATATTTTTTTTTCAGGAGATCCTATATTGTCAGACCTTAGTTATAGAGTTCCTCACCAGTGTTCTTCAGTCTCGGCTATTTTATGCAAATGTATATTCTGAACTCTGATTTGTATTCTAGAAACTGTAGTAGTAGTGTTATTGTATTAGAAGAATATTATTTTGTTTTGATATTCAACACTCTGAGAAATTGTTTTTGAACATTGTACAAAGATGTATTCATTTATGAAAGGATTTGGAGTATTTATTTTATATATTGATTCAAAAAATTTTAATTCTGTTGTACTTTTTATTGATTTATTGCATGATTTTATTTTATAAGGCTTGCTACGGGTTCCGGATCCGAAAGAATTTCCATTCCCTAGCGCTAGTCATGACTCTTAGTTTGGGTAGCGACACAAACATTTTGGAAAATAAGCTTATATCAGTAATGATCTTCACCTACCTTTAATATTAGAGTTGCAGATTTGCATAATTTTTAGTTGACTCACTTGTTTGATATATTTTGTGTCTATTGCTTATGTTCTACCATGTTCTTGATATGATCTATTAAGGTATTAAATATAGTTTCAAGTTTTAAGTATTTGTATATATATTGTTTACTTAATACTAAAGTTTATTGCTTTTAGCAAGTTTTTATACCTAATTAAGAGGCATTGCCCCTTTGCAATGATGAGGCAATCGCCACTATGACAGGGTCCTACATGACCTTGTTTTGACATTTCTTGTAAATTATGCACGATTTGAATTTCTATGAATTCCAATATTTTTGTACTTTTAGTTTTCTTTACATGATCATTTTTATTATTTTATTTAGGGCTAATATTCAAGTATTGCAATCTTTATTTGTATGGACTTGATTCATAAATTGACTTGATGGCTCCTTTTGTAGGGTTTTATATGTTTTGGGAGCCAATATTTTGTCCATTACAGGAGTTTAGGATGATCTTAATCGTCCAACATTAGTTCATCCCCTTTCTAGTCTTATTTATGTTCACGCTTAGTTTAATTTTCATTTATTTTTTATTTATTTCACTTTCTTGCACAAAATGTTGTAATCCTCTTAATCCCTTCCCCAATTTGATTTAAGTGTATTTTTGTAAATTATTATTTTTGATGAATGTCGGGACTAAATGCATGAAATTAAATTAATGTGTGAACTCGGGCTTAAATTTAAAATTTGACAATTGTTTAAAGGAAATTGTAATTTGCATTTTAATAAAGAAATAATTGAATAATTAAAGGTAATAAAATATGAAACACAAACGAAGGCCAACCATAAGGTTAGTGGCCAATGGCTTATGGGAACCTTTGTGGAATCCAATTGCCCTATAAGTATAACCCAACTTTTACCCAGGTGGCGACTCTATCTCCAATTAGGCTTTAAGACCCATTTTGTATTTTCTAGTTAGCTTCGAGCCCAAAAAGTGTCGTGGTCGCCAAACACTTAGGCGTGCATTGAACCCTACCCCTTACAGTGACAACTCCAATGGGGATAGAGAAACTTATTCCAAGTGTTTTATAATTTATCATCCTTAATTATTCCTTTATTTCTATTGCATTTCTATTGCATTCACTACTCATTCGTGCACACAATGAGCACTATAGTCCCAAATTAACCTGGTAATACTCATTATTTTGCTACCTACATTTCATTCAAATCTAGTGATGGAATACTTGATTATTGTCACTTACGATACGTACTTATCCGAGTCGTATGGGCCCTTAAGTAAGGAGATATATATAGATGTATATTATTGTAAAAGCTGAAGCCTACTGCCCAAGACTCAAGTTCATGTAATGACCTAGCAATTTCCTTTAGGAATTTTCCAATTGCATATGTTTTATGTCCTTTAATGGATCCTTCAAATAAAACCCAAGCCCATTATAAATGGACCTTGTCAAGGTGGGCCTTTTATAAATACTTTTAGCCCATTTCAAGTGGATATGGTCAAAATGGACCTTTTATGCCCATTTTGGCCCATTAAAAGTGGATTTTGATAAGGTAAAGGTTTGATGTCATTCTTAGCCCGCTAAGGATGGACTTTGGATTTATTTAGAGAATCCATTAGTTATTTGCTCCATTTTGAGAGTTGTCTTACATACATCGGTTTTGTTATCCCTCATTGATAATTAAACCCCATACCCAAAATCCTAGGACAAGAAACTTGCTATCGAATATGTGTGTAGGAGGAAAAAGGGTGGAAGTGGTCATGCCTAAATTCATTACTTTTTTTTGTCTAATTCTTTTCAGATTATAAAAAAATCTTGCATTTTATGCATACATGACATTCACTTTAATTTTAAAAAAAAAAGCATTTTTTCCTAGTCATAAGCCTCTTCTTGTTTGGAAGTAGATTAAGGGAATTTGGTCCACTAGTATCAAAGATCCAATTGGATAATTAAGACTACTAAATAAGGGACCAAAATGGCAGGACCTTCTAATTTTTATGTTGAAGCTTTTGAGAAAGAACTATTGAAAGAGATTGGGGATGACATGTGACAAATGGTTAGAGACATGTTTGCTAAAATGATAGGAAAGATGATTATGGATGGAGAAGACTTTGAAAATAGAATTATGGTTAGCGAGCTATTCAAAGAAAAATTAAAAGCATTGGTAGACCTAATAAAGTCAGAATGGATGAAAGACACGCAAAGGCAAATTGATTAACTATAGATTGCACTGAAGAAGCATGGGCTCAATCTTAACCTTGTCGACTTGGATATGGATTTAGAGAAGGAAGAACCATTGCCCCAAAGTATAAATTTTTGAATATGAAACAAGTCTCTGACATTGATGATCCTCATTTGTACCTGAAGTAGTATGTCACTTACATGAAGGCCACTACGTTATTAAAAGCTCAGATTGTTAAACAATTTCCATTATCCTTATTAGGGCTGCTGTAAAGTGATACTACACTCTGGATCCACATGTCTAATAAGACTGAAAGGAGCTGTGTTCAGGATTCATCAAATAATATGGGCTAAACTCTCAATTTGAAGTTTCTCTTCAAGAGCTACAAAATACAATACAAAGACCTAATGAGTCCTTCATGAGTTTCTTAGACAGATGGAGAGAAAAGTCATCTCAGATGAAGCACAGACCTGTAAAATCAAACCAACTGATAATAGCTATAGAAGCTTGCATTCCACTTATGGCTAACAAGTTATGGGCATAAGGGACTTTAAAGAGTTTTACTGCTTTAGAGTGCAAGTTAAAGCTGATTTGAATTTGAACATTCATGAATAATCATTACCGGTTTTGATTATAATGATTTTAAATAATGCTTTATAGTAACAACCTTTCTTTTTATGCTAATAAATGTTTAGTTGTCTAATTCACATAATTATGAACTTGTTATGATTATGCATGCAACTTTATGCTTGAATGAGAGAGAGATTTGGAAAAAAAAAATTTCCCATAAAATGAAAGGACTAAAATGTCAAATTTGACTTTCAAACTTTCATTTGGGCACATTTAACCTCAATTTTCCCTAAAATGAATGCCTTATATTCATCAAGAAAAAGAAAAAAAGAAAAAAGGGAAGGAAATTAGGGAAAAGAAAAAAAAAGAAAATCTTTTATTGTGCCATCAATTTTTAAAAAGTTAATTCTAAGCAATCATTTGAAAGTCCTTATTCTTAAATAAAATTTCCACTAATTGTGAGCTAAAAAAAAGTTAGTTAAAAAACCCATAAAGGACTGATCAATAATAAGTATACGGTAATATGCTTAATTATAACAAATGAGTAATCTTGTGAAGATAGACATGACCGACATAATTTTAGCATGTTAAGTGTTAGACATGGACTCATGAGTTTTACGGCAATCAACAGCGTGAGTGACATCAACATCGAACAATCAACATTAGGAGCATTCAGCAGCTAAAGTGGTGGTAATGGGCATTAAGCATAATAGCACAGTGGTCAATCATAATTATGAATTTACAACCACCTCGTTAGGTTGAAAACTCCTAGAAAGGGAACAACTTAGGCAAAAGAGGGAAAATAAAAAAATGAAAGATCCATCTAGGTTTGAAAACTCCTAAAAAAGGAGCAACCTAGACAAAAAAAGGGATATAAAATCAGTTGCATTTTCATTTTGAGAAGAGCAACTCAATAGATCATAAGATTCTACTTGGTGGTGTGAAAGTGAGAGAGTCTATCAAGTGCTTAACTGGGGGGAAATTTTTTAGATGAGTTGAGCCTCATAAGCAATACAGTTTTCGAATAGAGTCTCTTTCACACAAAGAGTTAAGCACAACCATCATATGACAATAAAGCATTATAAGGAAGCAACTAAGTTAGGGTCATGTGTCATTATCATAATCCCAATTTGATTATGAGAGGGTCCTAATTTTTTTTCTGTTTGGATAAACCCAACTTTTGGATTTAGATTCTTTGATGGAAGAAGGACCAGTTCCTAAAGATTAGCTTTAACTAGAAAAGGCATTTGGCTAAATCATTTAAGATTTCTTCGTTTCTTTTGACTTATGCATATATAAAATTTTTGCAAGAATTATTTTGACATCTCATACATGTTCGCATTAGAATAATGCATGTCTTATACAAATGTTGCACACACCACATAAGTTTGTGTTGTTAAATTATTTTTAGGACTTTCAAATACCACAATCATGCATACATCAACATGGAATCTTTTGGATGTGTCTTTAGAGTGGGCTAGCTTTTATGCATAAGACGCAGTCCTACTATGTTAATTTCACCTGAGGTCTGTAATAAAACATGGCTTGCTTTGTTGATTTCACCTAATGCCTATAAAGGTACATGGCTTTTCTTAAATTGATCTTGTTTAATTGTCTCTACCTAATGCCCTAGAGGCTATATGGCACCTTTTATTTGTCTTTATTTGATGCATGTTTTGTTTGTTGCTTGTTTGGCCTGATGCCCCTGAGGCTATAGCAGATTGTTATGATTTCTCCTATTGCTCGTGCAGTTATATGGCATGTTGTGATTTCATTTACATGACACCTGTGTGACTATATGGCTTTTCTTATGTTTTTTAGCCTGACACCTACGTCTATAGGGCTTCCTTTGTTTTTTTCTTCTCTTATCCCATGTTTGCTTATCAAAGTATTAATGAGTGATTAGTCAGGTTATATCCCTGAAGTTCATGATTTGAAAATTGATTGGTTGGGTTTGAATCCCTAAAGTTCATATTTTAAATAATGACTGGTCGGGTTTGAATCCCCAAAGTTCATATTTTAAATAGTGTCTAGTCAAGTTTGAATCCCTAAAGTGCACTTTTTTGAGTGATTGGTTGGGTTATATCCCTAAAGTTCACATTTTAAATAGTGTCTAGTAGGGTTTGAATCCCCGAAGTGTATATTTTTCTAAGTGACTAGTCAGGTTGTTTCCCCAAAGTTCATGATTTAAGAAGTGTCTAGTTGGGTTTGAATCCTCGAAGTGCATATTTTTTTAAGTGATTAGTCGAGTTGTATCCCTGAAGTTCGTGATTCAAGAAGTGACTGGTCGAGATTAAATCCTGAAAGTTCACATTTCAAGAAGTGATTGGTTAGGTTGTATCCATGAAGTTAATAGTGTAAGATATGGTTGATTGGGCTAGGAAAATTCAAGAATTACATTTTAGATGAGTAGTGTATCGATCCAGGAAAACTCGAGAACCTAAGAATCACATTGAGTGGTGTATCACGCTAGGAAAACTCAAAAATCACATTTTAGATGAGTAGTGTATCGAGCCAGGAAAACTTGAGAATCACATTTCATATAAGTGGTTTATCAGGCCAGGAAAACCAAAGAATCACGTTTTAGATGAGTGGTGTATCAGGTTAAGAAAATCCAAGTTCACATTTTAGATAAGTGGCATATCGAGCCAAGAAAACCCATGAATCACATTTCAAATGAGTCGCTAATCGGGCCAAGAAAACCTAAAGATCATAGTCATATTTCTAGATGATTTATCAAATATTAATGAATGGCTAATTAGGCTAGGAAAACCCGAGGACCACAGTCACATTTCATGATTAAAATTTCAGCCTTTTGGGTTTGAATTTCTGAGGCTGACAACACAAGTAAAGCTTAGAGGTTAAGTACGTCATTTCTTATTTATAGTTTTATTATGCATGTGATTTTTAAAAAACTATGCGTGTATGCATTTGGTTTTTTGAAAAATCAAGAGGCAAACTATAGACACCCAGTTTGATCGACACATGATAAGGGGTGAACTGTGGATGTTCGATTTGATAAACCTATAATGATGCCTGGTAATGAGAAAATATGAACCTTGAATGCAAGAGAAAGCCTAGAATCTTTTTGAAAATGGACTTAAAAGCTTAAAACCCTAAAATCCAAGCCCAAATCTATAAAGCGAGCCTAATCCACCTTAGCCCATTGGGCCTAATGCAGGGCTAGGCCAGAAAGGCGACGCCTCTACAACAACCACTTGCCTTTGCATTAATGTAGAGGTGACCATGGTGGTCAAGTGCCGAGCCCACCTCCCACTGAAACTAAGCCTATTATATGAGGAGATGATTTTTAGGAGAAGTGAAGAGCTAAAAAGTGTAATGACAGGGTTAAAAAGTATAAGGTATGGGCTAGGCATGGGAATAAAAAGGAGAAAGAGGAGAGAGAAAAGAGGATAGCAACCATTATTAGCATTTGAGAAAAAAAGAAGATGTTTTCACGAAAGAAAAAGGGAGAGCTCTAGAATGAAGGGAAAAGACACTATTGAGTAAGAAGAAAGGGAATCAAGGTTAAAAGATCATTTTCTTAAAGGAAGAAAGTGATATGAACCTTACCTGTAATAGAGATAGAATGCACATCCAACTTTGAATATTAGCCAAAGGATCATCAAGGATAGGTTGTGTTGATGGAGCTAAACCCCTTGCTTATTAAATTAAAGTAAGATACTTAGCTATTAAAATATGAATAATCACACAATTCTAAGTCTAATCTAACCTAGCAATCGTAATGAAAGGTATAAGTGAAAAAATTCAAGTAAACTTGGAAAGTTTTAAAAGAACAAAGTTTAAGGAAAAACCTCACTTTTAATATTTCAATACTTCAATTCATTTTTCATAGTTTAAGCCCTTATATAGGCATGTAAATAACTTAATCCTTGAAGGAAAATGTTTTCTTCCTTATTCCTAAAGATACCTATATAGGAAAATCCTTAAATAAGGAGGTTTCCTTTAAAATAAGATAACTAATGACAACTCATCTTTGAAAAGTCAAAATTGACAACTAATGACAACTCATTACAACTAAGCAAAATGATAACTCATGACAACTAAGCATTGAAGCATGCCATGTAGGATGTTGACCATTCACTATTGACTTTTACTTGTTCACTCTCTGACTTTGACTTTAACTTGTTGAAAGACTTTAACTTGTAATATCCATGAATCTTCTCACATCTTTTAGAATCTTCTTAAATCTTCCTTATTGACTCAAAAATAGAAAAAAATAACTTGAAAATTCATCCAATTCAAGCTAATTAATTTCATAATAGGAAATTAAACTAATTAGCTTGAATTCTTCATCATACGGCTCCAAGCTTCTACTTGTAGTCGAATCCACCAACTTGCTTGTAATGTGAAAGACAAATGAATTCAATGCTTGTTTGAACTTCTTTGTCCTTGATCTTGTCATTGGTCCCTCATAATGCAATGGATCATATGGTTTGATGGGCTTGATTATCTTGGTTGCATTATTCCCCCCTTCCTTAAGATGATTCATCCTTGAATAAACACCTACATCAAAATCAAAAAAAGATAAATCAACAACATTAAAAGCAACACTTACACCATACCCATCGGGCAAGTCAATATTATAAGCATTATCATTGATGCACTTTAACACTTAGAAGGGTCCATCACCATGTGGCATTAACTTAGATTTCCTTTAAGTGGGAAATCTTTCTTTACATAAATATGCCCAAACCCAATCACTTGGTTCAAATACACCTTTTACACACCCCTTGTTTGCATGTTTGACATATTGCTCATTCTTTCTTTCAAAATTTGTTACACCTTTTCGTGTAAGGATTTCACAAATTATACCTTCTTCTTTCCATCTGGATTTCCTTATTCACTCAAAGGTAAAGCAATTAAATCTAAAGGACTCAATGGAAAAAAACCATAAACAATCTCAAAAGGACAGAAATTGGTAGAATAATGCACACTACGATTATAAGCAAAGTCAATATGTGGTAAGATATCTTCCCATGACTTTAAATTATGCCTAACCATGGTTCTTAGTAATTGGGATAAAGTTCTATAGACTACCTCAGTTTGCCCATCAATTTATGGATGACATGTTGTAGAAAATAAAAGTTTCATGCCCAATTTACCCCATAAAGTCTTCCAAAAATAGCTTAAAAACTTAGCATCTGTATCACTCATAATTCTTCTAGGCATGCCATGCAAATGAACAATCTCTTTAAAGAACAAATCCATAACATGTTGTGCATCATTAGTTTTTCTACATGTTATAAAGTGAGCCATTTTAGAAAACCTATCCACAATAACATATATTGAATCATGGCCTTGCCTAGTCCTAGGTAAACCATGCACAAAATCCATGGAAATATCAATCCAATGTGAACTAGGCATGGGTAGAGACATATACAAACCATGTGGTTCTAACTTCGACTTAGCTTGTTTACACATAATGCACTTATCATAAATTCTAACAACATTTTTTTATGTTAGGCCAATAAAAGTGATAATGTAAAATATCTAAAGTCTTGGATATACCAAAATGTCCCATCAAACCACCCTCATGTGCTTCACAAAGAAGCAATCATGCATAGAATAGTTAGGAATACATAATTGTTTCTCTATAAACAAGTAACCATCATGCTTATAGAACTTTGCAAAAGCAACATTTTGACATACATGATAAACACTACCAAAATCACTATCATTCTTACACAACTCTTTTATGTATTCAAATCCTAGCAATTTGGCATCTAAAGAAGTAAGAAAAGAATACCTTCTTGAAAGTGCATCAACCACAACTATAATATCCCGTGTTTTTAAATATATTTATACTGCATTGGGATATGCAGTGTTAATAATTTTTGTATATATTTTTGATATTTTATGAGTTTTTTATTTAATTAAAACTAATTTTTATTGTTTATATTATTTTAAGTGCTTTACGTAAAAATTTTCCGAGAATTTTATTTTCGAGAAAATTAACACGTAAATAATTTAATATTAAATATTTTAGAAAAATTCACGCATTTGCATGAACTCATATATATATTTTAAAGGTGCTAAAATAAAGGGTATATATGTGTATATATTTAAATTTAACTAGGGTTTAATAAATTACCCTAATTTTTATTATTTATTATTTATTATTTAGTTTCAATATTATTTAATTTTTTTCAAGTGTATAAATTATTTAATATATTAAATTATGTGTGTGAAATTTTATATTAATATAATATATAGTGTGAGTATATATATATATATATATACGTATATACATAATATATTGTTAAAAATAAAGTTTGCCAAAATTACGGTTCTGTCACTCCTCCCTCTTCTTCTTCCCGATCGATTTCCGTCACCCTCACCGCTGCTACTTCCATTTTTAGGTCGTCGGTGTGCCACCCTAAGCTCCACCCTTCCCAGCCAGCAGCCCCGCCACCTTTCCTTCTCTTCTCCGGTGCTGTTTCCCTCTGTTATTGTCGAAAAACTGAAACTTTGTCCCATCGTCGATCAAGCTGATTCCGGCAACCGTTTTTGACACTGCCAGTCTCTATCTTCTCCTTGAGCTCTGATGATGATTCCAAGCTTTGTTTCACTTAAAATGATCTAGATTTGCCTAAGTTTCAATTTTTCAATTTCGGCCTATTAGGGTTCTTGATTTTTTTAAGCTTCAATTTGATTAATTCATGAAAAATTCCTTCACAAACTATGATCCTAGTAGCTTAATCTTCATGTGGGAATTTTTGTAGAATTTTTGGAATTTATTTTGATTTTTGGGTATTTTTTATTATTTTATTATTATTTTCTAATTTTATAAAATTAATTAATTAAATTATGAAAATTTTTTTTATGGTAAATATAGGTGTTGAAATGAATTATAGAAATTTATTTGGAATTTTTGTGAATTTTTATGTATTTATTTTGAATTTATTTAATTTATGTAATTTTGAGAAAATAGGGTTAATTATGTGTTTAATTGAAATTTATTGGTTAATTGAGTATATTTATTGATATTATTGAAATATATGTTGATAAAATTAAGTTTGTGTAATTATATTATTTTTGGTGAATTTTTGGATTAATTTTAGTATATTTATATATAGGGGTATTTTGGTAATTTTACCCTAAATTGGCTAAAAATGCAATTAAATCAGTTTTAATAGTTATTTAGGGCATAAAAATGATTTCCACAAATTATTTAGTATTTTTAATTAATTAAAACTATTTTTCGTAAATTATTTTCAATTATATATATAATATACGATTTTTCTAAATAAATGAGTTTTTATCGGTTTTTACTATGTTTTAGGGTTAATTATGTAATTTCTACTTATAAAATGTATTTTTGGTATATATGGGTATTTTTGGTATTTTTGTAAATACTATGTGAATTGTGGACCTCGGTCGATGATTTGTAATTTAGAGTCCGATCGAGGGATTTTGATTGAGAATTCTGTGTTTAATTCTTGAAGTGCGTTTCTTTGCAGGGCCGGCTCTACTCTTTGAGTAGAGAGATGTCTATTTTACAAGGGAG
This sequence comes from Mallotus nudiflorus, assembly GCA_947683625.1. Taxonomy (NCBI): domain Eukaryota; kingdom Viridiplantae; phylum Streptophyta; class Magnoliopsida; order Malpighiales; family Euphorbiaceae; genus Mallotus; species Mallotus nudiflorus. The sequence continues at coordinate 41,290 of CANTUR010000381.1, forward strand.
GTTCTGCCAGATTTTCGATAGAATTCTCGTAAAACATTATGTCCGGTCGAATTCTGATTTAATCCTGTGTCTAGTATTCTAGATTGAGTCTTTAGAACTTCTATTAGATTTGTTCTGATTCCTGTCATTTTTGTTTGTTTAGTTGCGCCGAGACCGAGGCCTAGTGGACCAGGCCCATCGGACCCATCTCGAGGAGCGCAATAATAGTGAGTTGCTATTTTATATATATATGTTCTAGGGTGCATGATTTTAGAAATATATGTTTTATTTTGATTAAATATGCATAATGGTTTAATTAGTACTTAAGTTTATTTTAGTTTACTTTTGTTTATTTTTGGTATATTTAAAACTATATGCATGTTTTATTAATGAATTATGTTTAAAATGTTTTTGAATATATTTCTAGTTTATTTTGTAATTTAATTGGATTTATTTGACGTATATATACTCGAAATATACCTGGTTTACTTTTGGTATATTTCTAGTATATATATGGTTTATGTTGCTATTTTATTTAAATACATGCATCATTTATTTGTGAATGTATGTTTTATATTTAATAATGAAGGATATCAATAGAACGTGCTACCTAGTGGGCAGCACTAGGACCGAGTACATACCGGTACGCTTATAGTAATTAGGCTATATTACTAACCATTTGTGGATACGGATTGGATTTGACTATTTGATATGTGAGCTATGATTTGAGAGTGTAATTGCTGGAGCTCGGTTGACCAAGTGTCTCGGGGTCAATCATACCAACAGTTAGACTACTGGAGCTTAGTTGACTTAGTGTCTCGGGGCCAGTCTATTGTCCAAATGGAACAACTGATTATATTTGGAATAAGTGAGCCTGTATGGCTAGAGTGTTGTCCAACACTTTTTTGAGGTTTCAATTTTCTAGGGTTCTATTTGATCCTTCTTAAAAAGTGATTTTCAATAAATATATAAAATGATTTTATTGCATCTGTGTGTATTTGCTTGTATACATACATATTATATATACTTTTGACTATGTGCATTTGCATTTAGCATGCATGTATATATATTATAGTAATTCACTCAGTGAGGTCTAACTCCCCTCCGTTGACTATTTTTCAGGAGAGTCATCTTCATAAGGCCTCAGTAGCAGACCTGTATGCCGGATTTCTTCCGCCCCGGCTTCATTATGTAATCTGCTCACTTGAGTTTTATTTCTATAATCTAGACACTGCAGTAGGCGTAAATAGTTGTGGGTTTATGTATTATATTTGTGTGAGATATGTACTTTAAATATTTTAACTGAAATTTGTATTAAAAGTTTATTTATATATATGATGAGGATTTGATAATATTTCATTTAGTGGAAATATTATTTTGATGTTCATGATTTTATTCCGCTGCATAATATTTACTTAATTGTATTATTTTTATTACTATTGTATGTTTATTTTATTTTTTAGGCTTGCTACGGGTTCCGGATTCAAAAGAATTCCCATTCCCTAGCGCCAGTCATGGCCCCGTTTTGGGTCGTGACAACAACATTCTCTTTACCTTGCTTATATTTAATGACATAAGGAAACGACTTAATGATTCACTCCACCTAGCATGTCATTTGCTAAGCTTGTTTTTCCCCTTCAAGTGCTTTAAGGATTCATGATCAGTATGTATCATGAATTCCTTAAGAAATAAATAATGTTGCCATGTCTTTAAAGCATGAACTAAAGTATACATCTCCTTGTCATAAGTGGGGTACTTCAAGTTTGCACCATTTAACTTTTCACTAAAATAAGCAATTGGTTGTCCATCTTGCATTAGAACAACCCCAATTCCTAAACCTGAAGCATCACATTCAATTTCAAATGTTTTAGAAAAGTTAGGTAGAGTAAGTAAAGGAGTAGATGTCAATTTATCCTTAAGCATGTTAAATGCTTGTTCTTGTGCTTCTCCCCACTTGAAGCCAATATTTTTCTTGATGACTTTGGTCAATGGTACTAAAATCCCTCATAAATCACCTATAAAAGCTTGCAAGACCATGAAAAATTTTCACATCACCAACTCCTCTAGGAGTAGGCCAATCTTTAATTGCCTTGACCTTCTCTTCATCTACCTCTATTCCTTTCGCACTAACAACAAAGACTAAGAAAACAAGCTTATATGTGCAAAAACTACACTTTTGAGGTTAGCATACAAATATTCCTTATGCAACACTTCCAAAACCAAATGCAAATGTTCAATATGCTCTTCTAAAAATTTACTATATATAAGTACATCATTAAAATAAATAACCAAAAATTTTCCAATAAAAGCACATAAAACATGGTCCATTAATCTCATAAAAGTGCTAGGTGCATTAGTTAAACCAAAAGGCATGACTAACCACTCATATAAACCATATTTTATTTTAAATGCAGTTTTCCACTCATCACCCTCTTTTATGTGAATTTGACGATAACCACTTTTCAAATCAATCTTGGAAAATATAACAACCCCAAGTAACTCATTAAGCATATCATCTAACCTAGGAATAGGATGACAATACTTTATCATTATTTTGTTAATTGCATGACAATCAACACACATTCTCCAAGTTCCATCCTTCTTAGGCACAAGCAAAATTGGAACGGTACATGGGCTCATGCTTTCTCTAATGTAACCTTTGTTCATAAGATCCTCAACTTGCCTTTGTAACTCTTTGGTTTTCTCAGGATTGCATCTATCACAGGTTTATTTGGAATTGTAGAACTGAGTACAAAGTCGATTTAATGCTCTATTCCCTTTATTGGTGGCAAACCACTAGGAATATAATCGGGAAATACATCTTGAAATTCTTGCAATAATCTCACAAAAGAACTAGGCAAAGAAGGGTCAAGATTGTTAGTGCTCAGATAAGATTCTTTGTAAACAAGTACAAGCATAGGCTTCCTTAAAAGTAAAGCTTTCCTCACATCTTTTTCTTTTGCATAAAAACTTGCTTTTCTCTCTTATTTACTTCATTCACACTGAACTCTCCTTTTGCATGCGCATCACTCTTCTTTTTCTCATAGTGCATCCCCTTAAGCTCTCATTTTTCCAGTCTTTGCTCACTCTCATTTCTTTTCTCATAACTCTCCTTTTGCTTGTTTGCCTTTTCTTTTTTATGCAAATTCTCTTTCTCTCTCTTTTTTACTTTTTCTTTTTCAAACTCTTCAAATCTTTACTTTAGGAATTTTTGGTCCTTGTACACTTCTTTAGGGGTTAAAGGTTTAAGAGTATTGGGTACATCATTCATTAGAAAAGAATATCTATTAGAAAACCCATTATGATTATCCCTCCTATCATATTGCCAAGGACACTCCAAAAGAATATGATAAGCTTACATAGGCACTACATCACACAATACTTCATCTTCATATTTGCCTATGGAAAATGCTATCTTTACTTGTTTAGTCACTTTTATCTCCCCATAATCATTCAACCATTGCAATGTGTAAGGCCTAGGGTGATTCATGGTATATAAATGCAATTTCTCAACTAACATGATACTAGCTACATTTGTGCAACTACCCCCCTCAATGATCATACAACATACCTTATTTTGCACTTTACATCTAATATGAAAGATATTCTCACGTTTTTCCTCATCCTCCATCTTGGTTTTCACATTCATGATTCACCTTGTAACAAAAAATTCACCATATGATGGACTTTGTACAACCTTATCATCACTTACATCCTTAAGCTCGAGCATCTCCAAATCGCACTCATCATCATCACTTTCACTAAAGACTTCACTTCCCTTCATAGTCATGGTGTGCTCATTTGGACAGTTAGAAGAGATATGCCCATAACCCAAACATTTAAAACATTAAACATCATAAGTTCATTTAGTTTAAGTCTCACCTTTGTCTTTGGTCTTAGTGTTCCTCCCTTTGTTTCCTCCTTTATTATTCTCAAATTTTGCCTTAGGGATGCTCTTATCTCCATTATTCTAATTTGACTTCCATGAAGAACTAAAAGAAGTTTAATTTCCTTTAGAATTCTTGAACTTTAATTGCTTCTCAATCTTGATTGCCATGTGCAATATATCATCCATGTCAACATAGTGATGTAATTCCACCAAGTCAGCTATATTTCTATTCAACCCATGCAAAAACCTTGCCATTGTTGCCTCACGGTCTTCATCAATATTTGCTCTAATCATAGTTATCTCCACTGCTTGATGGTACTCCTCTACACTTTTAGATCTTTGTATAAGATTTTGAAGTTTATTATACAATTCTCTATAATAGTGTGTAGGAACAAACCTCTTGCGCATGATTGCCTTCATCTCTTCCCATGTCTCAATAGGTCGATCATGGTTCCTGCTTCTACTAGTCACCAATTGATCCCACTAAACAAGTGCATAATCGGTAAACTCTATAGTATTTAGCTTCACATTCTTTTCTTCAAAGTATTGATGGTAGTCAAAGATGAACTCCACCTTTTTTTCCCATTTCAAATAGGCTTCAGCATCACTCTTGCCTTGAAAGCTGGGAATTTTCATCTTGATGCTTCCTAAGTTATTATCAACTCTTACATACTAGTTTCTGCCTGAGTTGGATGTTTATTCGTCATCCTCTTATTCATGTCTCCCATGGGTTCTAGTATTGGTTGTACTAGCATCTCCATGATGACTTAACTCTATCTTGTCTATTTGGTCTGCCAAGTCTCCAATTTGATTTGCCAAATCTAGTCTCAACTTCTCAAATAATTGGGTCATGGATTTCATGTACATCTTTTGATTAGGCATTCCTTCTTCACCTTCTTAAGTCATTGCTTTAATTTTTCCTACAAGAAATTATTAATAGCAACAATAAAAAAAAAATCTCATAAAACGCTCCCTTATGTGTTTCACTCAATTTATATGGTACTCACACTCGTGTTTCACTCAATAAGGCTCTTACCCTCTTATAAGCTCACCACTAAACTTTTGCCACTCAAATTCCCCAAATCTCAATTCTAATAAAACTAATGCAAATTATGCAAGAAGTGCTTAATCAACTCAACACCATAATCACAAAAATCAAATTAAACATAAAATTCAAAGTGATTATTCACGAATCAAATAAACAAGAAAATAAACAAGTGAACAAAATTTTGTTCAAAATAAAAAACAAAACCCAATTTTAGAAGCCAAGAAATCACACAAAATGAAAATTAACAAAAGAAGTCAAATTTAAGTTCTAAACCCACAAACATAACCAACACACAATTTTGAATTAAAAACAAAGTAATAATTTTTTTAATAGATGTAAAAATTGAACAAACTAAATCAATTAAGGGTCTTTTGATAGATTTTGAACCCTTTTGCTTAAAACACAATGATTAGATTTTTTTGATTTTTTTTTTTTTTTGAAATTAAGATTGATTAAGAAGAAGAAGAAGAAATTATGAACAAAAATTACATGATACCAAGTAACCAAAGAGAATCCTGTGATACGAACCCACTAAACGACTTGCTCTAGAATGATGCAACCAATCTTGATACCAAGTGATACGAACCCACTAGACGATCTACTCTAGGAACCTATTCAACATGAACCCAAACCCATGCTCTCAAGGAAAGTTCAAATCAAATTCCAATTCAAACATAAAGAACCTTCATCTTATGTTTAGTTAGTCCAAATAACCAAAGTTATATCAAAACTTTAACCTTTTGAACAATAATAAATAAGCAACAAAGGTTATTAAAAAATGCCATAATCTACTGTCTAAAAGATAGATTGATAAGTCAAAAAGGTTGTCACATGGTTAACCACCAAGTAACCAAAGAGAATCCTCTCTAAATTTTATTAATCATCTATGATTTCACTTTTAATCCCTTTTAGGGTTCATATTATTCCCTCCCTCTTGAAGATGATTCACCCTCGAATTATAGCTATCTTCTAAAGTTGATAAATTCATAAATCCTCCAGGGTCAAATACAAATTTCTTGGTTGAAAACTTTATCTTCACAACATGCATTACAACACTTATTTTTTGGATTAAGCATGTTAACACGATAAACCTGTTTAAAATTTAAAAAAAAACTAGGCAATTGATGAAGAATTTGGTTAGTGATAAACAAAACATCCTTATACATAGGTACAAGTATAAGTTGGTTTACTCATTTTTGCACAATCATTTATTTTCTTTTCACTCATGCCTTGCTTGTTTTCTCTCATAAAGTGTTTCCCATTTTCCTTACTTTTTTCACTCAACTCCTTTTGAGCACTTAGCTCATTTTTTGCTTTTCCCTCAATCTTATAGGTTTCCTTTCCTAAAGTTTTCCTAATTAAAAATGGAAACTCTTCACTTTGTTGATTAATGCACATGTCTTCAATAATTGTCTTTGGTGGTGTAGTTTCAATTTGAAACTCTTCCTCCCTACTCTTCTCCTCAACTTGTTCCTCAACCAATTTGATAACTTTAACACCTTCATCTTCCTTGAAATCACATATTGTCATTGTCTCCTCATAAGACCCACTTGCTTTTCATACTCCAAAGCAAGTTCAATTACAACCTTCAAAGAGATAGAAGGTTTTAATTGAACTTCTTTCTTCAATCTTTTAGCAATCTCACACTTAAGCCCACTGATGAATTTTGTAACTTTGCTCCTTTTGAATTCACCTACATCACTTACAATTACAAACATCTTAAACTTTTTAACATAATCATCAACGCATAATTCATTACCTAATTTAAGCCTTTATAATTTAAGACGAAATTTATCCTTAACTTCAGAAGGAATAAAATGTCTAGTCATTAACCTCTTCATTATCTCCTAATTTTTAATCTCACTATACCTATTCATGCTCCATAATGCCATCAAATCTTCCCACCATATAGCAGCATGACCTAAAAATTTACAAGAAGTTTACACTTTTGGAAATCACTTAATTCAAGAGAATCAAATATCTCCTTCATTTGTTGCACACATTCCAAATAAACATAATGATCATCCCACTAAGAAAATAAGCCATGTCCATGCTAAAAATCACGTTTAAAAAGATATAAAAAAAATCCTTACAAAGTACTCCCTTATGTGTTTACACTCAAGAATATGAATGCTCTCGTGTTTCATTCAAATTTTTTTAAAAATTTTTTAAAGAATTAAGAAGAAGAAAAAGAAATAATACACAAAAATTAAGAGGATAGTTAACCAAACATTGAAGTTTGGCTTTGATACCAAACTGATATGAACCCTACCTATAACAGAGATAGAATGTGCATCCATTTTTGAATATTAGCCCAAGGATCATCAAGAATAGGTTGTGTTAATGGAGTTAAACCATTTGCTTATTAAATTGAAGCAAGATACTTAACTATTAAAAGATGAACAATCACACAATTCTAAGTCTAATCTAACCTAGCAATTATAATGAAAGGTAAAAGTGAAACAATTCAAGTAAACTTGCAAAGTTTCAAAAGAATAAAGTTTAAGGAAAAACCTCACTTTTAATTTTTCAATACTTCAATTCATTTTTCATAGTTTAAGCCCTTCTATAGGCATGTAAATAACCTAATCCTTAAAGGAAAATTTTTTTTTCCTTATTCCTAAAGATACATATATAGGAAAATCCTTAAATAAAGAGGTTTCCTTCAAAATAGGACAACTAATGACAACTCATCTTTGAAAAGTCAAAATTGACAACTAATGACAACTCATGACAACTAAGCAAAATGACAACCCATGAAAACTAAGCAAATTGACAACCCATAACAACTAAGCATTGAAGCATGCCATGTAGGATGTTGACCATTCACCATTGACTTTGACGTGTTGACTCTTTAACTTTGACTTTGACTTATTGACTTTGATTTGGAATATCCTTGAATCTTCTCAAATCTTCTTGAATCTTCCTTAATGACTCTAAAATAGAAAAAAATAACTTAAAAATTTATTTAATTCAAGGTAATTAATTTCATAATAGGAAATTAAACTAATTTTCTTGAATTCTTCATCATGCGGCTCCAAGCTTCTACTTATAGTCGAATCCACCAACTTGTTTGTAATGTGAAAGACAAATGAATTCAATGCTTATTTGAACTTCTTTATCCTTAATCTTGTCATTGGTCCCTCATAATGCAATGGATCACTTGGTTTGATGGGTTTGCTTAGCTTGGTTGCATTAGAAAGTGAAAATCTTGCATTCAAGTGAAAGCTTTAAACCAAAACAACCTTTAAGGGCCAACCATTTTAGAAAATAAACTCATATCATTAATGATCTTCACTTACCTTTAATATTAGAGTTGCAAATTTGCACAATCTTTAGTTTACTCACTTGTTTGATATGTTTTGTGTTTATTGTTTATGTTATACCATGTTCTTAACATGATCTATTAAGGTATTAAATATAGTTGCAAGTTTTAAGTATTTGTATAGATATTGTTCACTTAAGACTAAAGTCTATTGCTTTTTGCAAGTTTCTGTGTCTGATGATCGGACGATGCCTCTTTAAAGAGATGTCGCCCTTCTGTAATGAGGCAATTGCCACATAGATGAGGTGATCGCCACTATAACAAGGTCTTGCATGACCTTGTTTTGATGTTTCTTGTAAATTATGCATGATTCAAATTTTTATGAATACTTTTGTACTTTTAGTTTTCTTTATATGATCATTTTTACTATTTGTTTGGGGTTAATATTCAAGTATTTGCAATCTTTATTTGTATTGACTTTATTCATAAATTGACTTGATGGTTCCTTTTGTAGGTATTTATATGTTTTGGAGCTAATATTTTGCCCAATATAGGAGTTTGGGATGATCTTAATCCTCCAATATTATTTCATCCCCTTTCTAGTTTTATTTATGTTCATACTTAGTTTAATTTCATTTATTTTAGTTTATTTTCTGTTTATTTTACTTGCAAAAATTATTGTAATCTTTAATCCCTCCCCCCCCCCCCTCCCATTTGATTTAAGTGTATTTTTTTGTAAATTATTGTTTTTAATGAATATCGGGACCAAATGCATGAAATTGAATTAATGTGTGAACTTGGGTTTAAATTTAAAATTTGACAATTGTTTGAAGGAAATTATAATTTACATGTTAATAAAGAAATGATTGAATAATTAAAGGTAATAAAATATGAAACACAAACAGAGGTAAACCACAAGGTTGGGTAGGCATTCCAAAAGTCCATACTCAATTTTCGAACCCGTTCTCTAACGACGGCTTATGGGAACCTCCATGAAATTCAGTTGTTGTATAAGTGTGTCTCGACTTTTATCCGAGTGACAACTCCATCTTCGATTAGGGTTTAAGGCCTATTTTGTATTTCCTAGTAGGCTTCAAGCTTACACAGTGTCATGACCGCCAAACATTTGGGCGCGCACTAAACCCCACCGCCTACAAATAGTTATGTAATTTACAATTCTAAAAAAAATGGAGTGTAAAAATCAATGGATGAAGTGCAAACATCTCCACCGATTAAAAAATAATGAAAATTATCAAAAGAATTAAAGTGTTAATGGAATTAAAATTCTGAAATGTAGAAATTTAATTTTCAAACAAGAGTCAGGAGAGCATTAATTATATCATTTTTTCAAAAAAAAAAAAAAATATATATATATATATATATATAACATTTAAATTATTGATGTAAATAGGCATAAAATTTATGTCAAATCCGTCAACATTTCAATATTTATTTTTCATATCTAAAATATAAATTTACAAATTATTTTCTAAAAAGCTCTAGATATTAATGAAAGTATGTTGGTCACTCAGTGAAATTTTTATATATTAACCTATAATATTATTTTTAAAATAATAATAAAAAAAAATTTAAAATATTCTTTTGTATCAGCATAATTTATGCTAAATAATATTCGGATTGATACACAATTAGTAGTGATATACAAAAATCTTTTTGGGAAAAAATTTCTAAACCAATTAAGATACGAAGTGAATTTGTCTAATGGTGATGCACAAATTTCCAAATGATTTCCCCCCAATTAATTTTTTCTTACCTATCTTAGTTTTATTATTGATTGCATTAGGTGAGTGTTTTCCGTGATTTGAGTTTTTAACCTGAATAAGATATTCTTTACATTTTTTTTTTTTTTTGAAAATAAAAAATAAAAATAAATTCTTGTTAAATTAAATTATATTTTATCAGCATATATAATAAACTTTAATTTTATACTTACTTTCATGTAAAAAAAATCTCACAAATGAACACTTAAGCTACTAGTTAGTTATTCTCAAAAAAAAAAAAAAAGCTATTAGTTAGAAGTAAAAATCTTGTGCCATATTTGTTAGGTTTAAAAATGACCCACAATTTCCGGCAAAAATCATGATTTTCTTGGAAGCTCCCTAATTCATAAAGGATCTTTTGATCTTGAATAGCAAAGTTTTTTCTTGGGATGAGAGATTGGACCATTTTTTTGCAGTTGTTATCTGCAATTTGCAAGTGTTTTATATACCTTTGTTCTTGACATCTTTTCTTTCGGCAATGGTGTCAAAAAGTAATATCTTCAAAAGGTGTTGGACATATCAATGCCTTTCATGCATGTTTGCTGTTCATAAAATACTTGGTCTTAATAGGCATAATGTATATATGGCTTCATGTGACACTTTATAGTTTTGTTATTTTAGAGTAATTTGAACAAATAATCACTAAACTTTATTCGCGATTTCAATTTAATTATAAAATTTTAATTTATAACTTTTTAGTCACTAAATTTTAATTTTTATTTCAAACGTAGTATCTGTGTAAGATTTTAAGTGTTAAAATTATATAATATTACCATTTTAGTCAACAAGATTATTCATTACAAATAAATTCATAGGTTCTAAAAATAATATATAAAATAAAAATATATATATCACGACCGAACCGAAAGGTACATCACCGGTATTAGAGAATGGGGATACATAAAGTATCCGAAACTCATAATAAGCCTTAAAAAAATTTTGTGAAATCAAAACAATAGACTTAACAATAAATCAATGTTAAACCAATAATAAATGCACAAATATCAAATATATATAATAATATTCTTCAAGTACAACATCATTTCAGTATAGGATATAAATAATACAAGTTAATAGATAACTACTACGGTGTCTAGAATTTAATGATACAATACATATATTTGTCTAACATATATAATACAGTTGGTGAAGAATGAATCCGACACAAACAGGGAATACTAAGGAGCTGACTGTGAGGTCCTAAAAAAATAGGTTGAGAAAAATCAAACCTCACTGAGTGAATTAATTCTATAAAATGCATGTTGATTTATAAAAATATTTGTTAAAACCTCTTTTCAAAATAAATGTAAATAAAGTAATCATAATCCTTAAAATCATTTATTTTTTCACAATAATATTTAAATAAAATTCATTTATAATTCTTAAATCAATTTAGTATAAAATCCTGGAAGAAGATATATAGAATAATTATTTTTGTGGAAAGTCTATTAGAACACCTAAACCTTAAATCTAATAGTCTTTTAGCTCTTTTTAATCCAAGTGACTGTCGTCCCGAGAGGAAGCTCAACTGAGTTACTACAACAATCATTTCACTTATTCCATATTGATGTCCTGAGAGCAAACTCAACCAAGTTACATCCCTTTTTTTGGCACAAGAGCACTAGCTCCACTGAGCTCTAACCATTTATACTTGCTTGAGAGCATACGCTCCACCGAGCTTATTTCACATTACACATAAACTGAAATTTTACCTGTGCGCACGTGGTCCTAGTGACACCAACTAGGTAGCACATTCTACCATTATCTCCAAATCAATTTAAATTATAAATACTTAAATGAATAAAATAAATAAATCATTAAATAATGAATAATTGAATGATTGAATAATAATCAAATAAACATCACAAAGTAATTTCCCTTAAACATGCTTTCCATGTCTATTCGCAAATAAAAAATAAATGATCATGCATATGACAATATAAATACATTAATAATTTAATCATATAATAATTTATTTATTATATTTAATTATTCAAAAATATAATAAAAATATGAACAACACACATTTTATAAAATTAACTCACAGGTTTAGCATGTTAGGCGACGCGTTCTCTACTGTCAAAGTGCTACAGCTCGTATCTTGGAGTTCTCTAAAATAAATAATGTTTATTTAAAATATGCTTGTAAAATAAAATAAAATAATATTATTAAAATTCTCAAAAATTATGGAAAACATAGAATTGACAAAACCGACTCGACCAAAAATATAAAGTGAGTTAAAATTAGAAATTCAACACATGTCAATGTCACGTTTTACGAGAAATCTATAGAAAATTAAACAAAGTATCTTCTGTAAAATGAATATCTCTATACTAAAAGTAGAGTCATTCCTGCATGAAAACACACTTCTATTTACAACATAGTTCTACACTTGGGTCGGGTTCCCAAACTATGCACAATACCCGACCGAGATCACCAAAACTAATTTAGATCATAAAAGTACATAGCAAAATTTTATCAAAATCTAATTCGGTTATAAAATAAATTCTTTTAAATAATGATATACAAAAATCCAATTTTTCATTTAACCCAATAAAATTCCTTATTTAACATATAATATCTATATTTAAGAATTATCATTTATAAAATTTCAGAATTTCATAAAAATGTATATTAGTACTAATATTAATTAAATCAACCAAATAATTACATACTATAATATTTACATACATTATATTATTTCCGAAAAATTTAATCTATAATTAACAAAATATATAAAAATACTAATTTAACTAATAAAATTATTTTATGCCTTCTAAAATTAAAATTATCATTATACACAATAATTTAACTACAAATTTACTAAAACCCAATTAAAATCAATTTATACAATTTTTCTCTAAAAATTCATATTTCACATAAACTTTTAAAAATTCATAACTAAAAATCTATAATTAATTCTAACAAACTTCCTTCACAAGATAAACTCAAAAAAATATATAGAATTTAATAAAAATAAGAAAAATTCAAAACCTAGGACAGTGTGAACAATAACTGACACCTACAAAATTTGAATTTTCCAAATAATCTCAAAAAATTAAACAAAAATTACCCTTACATAGCTAATGATCTTTACAACTAGATTACTAAAGGAAATTAAGCCTAAAACTCAACCAAAAAATCAAAAATCAACAAAATACCAAACATACACAATTCACATTCACCTCGATCTACAATGATCCGGATGGTAGATCGATGATCCGAGGGTAGATTATTGAAGGTTGGAAGATGAGGAATCCATAGATATTGGAATTGTGATCATCCAAAGTCGAAATCTTTACCGGAGTTAAAAACAAATCTAGCCAAATGAGGGCAAAACGGGAAAAAGAGAAAGATGAGTTTGTTGCTGGTGCGTCATGGAGGAGCTGGGCTGCTACTAACGTGTCGTGGTGGTGTTGGGCTGGTGCTTGTGGTGGAGGCATAGTACCTATGGCAGAAGGAAGAAAGGAAGAAAAAAAGAAATGGTGAGGAAGAATAAAAGATTTGGCCTGAAAATTATTTTCATGCTGTCATTTTTTTTAAGAAAAAGGCAAAAGTATAATAATTAAAAATTAAAAAAAATCTACTTTCAATAACCAGACCATTTAATTTACATATATATATATAATTAAACCCTTATCAATAAAAACACCATTAACACTAATTAATCCCGAACTAATAATAATAATAATAATAATATTAAAATAATATTCGATGTTAAAAATTTCAAATTAAATTTCACGAATAATTAGACTTAATAATCCACTTTTAATATAATTATATATAAAAATATTCGGGTCTTTATAGTCTTCCATCCTTTAAAAAATTCGTCCTCGAATTTAAATAAATAAACAAAAGAAATACATATATTTGCTATTAAAAAGGATAAAGGCACGCCGCTTGCATTCCTGCCTCTATCTCCCATGTGTAATCCTCCACCATATGATTGCTCCATAATACCTTTACTATGGGAATCTCCTTAGTGCGAAGCTAACGAACTTGGTGATCCACTATCATTATTGGGTACTCTTCATATGTCAAATCCTTATTGACCTCCACTGTCAGAGGTTGAAGGACGTGCAAAGGATCAAAAATATACTTCCTCAACATTGATATATGGAACACTGGATGAATTCGAGACAATTCTAGTGGTAACACCAATCTGTATGCCACTTCGCTAACTCTTAATAGAATCTCGAAGGGTCTTATGTATTTGGGAGCTAGCTTACCCTTTTTACTAAACCTCAGCACTCCTTTCAGTGGAGACACTTTAAGAAACACTAAGTCTCTAACAGAGAATGATACATCCTTCCTCTTAGGGTATGCATAGCTCTTTTGCTTGCTGAGGGCTATCCTCAACCTCTGCTGAATGATGGGAACTTTCTTATAAGCCACCTGAACCAACTCCGGTCCTGTCAACTGTCTCTCATCAACTTCCTAATATAAAGGCAAAATGCACTTTCTTCCATACAATGTTTCATACGAAGCCATTTCAATACTAGCATGATAACTGTTGTTATATGCAAATTTGATCAATGGCAAGTGTACATCCCAATGGCCACCAAAATCCTTCACACACATTTGAAGCATATCTTCTAAAGTCTAAATGGTCCTATCAGACTGACCATTAGTTTGAGGATGAAAAGTTATACTGAAGTCCAACCTTATACCCAAAGTCTTGTGTAATTCTTGCCAAAAGACTGAAGTAAAAGTGGCTCCTCTATTAGTCACTATACTAACAGGTACTCCATAGAGACAAAAAATCTTATTAATATACAATCCCACCAACTTGTCAGTAGAGTATGTCTTCTTAATTGGCAAAAAGTGAGTTGACTTAGTCGATTTGTTAATTATCACCCAGATAGCATCATAGCCACATGATGTATAAGGCAATCCACTTACAAAATCCATAGCAATCATATCCCACTTCCATTATGAGAAAGGTAACTGCTACAAAAATCCTAAAGGCCTCTAGTGTTCCAACTTCACCTACTGACAAGTGAGACACTTGGACATAAATTTTGCAATGTCTCTTTTCATCCCATTCCACTAATATGTATCTTTCAAATCATGATACATCTTCATAAAACCTAGATGAATGCTATAAGTAGAAAAATGGCCTTCCTTCATAATCTCCTTCCTCAAATCATCCACTTCAGGTACACACAACCTTATGCCCAAACATAACGTGCCCTCACTGTCAATAATAAAGTCTCTAGATTGACCTTGTTGCACCTCAAACATAATCTTCTTCAATTATAGATCTCTTCTTTGAGCTGGTTTAACTCTATCCAAGTGCACTAATTGTACTCTGAATTGAGCTAAAAGACACTTCTTGATCACTTTCGCTTTACACGGATGGTAAAGATTAAAGCAATCATAATCTTTTAGAAGTTCCATCCATCTCCTTAGTCTCAAATTCAAGTCTCTCTATTGAAAGATATACTTTAAGCTCTTGTGATCAGTGTATATCTCACAAGTCACACTATATAAATAATGCCTCCATATCTTCAAAACAAATACCATAACTGTCATTTCCAAGTCATGGGTAGGGTAGTTCTGCTAGTGCTTCTTTAACTATCATGAAGCACAAGCAACCACTCTCCCATTCTACATCAGTACACACCCTAGTCCTACTTAGGAAGTATCATAGTACACTGTATAACCTTCATCACTTGAAGGTAAAGTCAATACTGGAGCTAAAGTCAACAAGTCATTAAGCAACTGGAAGTGCTCTTCACGTCCATCAGTCCAAACATACTTGACATTTTTCTAAGTCAGCCTCATTAAAAGCACTACGATCTTAAAGAAATCCTTCACAAATCTCTTGTAATAGTTAGCTAAACCTAGAAAACTCCTAATTTCTATCACAATTGTCAGCCTTGGCCATTTTATAATGGCTTCTATCTTCTTGGGATCTACTTGTATGTCATCTCTAGACACCACGTGGCCTAAAAATGCCACTTGATCTAATCGAAATTCACATTTAGAGAATTTGGCATACAGTTGATGATCTCTCAATGTCTAGAGCACTATCCTCAAATGCATGACATGCTCGGCCTCACTCCTCGAATATACCAAGATATCATCAATAAAGACTTTCACAACTCGATCCAATAATATCCTAAACACTTGGTTCATTAAGTTCATAAAGGTTGCGAGGTATTAGTCAACGTAAAGGACATCACCAAAAATTCATAGTGGCCATATCTTATTCGAAATGCAAGCTTGGGTACATCTCCACTTTTAATCCTCAACTGATAATACCCAGATCTCAAGTTAGTCTTAGAAAAGCACTGAGCTCCCTGAAGCTTATCAAACAAGTCATCAATCCTAGGAAGAGGATACATGTTCTTAATGGTGAATTTCTTCAACTGTCTATAATCAATACACAGTCGAAGGCTACCATCCTTCTTCACAAATAGTACAGGAGCACCCCAAGGAGACAAGCTAGGTCTGATAAAACCCTTATCAAGTAATTCTTACAACTACTCCTTAAGCTCCTTCAATTCTACTGGTGTCATTCTATAAGGTGGCATCGAGATAGGATATGTACCCAGTACAATATCTATAGAGAACTCTATCTCTATGTATGGTGGCAATCCTAGTAATTCTTTCAAAACACATTAGGAAACTCGCACACCACATACACCTTCTCAATTGCCCCCATATTAATCTTCATATCTCTGACCATAACTAAATAGCTTGCACATCCCCTTCTAAGCATTTTGCTAGCTATGATAGCAAAAATAAGATTCTGAGGCATCAAACAATTATCGTCTCGAAACTAGAACTCTTTATCATTAGGGGTTCTAAAAATCACCTCTTTCGCCCGACAATCTAGAGTAGCATAATGTTGGGTTAACCAGTCCATCCCTAAGATCACATCAAAATTGATCATGTCCAATAAAACTAAATCTGCAAGCAACTCTATACCTTCCACCAACACGAGACAAGATGGAAAGAAGATATCTATCTCTAACTCATCACTAAGTAGAGTCACTACAGATAATGGAAATAATAATTTGGATGGTTGTCACTCCATCCTCGAAATAAAGACAGGTGAAACAAAGGACTGCGAAGCACTAGGATCAAATAAAACTCTAGCCTCAAAAGAATAAATTGAGAGAATACCTATTACCATCGCATTGGATACCTGAGCATCATAAGGAGTTAGAGTGAACACCCTAGCCTGCCCATGGCTAGCCTGCTGAGAACTAAAAGGCTAAGTGAATCCTCTACCACTCAGTCTACCCTTATGTCTACCTCCTGAACCTCGGCCCTACTGGCCTATAAATTGAGTCAGCCTCTATTGAGGGTACATAAGTGCCTGGTAGGGTTGATGCACCTGCTAGAATGGCTAAGCAACTGAAGACGAAGATCCCTAGGCATAAGAAGATTAATACTTGGTATTAGGACAAGCTCTGGCAAGATGTCCAACCTGCCCACCCTTGAAGCATACTCCGGTTAGCAAATGACATAGCCCCTGATATACATGGCCAAAAGTAGGACATGCACTAGGCCCATAGCCTGAACTACCATACCTAGAGTTCTGACTGCTACTACCACTTCTAGCTCTAGGTCTAAACCTCAGAGGTCTACTACTCCACCTACTGTGTATGCCAGACCTATGCACCTGGCTACCTCAATGGGCCTACTGTGAAGTACCTGCAGTCTACATATTGATACTACCCATCTAAAAGACTGGTTACTGAACCCCTTGTGTATTCATTACTCCATTGTTACTATTCATATATGGGTTGGAGATAGTACCATGCATAATATAACATCTCTCTAGCTGTCGAGCCTCCTCAATAACACTATCCAATCTCCACTCCCCAGTTTGGATGCTAATGTAGACTGCACCCAAACCAGTCATAAACAACTCTACTGCTCTCCTGTCATCCTGTATCACATCTATAGCATAACGACCTAACCTAAGGAACTCATGAGTATACTCTGCAATTGACCAATCACCCTTACTTATATGCAGTAGCTACCATCTGTAATTATCCCTTATCGATGCTAGACAAAAGTACCTCAGAAACTGCTCCTTAAACTCTAACCAAGACATCAATGTCATACGTGGCTAGATGGACTGCATAAACCAGTCTTGAGTTGTAGCCTAAACAGATAGCTCTACCACCATAATCCTCTGATAGTCCATGTAACTTGTCTAAGTCTTAGCCTCAATAGTGATAAGGAAGTCCAATGCATCACTCGTGCCATCAAAGGAAACTCTCCCTACTCTAGAGTATAGTAATATTGCATCTGCATCGAACATCCCCTGATTCCTCTATTGTAACATCTGTTGAACCAAAGGCATGGCTTGATTTAGAGCTGCCAAGCCTTGGTTGATGCCTACCATACTAACTACAAAAGTTATAGGGTCAACCTCAGGAACTCCTTGTCCTATATGTTGCTCTTGTTCTTGCATCTAAGCTACTTCTACTCTAAGTCTACCTCTACCCTTACCCCTACCCCTTCCTCTATACTAAGGAGCAAGGGAAGGAACCTCATCCTGAATTGACTGCTCATCCCCATTAAACACTGCACCTGTAGTAGGAGCTTCTCATTCTCTCCTTCTCATTCTAAAAGAACAAAAACAAATGAGAATTCAAAACAAAGCATGAAAAAGGCATAACACGAAAAAGACATAACACAAAATTCTAAGAACAAGGGCAACAATTGACATTATCAACCTAATTACCATAGTAGTTCAAGAAAAACGTAACTAAAATATCATTAGAGCCGAAATAAAACATGCGCTCTGATACCAACTTTGTCATGACCCGAATCGAAAGGTACGTGACCGGCACTAGGGAATAGGGATACATCAAGTACTTAAAACTTATAGTAAGCTTTAAAAAATTTTCACAAAATAAAAACAATACACTTAACAATAAACCAATGATAAAACAATAATAAATGCATAATATCAAAAACATATAATAATATTCTTTAAATACAACATCATTTTAATACAGGATACAAATAACATAAGTTTATACATAACTACTACTGTGTGTAGAATTTAATGATACAATACATATATCAGTCTAACATACATAATGCAGTTGGTGAAGAATCAACCCAGCGCAAACAGGGAATACTAAGGAGCTGACTATGAGGTCCTGAAAAAAATAGGTTGAGGGGAATCAAACCTCACTGAGTGAATTAATTCTATAAAACATATGCTAGTTTATAAAAACATTTATTAAAACCTCTTTTCAAAATAAATGTAAATAAAGTAATCATAATCTTTAAAATCATTTATTTTTTCACAATAATATTTAAATAAAATCTATTTATAATTCTTAAATCAATTTAATATAAAATCCCTGTAAGAACATATATAGGATAATTATTTTTGTGGAAAGTCTAATAGAACACCTAACCCTTAAATCCAATAGCCTTTCGACTGTCTTTAATCCAAGTGACTGTTGTCTCGAGAGCAAGCTCAACTGAGTTACTGCCACAATCATTTCACTTATTCCATATTAATGTCCTGAGAGTAAGCTCAACCGAGTTACATCCCTTTTTTTGGCCTGAGAGCACTAGCTCCACCGAGCTCTAACCATTTACACTTGCCCAAGAGCACACACTCCACCGAGCCTATTTAATATTTCACAAAAACCAAAATTTTGCCCATGCACACGTGGTCCTAGTGACACCCACTAGGTAGCACATTCTACCATTATCTCCAAATCAATTTAAATTATAAATAAATAAAATAAAATAAAATAAATCATTAAATAATAAATAATTAAATAATAATCAAATAAACATCACAAAGTAATTTTCCTTAAACAAACTTTCAATTTCTATTCGCAAATATAAAATAAATGATCATGCATATGGAAATATAAATCTATTCATAATTTAATCATATAATCATTTCTTTTTTATATTTAATAATTATCATTATACACAATAATTTAACTACAAATTTACTAAAACCTAATTAAAATCAATTTGTACAATTTTTCTCTAAAAAATCATATTTCACATAAACTTTTAAAAATTCATAACTTAAAATATATAATTAATTTTAACAAACTTCCTTCACAAGATAAACTCAAAAAATATATATATATAGAATTTAATAAAAATAAGAAAAATTTGAAATCCGAGACAATGTGAACACTGACACCTAAAAAATTTGAATTTTTCAAATAATCTCAAAAAATTAAACAAAAATTACCCTTACATAGCTAATGATCTCTACAAGAAGATTACTAAAGGAAATTAAGCCTAAAACTCAACTAAAAATTCAAAAATCAACAAAATACCAAAAATACACAATTCACATTTACCTCAATCTACAACAATCCGGACAATGGATCAACGATTCGAGGATAGATTATTGATGCTTGGAAGATGAGGAATCCATAGACACAAGAATTGCAACCATCCGATGTCAGAATCTTCATTGGAGTTCAAAACAAATCCAGCCAAATGAGGGCAAAATAGGAAAAAGGGAAGGATGGGGCTATTGCTGGTGCGTCATGGAGGAGGTGGGCTACTGCCAACGTGTCGTGGTGGTGCTCATGGCAGAGGTGCAGTGGCTATGGCAGAAGGAAGAAAGGAAGAAAAAAAGAAATGGTAAGGAAGAAGAAAAGAATTGACTCGAAAATTTTTTTCATGTTGTCATTTTTTTTAAGAAAAAGACAAAAGTATAATAATTAAAAATTAAATAATACCCTTTATATATATATATATAAACACCGTTAACACTAATTAATCCTGAAATAATAATAATATTCAACGTTAAAAATTTCCAATTAAATTTCACGAATAATCAAACTTAATAATCCACTTTTAATATAAATATATATAAAAATATTTGGATCTTTACAATATATTTTTATTTTCTTCATGTCTTCCATTATAGAAAGTCTTGTCCATTATTTATGTTTACGTGACTGATCTAATACTAACAGTTTGAGAATTTTAAGTCAAGAATTATTTGACGAAAGACAAAAAGAGATTAATATTCATCAAGAATATCATAATCAATATATTGCGATTTTGTTGAATACAATAAATTAAAATATTTTATATGAATTGTACGATAAATTAAAATTTAATAACTTTTTTTTTGTACGAAACACAGTATTTTTAGAAATTTTTTTGAACACATAGAAAGTAAATAAGAGTTAAATGGACTATAGTAACTAGAATATTTAACATTTAGCACCGTATTTTCAAAAAATATATTTATAATTTGTTATAATTTTAGTTTATAATTTGAATTTTAAATGACTATTTATTAATAAAAAAAATTATTGTACAATTCATATTAAATTTTTAAAACAAATGCTCAAATGTTGTAATCCTAATAGATTATTGAAATTTGAACTCTCTTCGATTTTCCATTTATCTAGCAATTATTTTAATATAAACCAAACAAATGATCTAACAAATATAATAATAATATTAATAATACACAACTTTTTATTGTATTCAATATAATCACAGTATTGATTATGATATTTCTTGGTGAATACTAACATTTTCCAGTCCTGTGTCAAATAATTTTTATCTTAAAACTCTCAAACTATTAGTATTAGATCAGTCAAATAAACATAAATAATGGACAAGATGCTCTACAATGGAAGGCATGGAAAAAAAAAACATATATATTTTTGTTTTATTTATCATCTTTAAAACCTATGGACTTATTTGAAAGGAAATAATCTTTTGTTCTAAAATAGTAATATTATATAACTTTAAGCCTTTATATTTTAGACATAGACTAAGTTTGAAACAAAAATTAAAGTTTAGTGACAAAAAAATCACAAATTGAAGTTTAGTGACCATTTGAATAATTACACCTAAACCTAACTAAAATGTACTAGTTTTCACTAATATAATGACATAATACATCTATCACCTCCTGTAATTGTCATTTTTTTTTTGTTAATTTGACATCTATACATGTTAATGACCAAAAAATCACAAATTGAAGTTTCGTAACCAAATTGAAATCACGAATAAAGTTTAGTGACCATTTAAATAATTACACCTAAACTTAACTAAAATGCACTAGTTTTCACTAATATAATGATATAATACATCTATCACCTCTTGTACTCGTTACTTTGTGTTAATTTGACATCTCTACATGTAGTTTTTAGTCATTCAAACTCTTATGATGTGACACGTGTTGATTCGTTATTTTATACCACGTGCTGACAGAGGCTTCAAAATTGCATTTTAGCCAAATTCACGTGTCAAAATGACAAAACTATAAGTTTATATGTCAAACTAATAAAAAGTTACAACAAATACATGGAACCATGTATGTATTATGCTTTTTTTTTAATATTAAAATATTGATATGACATTTACGAATATAATATGTTCTAATAGTCACCAACAAGCAGCTCAAGTGGTAAAAGGTATAGATATATTACTGATTCGACCATGAATCAAACCTCTATTCCGTCTATCTCCTCCCATATGGTGTTGGAATTTAACCAATTGTTAAAAAAATAATATGTTTTAATAATTTTTTAAAACAAGGAAAGGAATTCATCAGAGAGATTTTTTTTTTCAGAAATATATATATATAAAAGCAAAAAAACTTTTCAAAAATACAAATACGAAGAAACTTTTATAAAAATATGGAAGGATGGTAAAATCATTTTAAAAATATGGTCTTTTTTCCTTCTTTCTTCTTCATTATTTTTTTTTTCATTACACCTCATCACCCACACCTAATCCATATTTAAAAAAAAAATCCAAATTTAATGGATTGATTCAACATCAACTATTAATTAGAGTTTTTTTTTTTTTTTTCATTAAAACCCATCATTATACTCAAAACACATACCATATCTGGTGGATGATGAACAAAGTCAACCTTTTAACATAATATAAGTAGCTCCACTTCTTGTTTTTGTTGTTGTTGTTTTTTTATGGTTGTGTTTAGTTTTTTTTTTCAATATTTTCTTGGATTATTTTCAATTTTTTGAGCTTTTTTTTTTAATAAAAAACAACAAGAAAAATAATCACAAAAACAACTAAAACAACAACCATGAAGCAAAGACAACCAAAAAATAATTGTCAAAACAACTAAAAAAACAACAACAAAAACAACTATTGCAAAACAACCTCATAAAACAAAAGGTTGAAGCAACAAAAAATCAAAAATAAAAAACAACAGTCAAAACAATTTAAAAAATATTATACAAATAAAAAGATTAAGAAAAAAGTAAATAAAAAAAAAAAAAAAAAGAACCACAAACAATCTAAAAAACAATAAAAATCACCAAAATAACTAGAAAAACAACAAAAAAAAAATCACTATAAATCACCATCATAAAATATAAAAGTGAAGCAATAAAACACTGGAAAACAATAGCCAAAATAACCATAAAAATACTATTCAAATGAAAAAATTCAGAAAAAGTAAATAAATATAAAAATAAAAAAGTAAATGAAAAATAAAAAAGAAAGAGAGAAAGAACAAATACAAAAAAAAAAAAATAAAGAATGAGAGAAGAAGAAAGAAATCTTGAACAAAATTGAAAAAAAAAAAAAGCAGTAAGCATGGAACAAAAAAAACAAATGACAGTAGTTTTGAAAAGAAAAAATAAATCACCATAGTTTTTGAAAACACTTTGCAAAAGACAGTGTCTAGTGTAATTTTCCCTTCATTATATTAAAAAGATTTTACAACTTCTTTTCCACAAAGTAGGCCCATTGAGTAAGGCTATGAAGAAAGGCCCAGTACATAGAATAAACCTAATACTATTGTCTTCGATCTTTGAGAGGAAAGAAACCATAATTGATTGAGATTTATATAAATTCAGGCAACAAAAGATTGATTAATTTTGCTCCCCAAGTTTTATTTTTATTTTTTTTCCCGTGGACTGATCTTTTCTGTCAATCCATATATGGAGTGAGCAAACCATTTTTAAAAACCCTTATCATAAAAAAAAAGAAGGAACTCATTCAAGGATTTTGGTAGCGTTGATGGCGATTGAAATAAAAAAACTGAAAATCTCCAGTCACTTCTCCTCTCACGAATGACATAAATCTGAATATTGGCCAACAATGTTGCAGTACATTTCCAACACTAAGGGAACAATATTGACTGCACAAAAGATATGTGAGCATGCGTAGCACAGAACGGAATGAAAACATATATGTAGTTCTATATATAATACATTTCTCATATTCTAAATATAACCTCTTTTCTCTTAACTTACAAGATTACCACATCTTAATTCAATGAAAATAAACTTATTAATACTTTTAAGCATTATTAAGTGTCTAAATAATATTTTTACAAGTTAAAATAAAACTATTTAGACATATAAATTAGTTGAAAAATATTTTTTTCGAACAACATAAATAAACTTCATTAGATAAGGGTAATATAGTACAGTATAAGCCCATAATAAACAAACACAAGCCAGTCCACCAATAAACAAGTCCAAAACCCACATTCATCATCATCCTCGTAGAAACCTTAGAGTGGCTAAGGCAGGACCTTATCACCATGCATAGCTGGGAAGGAGAGGGCCAAAGTTCAGGAATGAGTTTCTGAAAACTCATCATTCCAACAACGGAGCTGATTGAGAAACAGCACTAGGGGCAGCCTGGAAGCTTGAGTATTGAAAAACCAAAAGCACCGACCAAGAACTTGTGAAATCTCTAGCCGCAACGATTTTGAGATAGATATCTAGTTGAAGCTTGGCACCGATGGAGAGAAGTCCATGATGAGTGCCATCAAAATCACAGCTTTTCTATAGCAGCTTATAAGTCATATTTATAGTAAATTGATATATCAAAATGGTTAATTTGTAAATTGAGGAGGCAAATGAACAAAACATTACAAATTTGACTGGTTGCATCGCTTTATCTTTTTAATGAGCCATAAAATATTAATGAGCAATTTTTAATTTTTTTAAATAGAAAGAGGAGACATAAAAGATTCAACCCTTTTATCTTTTTTGAATTGTAAATTAATAGATAATTCTTATGACATAATATAAGAGAGCTACGGAAAGTTAGAGAATCGAAATTTACACTATATTAAATGATATAATTTCATGATTGAATAATTTTATCATATGTATTATGTAAGTTAGGCGATCCAATCTTTTTATTTATAAATGATTTGAATAAAATTATACTATGGTAAAAAAAAAAAAAAAAGTATGCATCATGGTAAATGATTTTGACCATATATGTTTGGTATGGCAAATCATAGCAGCTGACTTGCCACTTCTCTTTGCACTTTCTTGAGCTACATCATTTTCTGAAGCCTTTTACACAAGTTTTGGGCCAAATGTCTAGCCCATTGCTTGAATTTTATTTTACCATATTGTTCTCAACTTTATTTCTTTAAAAATTGATTACAATATGCTTATGCTTTAATTTAAAAATTACAATGTCAATTAACAAGTGATGAAGGTGAATAATTTTAATAGCAAACTGGTTAAATTTATGAAATTTTAATTAATTACTTTTTCATAAATATTCTTTTTTTTTTTACAACGGATTTAAATATTCATATAATTTTAAAATCTCCTTTACTTTAATTGTGAAAAGTTTATATAATTCATTTCAAGTGTGTATTATATTTGGCATTAAATTTAAAGTTTAAAATAATGTTTTATTGGATTAAAAAAAATACCTTTTAAGTTGATATTACATGGATCGAGCATTTCAAAAAATAAAAATAATAAAAAATAAATGAAAAAATATATTTAAAATCATAAAATTCATTCGTCTGGTCTTTGTTACTACTCATACTTAACTTATTCAAATGACATCATATGTGGATCCATGGATAAGACCAAATAGCGCCATTTTATGATTATTTTTCTTCTGAACTGATAGATATGAATATACATTTGAATGGAAAATTCTAACTCCTATTGATTACCCGCTTACCTTTGTACTACACATGAACCGGATAAAAGTAAAAAAAAAAAATAATTAATTAATTAATTTCTAACTTATTTAATTAGCAATTAAAAAAATGAAATGGAAATAATTCTTTGCATTTCCCTCATATAAGAGAAAATTTTAATATAGGATGTGAAATAATTTATTTTCTAAAAATATATTAAAATTCAAAAATTGATTTTTTTAAAATTTATTAATTTTTAAATTGTCAAGTAATAAAAATTTATAATTTTTCTTGTTTCTTTCTTTTTTCTCAAAATACACTAAATTAATACCAAAATAAGTAATGAATCGTATTTATTAAAAATTATAAAAATTTAATTTTTTTTATACCAGTAGGTCAAATTATTTTAAGTAAATTTTACAAAATAATTAATATATCCAATGTAGAATGCAATGTATTTATTTATTGAAGGTCCACAATTGTATCAATCTTTTAATTCACAAGTAATCAATTTTTAGATCCAGAAGAAAGTTGGCTTTGATTTCAGCACAATGTATGGTCTTTTGTAACAATCCTCCTTTTAGCTTTTTCTTGATAATACAAAGTAAGCAACTTTTTTTTAAAATTGGTTTTGTTGTATATATACCTAAAACCTAATCTTGTAAAGTTGATTTTGTTGTATATCTTTGTTAATTTCTTATTTTTTAATTGTCTCCCTAATATTAATAATAAATTATTAGGTTCTATTTCAAAAAAGGTTAAGCCACTAATTAAAAATAAAAGTTGTTTAAAATTAAAATTTTGCTATAATTATGAATTAAATCGTTTTTCCTTTTACTAATAAAAAAAGTCCTTTTTTACATTTGTAATCAGACTAATTTAAAGTTCAAATTAAATAAACTCATAAAAAAATTTTATCCCAATATTTATTTTTTTCATATATAAAACTCGATTTAAATTCAAGATTTTACTTAAAAAAAATTCAGCCTTCTTATTTCTTCGAGTCTTATAACTTAAGATCAGATGTTGGTAATAAAAAATAAATAAGTCTTTTAATCTTTTTATGTGATTATGTACGGAAGAGATCTCTTGCAACAAGTGTTTTATGGTTATATTTAACCTACTTGACATGAATTTTCTCATTCTTCACAATTTTATGATGCTTAAATTAAAAAATAATGCGACATACCATATATGATAAATAAAAAAAAAAAAAAAGTTCAAGGTTATATTCCTATTATTTTATATTTTATGTTGTATATATATATTTTTTAATTAGGGAGTAAGAAGGTAAGAATTAGACCTTTAACCTATTTATATCTTTAAAGAAGTTATACCATTTAATTACTCAACTTTTGACATATTATATCACTTTAAACTATTGAATTTTAGTATTTTTTTTATTATATCTATTAAATTTGTTTAAAAAAGTTAAATTATTAATTTTATTGATGCTATCATGTATTGGCTAGCAATATCTATCTATCTATCTATCTATCTATCTATCTATCTATCTATATATATATATATATATATATATATATATATATATATATATATATAAAACTCGTTAAAATAGTTATTTTAAATCAGTATCAACTATAAAAATAATTATTAAAAATGTATATAATGTGATGTAAAAACAACTTACAATTACAAAAAGATGTATTTTATTCAAACTAATGGACTTTGGTCGACCATATATAGTCACATATTAAGAATTTTGGAGCTTGTCAACATTTTCATGTCTTCGACATTGACTTAGTAATATTCCTCACCCTCCTAATTCAAATCGTAGTAACATTTTTATTTACTAAATTACGATTTCTTTTCTTTCATGTGGTATCTGTTAATCTTTAATAATGAACAAGAACGTTTACAGTTTATTTTTATTTTTTATGGAAAATGTTTATAGCTTCTTGAATGACTTTAATTTTGACATGAAAAGATAGGATCACATTTACTATCATTTTCTTAAAGAACAAAAAAAAAATACAAATTAGATTGTTTGATGTAATTTGAGCAATTAACTATATTGAGGAAATTTTTGAAACTCAGTAAAATTTAATTTTACTTTTTAGAGAAAATATATTATTTTCTTTGAAATTGACATAATATATATTCTCTTCTTCTTAGTTGAAAATTGAAATTTTCATCTCTCATTTTTTAATTTTAGTTCCTCTATAAAAATGAGCACTCTAATTTTCTCTATTTTAATAAAATAAAACTATTTAGTTCCTCATCTTTAAGGCTATTTTATATTTTAGGTCAAAAAAGGACTATTTTATATTTAAAATCACAATAATAATTATACTTCCAAAATTTATTCATATCTTATCAACATTTTAAAATAAAAAGTTAAGTTGATAAATTCATAAATTTTATCAATTTCACCTTATATTCTCTTTTTATGTTTAGCTTCATTGGTTTTGTCCTCTTTTTAAAGTTATTTATTTCATATATTTCTTTAATTATATTTAAATATGATTTTAACATGAAGAAAAATTAAGGAAGTGAAATTAAATATAGAAATAACATAAATAAAATTAATAAAACTATATTTGTTTGTCAAAATTATAACTTAATTTTGATTTAACGTTTGATGGAGATAATGTATAAAATTTAAAAATTTAGTCGGTATTAAAATTTAAAATGATTAAATAATTAAAATTTTTTATCTTATTAAAATCGAGAGGCCATATTTCTTTAATTTTCATGAGATAGAGATATTCAAATATAAGTTGTCATGAGAGACTAATAAAAAAATTTAACACAAAAAATTAAACTATTGACGAAATTATATTTATTTAATTAAATTATGGTAACTAATTTATATTTATTTTTTATTTAGACTATTTTAAATTTATTAAAAATAAATAATAATAAATAACTTCATTTAAAATAAATGTATGTAGTTAATTTTTTATAGTCATAATCAAATGTTATTATAAATTATAATTAATAATTAACTGATTATAATATTTATATTTTTAATTATTTTTAAAAAATTATACAATGATATTTATATTTTAAAATTCATTTTAAAATAATTTTTATTAAAAATGTTAATAATATATACTATTTTTAAATAATTTACATAACTAAAAATTGTTATAAAATTATATTTAAAAATAAATTGTACCTATAATGGCTATTTGACATACCAATAATAATAACTAACAAAATTCTACTAAAAAATTCATATTTATTAGCTAATAATTATCTGATATTCACAACCACTATCAATTATCAACTATTAATTGTTATAAATAGATAAACCAAATAGACCCTTAATTTGATCATTTATCAATAGTGAATATTTTAATATTAGAAAAGCTATCATGTTTTTAAAAAATTTTGTCTTTCTATCAAAATATTAAAAATTTTAAATTTAATCAACAAACGTGTCTTGTAATTTAAAAATTTTTTTATTATAACCTAAAGAAGAAGTTATTTTATTTAATTAAATCATATGTTTGAATTGTAAAATTTAAATTAAAAATAAAATGTTGCATATATGGTAAACAATATATAATAAAAGCTAATTTTTTACACACGAGTGTATATATACAAATATAAATGTATATCTATTTGAATGAACTATTTTAAATTGGTTAAATAAAAATAAATTCTGATATGCATTTATATTTATTGGAGAGAGGGGAGATAAGAATCAAATCAAGAGATAAGGATACTTTATCTTGAAAAAAAAATTATATCACTAAATTACTCAATTTTTAACAAATCTTGATATGCATTTTAATTCTTATAATATGACATTGAATATAATATAATTTTATACAATATATGTTAACTAAGAATGGGGTAAATATGACCATACTCAGAAGGGGTGAAAAAACTTCTCTCTCTTTCTTTTGTTTTTTTGTTTTTTTTTTTCAATTTGGGGATTTTATAAGTGGTTTTTTTTGGGTGGTTATGATAATTTTTTGCCAAAATTACTCATTGTTCTTCTTCTTTTCTTTCTTTTTAGCTTGGTTTGCACTTTAATAACATGGATTGGAGTCAAATCTTTAATCCTAGTATGTTTTTTTTTAGTCTTTTTCTACTAGATCTTTAGAGCTAGTTTGAAGATATATATATATATATATATATATATATATATATATATATATATATATATATATATATATATATATATATTGTGATTTGTGGTTGAATCTGTCTAAGGGAGCATCAAATTGGGAGATCTTGACTGTATAAAGGTAAGATACTAAAGAAAATTGTTAGATTCAGCTGGTCTTAACTCTTTAATCGCATCAGAAAAATCAAGAAGTATAGATGTCACCATTAAAGATTTTTTTAATATTTTACAGCTTAAATTTATATTATTTTTGTATTTTTATGGAATAGTTTTAGATAAATGATATGTTTCATTTTGTGGTTGCAACTATAACTGTTACTCATTGTATGTAACTTTTTATCAAATGATTCATTTATGATGTTTAAAAAAAAAGGGGTGAGAAAATAATGTATGTTGAATAGGTTCAACAAACTCTACCAATAATTAAAAACTTTATTGCATCAATGGTATCTTAATTTTGTTACATATTTCATTTTGGTACTAACTTTTTAATTTTTTTATTTTCAATTATTAAAATTCTATTTTTATTTTAAATTAAAGTATCTTGAATATATCCAATCAAATTTAACATACGTGGCAGCTAAAATAAACATATTCTTAATATATTCGTCATATAAACATTCTATTAAGCAATCTAATCATTTTATGGACCCTAGAAAATAATTTTGTTTTCTAATTTCCAATTTTGTTCTTTTTAGTAAATTTGTTTTATAAAACCCACAAGATGATTATTTTGTTTACTAGGGTATTTACGTGGTGAATATAATAAGAATATACTTATTCCAACTGCTATATATATTAAATTTGATCGGATATATTTGAGATATTTTAACCTGAAGTAAAAGTAAAAATTCAAGAACTGAAAAGAAAGTAAATTAAAAGTCTAATATTAAAATAAAATATATGAAAAAATTAAGGTACCATTGGAGTAATAAATTCATAATTAAACAATGACAAGTTAGTGGTTGATGCAGAGAACCATCCACCAACACTAACTAAATTTAAGAGAGATAGTTGTACTTTCAGATCTCTTCTTAGAAGATACATAATAAAAAGAAAAGGTTATGGATTTTATAAGATTAGGTCTTAAATGTATATCATGAACAAATCATGGGCACGCAAACTTTTATTAAAAATAAATCTATTTATATAGGGACAAAATCTCATTTGCCCAAGTTAGACTTTTCAATTGATAGAATGATTTTGAAAATGATATATTTTTTTAATTGCTCGGGAACAAGTTTGTGTTCATATATTTATATATATGTTTTTTATAAAATAAAAATAAATTTTGAATGTTTTATTAAAAAATTTTTATTTTTAAATTTTATTTTAGTAAATTATAATTTTCTAGTGATATCACTTAAATTTAAAATTTTTTTACATCTCATAAATTTTCAATTTTATGATGATAAAAAATTCCAATCAATTTTACATGATTTTAACTTTATCGTATCATTCTTTATAGTGGTCAAGATCTTCCTTTGTTAATTAAGAACTCAAGAGAAAGTTTTTTTATATATATATTTTCAAATTGATTTTTACCACCTAAAAACTATTTGTTTAAAAATCATAAAATATTTATTTATACTTTTTCTAATTTTTATAGAATAAAACTAAAAATAAGTAATTCTTTCACATCAAATTTTTTTCTTTTTTTTTTTAAACTAAATAAAGAAAGTATAATATCTATAATGTAGCTGTGTTGTTTGATGAAATAAGGAAAAGGTATGGTCACAGTCAATAATATATGGTGGCTTCAGTTGGAGAGGCAACGACTTAATATGTGTTTTACTCAAATTATGCATCAGCATTAATGGACTTAGGTCCACCATATGTAGTCACATGTTTAAGAATTTTTTAGCTTTGCTAAGATTGATATCCCTTTGACATTGACCTAACCTAACTACATTCCTCCACCCCGAAAGTCAAGAAGTAAAGTTTCCATGTATTAATTATGATTTCTCTTATTTCATATGCTATTGGTTAATATTTTGCAATTAAAAAATTATAATTTTTGTAATACCCTACATATATATATATATATATATATATATATATATATATATATATATATATATATATATAATTATTTTAATATAAAGGGACATATTTTTCTCGAATAGTACTAGTAATAGTTAATTTGCATTATATTAAAGTATAAATTTTGTTAACATTATATTTTAGGTTAAATATTAATTTAAATGTGCATATCAATTCACATGTGTGTATATATATATATATATAGATATATGTATATAATATAGTATAAGGTATAATTATATACATGTGTATATATATGTATACGTTTTCATGTAGTATATGTTTGCATACATATACATATATATATATATATATATATATATATATATATATATATATAGTATATATGTATATAGTCATAATATAGTATAATAAGTATATTATATAAATATATATACGTATATATATGTATACATTAGCTTATACTATATATATATATATATATATATATATATATATATATATATATATATATATATATATATATATATATATATATATGTATAATTTGGAGAAAGAAGAAAACAGAACCGAGCTTCCCTCCTCCCCATCCTCGCGACACCTTCGACCACCACCATCACTGTGCCTCCCCCACCTTTGGCCACCATCTGCTACTCCCTCTTCCTTCTCCCTCGCCTCCGGCCACCTGCAGAGCCGCCGGAAGCTGTTGGAAGAGAGAAGCCGAGAGTTTTGCTCTAAACTCACCCAAGCTTCGTCCGGCCACCATTTTCCTCCATTCCGGTGCCAATCTCCTCCCTTTGCACCGGTGAGGCTCAATCTAAGCTTTGTTTAAGCTTTGGTCATGAATTGATTGAGTTTTGGTTGATTTTCAGTTTGTGAACTCTAGGATTTCGAAATTTTTTTAACTTAGTCTAGCTTGATTCATGCAAACTCCCTTTACAAATGTGATTCCTAGTAGCTCAATCTACCTCTAGGAATTTTTGTATAATTTTTGGAATTTATTTTGATTTTTGGTGAATTTTGAATATTTAAATAATATTTTAGGAATTTTCGGGAATTAATTATAAAAATAGCAAATAATAATAATAATTGACATTTTGGTGTTATTATGTGTTGAGATAAATTTTAGGGTAAGGTAGATAATTTTAAGAAGATTATACAATTTTTAGGAATTTTTATACCTTATGTCAAAATTAAATAATTAGGCTAATTTTGAAAATTTTGGTTAAAAAGGTTATGAAATTTGATGAATGAGGTTATTAGTGAATAATATGAATTTTAGGACTCAAACTATAATTTTTGAGATTTTTATACTATTTTTATAAATATATTTGAGTTTATGCCAAAAATTTGATTTTTAGTAAATAATACTTTTGGGAAAAAAAAATAATATTTTTGGTTGATTAAATATTTTTTTTATATAATATTGGGAGGAATTATCTTGAGAAAAATTATTTTTAGATGATTGGATAATTTTAAGGAAAATTTTGTATATATATATAGCATTATGTAATTTATATATATATACTAGGGGTAAAAATGTAATTTTACACTAAATATGATAAATATATATTTTAATTAGTTTTATTAGTATTTAAAGGGTTTAGATAAATTTTATAAATTAATTGATATAATTTCCTAAGTAGTGTAAAATTTTAAGTGTCCAATTTTCAATATATATATATATATATATTCATATAATATATTACAAAGGTTTTCATTTGGATAATAATTATAATTATACTATTAGTAATGGAAAACAAATTTAATTGTTTAATTTTGAATAATTGAGATTTTACACAATTTTATTTATTTTAATATGTGTAAATGGAGAAATAAATATTATTAATTTTGATACTTTTGAGTTGTGATCTTGGTCGGGGCAAATTGTAGTCTCGGGAGCTCGACTCGAGTGTGAATGGATGTGTATTTTGGAAGTGCATTTTCTATGCAGGTCTGACTCTACCTTTGGTAGAGAGATGTCCGTTTTACAGAGGAGACTCTGTCGAAATTTCGGTAGATTTTCTCGTAAAACGTGATATCCGTAAAAATTCCTACCGTTAGTTAGGTTAAATCCTGTCTATCGAGTCTCATCCGGTTTTCATCGAGTCAGTCTGAAATTCTATTATTTTGTTGATTCCTGATTTCGATTCCTTAGTCATGTTTTAAAAAGTCGATTCATTATTTTTCTTTTAGAGCATATCGGAGCAGAAACTGTGAGACCGAGGCAGACGCGTGGTCGTCAGCCTTCACATTCATCCTGTAAGTCGATAAAATGATCTGTGCGTGTGTTTATTTAAAGAAATGTATGCACTCGTATTTCTATTATATTGATTATATGATTTATTCAATTTAATGTTATCATTTACGATTTAAATGCAATTTATTTATTTAAAAATCGATTTGAGAAATTTTGGTAGAACGAGCTACCTGGTGGGCCTCACCAGGACTATGTGTACATGGTAGAGATTGAGAGATGGATCCGATAAATTGTATGATTGATGAACGTTAAACTGGGACGGGTGCCTCGGTAGAAGCCTTTGCTCTCGGGGACCGCCAGTGATTGGGAAGTCAATGATGGACTGGGATGGGTGCCTCGGTTGATGCCTTTGCTCTTGGGGACCGCCAGATCCATATATTTGGATTAAGTGAATGACTACGGCTTGGTGCCTCGGTTGATGCCCTTTCTCTCGGGGACCGGTAGTCTAGTTGGAATAAGTGGGCCCGGTTGGCCATTTAGATTTTGGGTTTAGGGTTCTACCGAGATTTTTTTCAAAAGCTATACTTATATATTATAAATTATTTTCACTATAAACATATATAGTTTTCAAAAAGGTTTTCAAACCGTACAGCTCTTTTATTGACTTACTCAGTGAGGTCTGATTCCCCTCAATTTATTTTTTTTTTAGGAATTTGGGAGTTCGACCTCAGACTACCTCCACGCCGGGTTTCTTCTTCATCGGCTATTTTATGTAGGTCATTGTAAGCTGTACTGTGTATAAATCTAGGTTGCTGCAGTAGTATATGTATTAAAGATTTGTATGGTTTAAACATAATTATGTAACCTATTTGTGTAAACCACGCTTATGTATGAGATTAAATTTGATTTATAATATGAGATGTTGAAACACATTATTATTTAAGCGGTTGAATTTGTGTATTCTGTGGAAAATCAGTTTGATAATGTGTTCCGTATTCAAGTAAAGTTTAATATATGAATGGTTTTTATTTTCTTTTTCCTTTAGGCTTACTACGGGTTTGGGGTCCTTATGCTTACCCATTCCCTAGTGCCGGTCACGTGCCCTCGGGTTCGGGTCGTGACAATTTTACCTATAAATTAATTATAAAATAATTCAGAAATTTTATTTTTTAATTTTATTATAAATTTTTAATTCTAATAAAAAGATTTATAAATATTTAAATGAGTACTAAGTATATCATATAAGCCGTTAAAATAAAACTTTCATAAAGTCACACATTCAACTTCCAAAAAAATTATATAAAAAAATAATTTTTTTTATTGTAAAAAAATTTCACGCCATAATTCTCTAAATTATAAGATATAATTCCTAATAATTTACAATTTAAAAATTTATGATAAAATTGAAAAAGTAATAAAACTTATAATGTTTTATAATTAATACTTCAGTTATTTATGGAAAAATATATGGATAAACAGTATTAAAAATCATATAATTTTTACGTTATTTCAAAATTATTTGTTTTAAATTTTTTTTTATATTTACAAAAGGAGTATTACAACATGATATATATATATATATATATATATATATATATATATATATATATATATATATATATATATATATATATTTATGCATATATTTTCCCTAGTGGAGAGGAGTGGACATGGACACACAAGATCCATTGTCATGCCCCCACTAGGTTTGAACCGATGATCAAAGGGTTATGAGTGCCTCACCTTAGTCATTTGAGTTAGGAGTCCTAGGCAGCAGCAAAAAAAAAAAAAAAAAAAAAAAAACTTTTTAATACCTTAAATTTTATTTTCATCACTTGAAAATCTAATAAAATTAGCTTACATGATTACCGATGAAAGAATATTTAGTAAATATAATTTTATATGCCAGGTATCGAAATAAATTTTACTAGAGATCACTTAATTTTACAGTTAGAAAAGCTCTAGAAGAGGGTAAATATGAATTTTGTGAAGATTAAAGGAAAATTGGCACATTAAAAATAAATTAATATGAAAGTAACAAGAGATTTAAGGAAAGAATAAGAGCAATGATCAAAGGATTTATAGTGGTTCATATTATAACCAATTACTACCCAATTTATTCTTAAGTTAAAATTTTGAATTTCCCTTAATCTTATTCAATAAGATTGTTACAAAAGATGTTTTTGATGGCTCAACACCAAACCTCATACAAAAGGCTCATTTACAACTTTA
Organism: Mallotus nudiflorus; assembly: GCA_947683625.1. Classification (NCBI taxonomy): domain Eukaryota; kingdom Viridiplantae; phylum Streptophyta; class Magnoliopsida; order Malpighiales; family Euphorbiaceae; genus Mallotus; species Mallotus nudiflorus. Next base: position 77,661 of record CANTUR010000381.1, read on the forward strand.
CAATACAAGTGTTTTGCAAAGGCTAGCACTCAACTTTTGATTATCAAGATCCTTACTACCCACTTCTTTAAATAAAAAAAAAAGAATAGATAAAGGAATCCTATCACTAATACATCTCAATCCCTCACATTAGTTTGGTTACAACTAGAACACAAATAAGAATTTGAATAATTGTTTACAAAGCCTTGAAAGCTCAATAAATTTACTAAAAAAAATTTCTCAACCAACTACCTAATTTCAAAAATGAGTTCTTTAACTTGTATTTATAATGGAGGATTAAAAACTAGCTGTTGGAGACTTAAAATTCATGCTCCAGCCTTCTCTATGTTTATTGAATTTTTTTTCTACTTTTTTCTTTTTGCAAACAATTAGACATTGACAATCAGAAGAGGCATCCTCAAGATTATGAGGCTTGAAAAACTAGGCATTATTATACTATTCTAGCCATTGCAAGACTATTAAGTGGATCGTGAGGAAGGATCATGAGGGGTGCTATCTTGAAACCCTCTGGAAGACTTGTATGGTCATAATTAGGACTAGTCTGTATATGATTATAAGTAAGCTCATGAGGGCTTCTACATTCTTGAGTGATTAAAGCTTATCTTTTTAGGACCATGAACAGTTTGGTTATGATTGGGATAGTGCTCCTTAAGGTGCTGGACCATTTGAAAAACTTATGTTCCTTGCTCTAATCAATTCCTTAAAGCTTGTAAGGATGCTCACGATCATAATGCCACTTGTGAACAATCTTATAAGAGCAATTTAGCTAATTTTAACCTCCATTACTTTACCAATTGAGTATGGCTTTGATCCTAACTAATAAATACACTTGAATACACTTATTAGTAGTTCAAAATTGATTACTAAAGTCAAAACCAAGGTTAATTAGAAATTAATCATGAAAATGATCAACAATCTTTCCCTTTTTAACTTTGATAACTAATTATGAATGATAAATAATAAATCTTTAAGTGCTAGTGTATGTATATGATTAAACATTACTCCCTTTGAATATGTACCAAGGGGTTTTAAAATTCCCCCCCTCAATATATACTTAGATTTAAAAGACATAAAGTTTAAGTTTAGTTTAAATTTTAAAAGTTCATATACATTAGTGTTAAATATATGCATTCATTACATGTATCAAGCATTAAATATCAAATTTCATTCAAAAATATTTAGTTTCTCCTCATTTGTTAAAGTGAAAAAGGGTAAAGGTAATTTCATAACTATAAAAAAAACATAAATATATAAGCAAGATAAGAATAATTTCATTAATAAGAAACTTTCTTTATAAAGAAAAGATAATCATAATGATTAAAGGTAAACATGAAAACATAAAACACAAGAAAAAGTAATATGGTGCAAGAGAATATAACATGTAAAGCGTAAAGAAAAAATATATGAAAATAAATGATGCATGCTAAAACTAAGTGTCCTAATCTTATTGCTTATCTCCTTCTTAACCTTGATCTTTTTGATGTCCTTGATGAAGTCATTAACATTCATAACCTTGTCTTTGATAGAGGTAGTTTGCATCAAATTCAAGATGATTCATCCTATTATTAAAGTGATCAAGCCCTCTATTTACCTTATTAAAATGAGTATTAAAGTTGGATTCCATAATGGGCATCCTATCAAAGAGGGAAGACACCTATTATAGCTTATCTTTAACTCCTTGAGCCCTTCAAGAACCCTATCCCTTTGTCCTCTTCTTTTGGGTCATTTGTCGCTCTTAAAGTACTTATCCTTTTTATTCCTTCCTGTCACGACCCGAACCCGAGGGCACGTGACCGACACTAGGGAATGGGTAAGCATAAGGCCCCCGAAACCCGTAGTAAGCCTAAAGGAAAAAGAAAATAAAACCATTCACATATTAAACTTTACTTTAAAACAAAACACATTATCAAACTGATTTTTCTCAGAATACACAAATTCAACTGCTTAAATAATAATGTATTTCAACATCTCATATTATAAATCAGATTGAATCTTATACGCAAGTGTGGTTTACACAAATAAATTACATAATTATGTTTAAACCATATAAATCTGTAATACATATACTACTGCAGCAACCTAAATTAGTACACAGTACAGCTTATAATGACCTACATAAAATAGCCGGTGAAGAAGAAATCTGACGTAGAGGTAGTCTGAGGTCGAACTCCCAAGCTCCTGAAAAAAATAAATTGAGGGGAATCAGACCTCACTGAGTAAGTCAATAAAAGAGCTGTACTGTCACGACCCAAAACAGGGACCATGACCGGCGCTAGGGAACGGGAATTCTTTCGAATCCGGAACCCGTAGCAAGCCTAAAAATAAAATAAACATGCAATAATAACAATAACCAATATATATGCAGCGGAAATAAAAATCATAATATCATAATATTATCCACATCAACTGGATTTAAATCAAATCTTATCTCATCACATAAATGTATAATCTTTAATACAAATCCAGTTTCAATATAATACATCTCTTTAAAATAAAATACATGAAATCCAACACTTTAATTCACAACTACTGCAGTGTCTAAATAAAATAAATAAGACTCAAGTAGATAATTTACATAAAGAAGCCGGGGCGGAAGAAATCCGACGTATCGACCTGCTACTGAGGTCTGAGGAAGTTGACTCTCCTGAAAAATAGTCAACGGAGGGGAGTCAGACCTCACTGAGTGAATTACTATAATATATATACATACACACTAAGTGATAATGCATACAGTCAACAGTATATATATAATATGTATATACAGGCAAATTCATACAGATGCAGAAAAATCATTTTTATATATTTTACTGAAAAATCCCAGTTTATGAAGGATCACATAGAACCCTAGAATATCGCAACCTCAGAAAATAGTGTTAAACAACACTCTAGCCACACAGGCTCACTTATTCCAAATATATCCACTTAATCCATTTGGACAGTAGACTGGCCCCGAGACACTAAGTCAACCGAGCTCCAGCAGTCTGACTGCCAGTGTGATTGGCCCCAAGACACTTGGTCAACCGAGCTCCAGCAATCACACCCAAATCACATCTCACACATAACAATAATCATAATCAAATCATTATCCACAAATAAGTTAGTATTATAGCCTAAAGCTATAGGCGTACCGGTATGTACTCGGTCCTAGTGCTGCCCACTAGGTAGCACGTTCTATTGATATCCTTCATTAATAAATAATATAAAACATTCATTCATAAAAATAAATGATGCATGAATGTAAATGAAATAACAATATAATCCATATATATACCGGAAATATACCAAAAGTAAACTAGGTATATTTCAAGTATATATAATTCAAATGAATTCAATCAAATTATAAATTAAGCTGGAAACGTATTTAAAAACATTTTAAATATATTTTATTCACAAAACATGCATATAATTTATTATATACCAAAAATAAACCAAAAATATACTTAATGTAAACTTAAGAAATAATCAAATTATTTATGCATCTTTAATCAATATAAAACATGCATTTCTAAATCATGCATCCTAAGCATATATATATAGTATAGTAACTCACCTAATACGCTCCACGAGACAGGTCCGACGGGCCTGGTCCACTAGCCCTCGGTCTCGGTGCAACTAAATAAGAAATAAATAACCGACATTAGAATAAACCTAACAGAAATCCTAGAATTCAATCTAGAGTACTAAACACAGAATCAGAATTTAGGGTTCGACTGGATATCACGTTTTACGAGAATTCTACCAAAAATCTGGCAGAACCTCCCCTGTAAAACGGACATCTCTCTACTCAAAAGAGTAGAGCCGACCCTGCAAAGAAATACACTTCGAAATACAAGCTCAACACAATCAAAATCCCACGGTCGGACTCCAAACTACAGTCCACCGACCGGGGTCCACAAACACAGAACATATTCCAGATATACCAAAAATATCCTCACAACATAGTAATACATCTCATAGGTAAAAATTACATAATTAACTTTGAAACACTGTAAAAACCGATTAAAACTCATTTTATTAGAAAAACCGTATATTATATATATAATTGAAAATAATTCACGAAAAATAGTTTTAATTAGTTAAAAATACCAAATATTTTGTAGAAATCATTTTTTTATACCTTAAATAAATATTAAAACCAATTAAATTACATTTTTAGACAATTTAGGGTAAAATTACCAAAATACCCCTATATATATAAATATACTTAAATTACTTCAAAAATTCACCAAAAATCATACAATTACCCAAAATTAATTTTCTCAACATATTTATCCATAATATCAATATTTAAACTCAATTAACCAATTAAATTCAAATAAAAACACATTTAACCTAATTTTCTCAAATTCACATAAACTTCAATAATTCAAAATAAATACTTAGAAATTCATAAAAATTCCAAATAAATTCCTATAATTCATTTCATCACCTAATTAAACCATAAAATCCAATTTCATAATTTAAATAATTAATTTCCGAAAATTAGAAAATAATATTAAAATATTCAAAAATACCCAAAAATCCAAAAAATATCCAAAAATTCTACAAAAATTCATACATGTAGATTGAGCTACTAGGAACAACATTTGTGAAGGAAGTTTCCATGAATCATCCAATTCGAAGCTCAAAAAAATTGAAAACCCTAATATGACCGAATTGGAAAAATCAAAACCTAAGCAAATCTAAACCATTTTAGCTCAAACCAAAGCTAGAATCACACTCAACAGAGCTCAAGGAGAAGAAAGAGACTGGCGGTGTCAAAAACGGTGGCCGGAGGAGGGAGAAACGGCGAAGGGAAGATTTCGGCCAAAAGAGGAAGAAATGAAGCTGCCGGCGCCGGGAAAAGGGGCTGGAGGTGGCGGAGGACGGCTGGGAACGGCGGTGGCACACCGGACGGCACACCCACGGTGAAGAAACGACGTGACAGATGCTCGGACGACAAGGAGAAGGATCGGGAGGAAGAAGGAGACTCGGGGGCAAATGTGTAATTTTCCAATTCTTTTGTAATTTGACAAATTTTAATGTATATATGTATATATATATACTTTATACTATATATTAAAATAATATTAAATTACACACATCAAATATACACCACACACATAAAATTTAATATTTTAATAATTTATACTAAATAAAATTAATTAAATAACAATAAAACTAATAAATAATTAATAAAATATTAGGGAAATAATAAACCCTAATTAAATAATTATACACATATGTAGGCTTTATTTAGTATTTAAAAATACGCATGAGTTCATGCAAGTCCGTAAATACATTTAAAATAATTAATAATACATTGTTTACGTGAAAATTTCCCCGAAAATGTAAGTCCCAGGAAAATTTTACGTAAAATACTGAAAATAATATACAGTAATTAAAATAGGTTTAAAATACATATCAACTCGTAAAAATATCATAATATATATACAAATTATTGACACTGCATATCCCGGTACAGTGTAAAAATATTTTTAAAAACACGGGATATTACATGTACGGTTTGAAAACCTTTTTGAAAACTATATATATTTATAGTGAAAATAATTTATAATATATAAGTATAGCTTTTGGAAAATCTCGGTAGAACCCTAAACCCAAGTCTAAACGGCCAATTGGGCCCACTTATTCCAACTAGACTACCGGTCCCCGAGAGCAAGGGCATCAACCGAGGCACCAAGCCGTAGTCATTCACTTAATCCAAATATATGGCACTGGCGGTTCCCGAGAGCAAAGGCATCAACCGAGGCACCCATCCCAGTCCATTATTGACTTTCCAATCACTGGCGGTCCCCGAGAGCAAAGGCATCTACCGAGGCACCCGTCCCAGTTTAACATTCATCAATCATATAATTTTGGGATCCATCTCTCAATCTCTACAATGTGCACATAGTCCTGGTGAGGCCCACCAGGTAGCTCGTTCTACCAAAATTTCTCAAATCGATTTTAAATAAATAAATTGCATTTAAATCATAAATGATAACATTAAATTGAATAAATCATATAATCAATATAATAGAAATACGAGTGCATGCATTCTTTAAATAAACACATGCACAGATCATTTTATCAACTTACAGGATGAATGTGAAGGCTGACAACCATGCGTCTGCCTCGGTCTCACAGCTTCTGCTCCGATATGCTCTAAAAGAAAATAATGAATCGACTTTTTAAATCATGACTAAGGCATCGAAATCAGGAATCATCAAAATAATAAAATTCTAGACTGACTCGATGAAAATCGGACGAGACTCGACAGACAGGAGTTAACCTAACTAACAGTAGGAATTTTTTTACGGGTATCACGTTTTACGAGAAAATCTACCGAAATTTCGACAGAGTCTCCTCTGTAAAATGGACATCTCTCTACCAAAGGTAGAGCCAGACCTGCATAGAAAATGCACTTCCAAAATACACAACCATTCACACTCAAGTCGGGCTCCCAAGACTACAATTTGCCCCGACCGAGATCAAAATCTCAAAAGTATCAAAATTAATAATATTTATTTCTCCATTTACACACATATTAAAATAAATAAAATTGTGTAAAATCTCAATTATTCAAAATTAAACAATTAAATTTGTTTTCCATTACTAATAGTATAATTATAATTATTATCCAAATGAAAACCTTTGTAGTATATTACATGAATATATATATATATATATATATATATATATATATATATATATATATATATATTGAAAATTGGACATTTAAAATTTTACACTACTTAGGAAATTATATCAATTAATTTATAAAATTTATCTAAACCCTTTAAATACTAATAAAACTAATTAAAATATATATTTATCATATTTAGTGTAAAATTACATTTTTACCCCTAGTATATATATAAATTACATAATGCTATATATATATATACACAAAATTTTCCTTAAAATTATCCAATCATCTAAAACTAATTTTTTTCTCAAGATAATTCCTCCCAATATCATAAAAATATTTAATCAACCAACAATATTTTTCTCAAAAGTATTATTTAACTAAAAATCAATTTTTGGCATAAACTCAAATATATTTATAAAAATAGTATAAAAATCTCAAAAATTATGATTTGAGTTCTAAAATTCATATTTTTCACTAATAACCTCATTTATCAAGTTTCATAACCTTTTTAACCAAAATTTCAAAAATTAGCCTAATTATTTAATTTTGACATAATGTATAAAAATTCTTAAAAAAAATTGTATAATCTTCTTAAAATTATCTACCTTACCCTAAAATTAATTTCAACACTTAATATCACCAAAATGTCAATTATCATTATTATTTGCTATTTTTATAATTAATTCCCAAAAATTCCTAAAATATTATTTAAATATCCAAAATTCACCAAAAATCAAAATAAGTTCCAAAAATTATACAAAAATTCCTAGAGGTAGATTGAGCTACTAGGAATCACATTTGTAAAGGGAGTTTGCATGAATCAAGCTAGATTAAGTTAAAAAAAGTTCGAAACCCTAGAGTTCATAAACTGAAAATCAACCAAAACTCAATCAATTCACGATCAAAGCTTAAACAAAGGTTAGATTGAGCCTCACCGGTGCAAGGGGAGGAAATTGGCACCGGAATGGAGGAAAATGGTGGCCGGACGAAGCTTGGGTGAGTTAGAGCAAAACTCTCGGCTTCTCCTTTCCAGCAGCTTCCGGCGGCTCTGCAGGTGGCCGGAGGCAAGGGAGAAGGAAGAGGGAGTAGCAGATGGTGGCCGAAGGTGGGGGAGGCGCAGTGATGGTGGTGGTCGAAGGTTTCGCGAGGGTGGGGAGGAGGGAGCTCGGTTCTGTCTTCTTTCTCTCCAAAATATACATGTACTTATATATATATACATATACTAATATATATACATATATATACTATATCATAAACTAATGTATACATATATATACTATACTTATTATACTACATTATGACTATATACATATATACTATATATATATATATCATATATAAATATACATATATATATACACAATGTATATTCAAGTATAATAGTGTACCTATGTATATATATATATATATATATATATATATAGATATATTTGTGTATATGTATGCAACCATATACTACATGAAAATGTATACATATATATACACATGTATATAATTATACCTTATACTATATTATATACACATGTGAATTAATATGCACATTTAAATTAATATTTAACCTAAAATATAATGTTTTTTTTAAAAAAAAATTTATACTTTAATATAATGCAATTTAACTATTACTAGTACTTCTCGAGAAAAATGTGTCCCTTAATATTAAAATAATTATATATATGTATGTAGGGTATTACAGTCTCTCCTCCTTATATGAATTCGTCCTCGAATTCAAGAAAAGAAAGAAAAGAGGAATTACAAAGCTAAGAAGAAAAGAGATACGGGAATGAAACTCGCATCTCAGCTTCAGTTTCCCAGGTACAATCCTCTGCAGAATGGTTACTCCATAACACCTTCACCATAGGTATCTCCTTAGTCCGCAGCTGTCGAATTTGGCGATCCACAATCGCCACTGGGCACTCCTCATAAGTTAAATCATCGCTAAGCTCTACGGCTTGAGGTCGCAACACGTGAGATGGATCAGGGACGTATTTTCTCAACATGGACACATGAAACACAGGATGGATTCTCGATAGCTCGGGTGGTAACACTAGCCTATATGCCACTTCACCCACTCTAGACCGAATCTCAAATGGTCCAATGTATCTGGGAGCTAGCTTACCCTTCTTGCCAAATCTCATAACTCCTTTCATTGGAGACACCTTCAGGAACACCATGTCTCCCACCATGAAGGATACATCCTTCCTCCTGGGGTCAGCGTAACTCTTCTGTCTACTAAAGGCTGTCTTCAATCACTGCTGTATGATGGGGACTTTCTCTGAAGTGATCTGCACTAACTCTGGTCCCGTTAACTGCCTCTCACCAATCTCCCAACATAAAGGTGATCTACACTTCCTACCATATAGTGCCTCGTACGGAGCCATCTCAATGCTAGCATGATAGCTGTTATTATAAGCAAACTCAATCAGTGGCAAGTGGAAATCCCATTGTCCTTCAAAATCCATTACACACATCCTCAGCATATCTTCTAACGTCTGGATGGTTCTCTCTGACTGACCATCTGTCTGAGGATGGAAGGCCATGCTGAAATCCAATCTGGTACCCAAGGCCTTGTGTAATTCTTGCCAAAAGACTGAGGTAAAGGTGGCTCCTCTATCCGACACTATGCTCATAGGTACTCCATGTAGACAAACAATCCTATTGACATAAAGTCTTGCTAGTCTATCAGTAGAGTACGTCTTCTTTATAGGTAGAAAGTGTGCTGACTTAGTCAACCTGTCAATAATCACCCAAATAGCGTCATAATCTCCAGTAGTTCGAGGTAGTCCAGTTATGAAATCCATGGCTATCATATCCCATTTCCATTCAGGAATTGGCATAGGTTGCAACAGTCCCGAGGGTCTCTGATGTTCAAGCTTTACTTGTTGGCAAGTCAAGCACCTGGATACAAAATCTGCAATATCCTTCTTCATTCCATTCCACCAGTATGTATCCTTCAAGTTATGATACATCTTGGTAGAATCCGGATGAGCACTATATGCAGAAAAATATGCTTCTTCCAAAATCTCCTTCCTCAAGTCATCAACATCTGGCACACAAATCCTAGTGCCCAACCGCAATATACCTTCCCTGTCAATTACAAAGTCCCGTGACTACCCTTGTTGCACTTCATACATGATTCTCTATAACTGGGGGTCTCTGCTTTGAGCTGCCTTAACCCGATCCAAGTATACTGATCGTACACTGAATTGAGCTAAAAGGCACTTTCAGGTAACTTCCATCTGCAACCCCTGGTCAATCAATCCATGTAATTCTTTAATAATGGGCTTCCTCTCTGTGGTAATATGGGCAAGGCTGCCTGCAGATTTTCTACTCAAGGCATCCGCAACAACATTCGCCTTGCCTGGATGGTATAAAATGGAGCAATCATAATCCTTAAGGAGTTCCATCCATCTCCTCTGCCTTAAATTCAAGTCCCTCTGCTGGAAAATATATTTCAAGCTCTTATGATCTGTGTATATCTCACACGTCACTCCGTATAAGTAATGCCTCCATATTTTCAAAGCAAATACCACGGCTGCCATCTCTAAGTCGTGAGTAGGATAGTTCTGTTCGTGCTTCTTCAACTGCCTTGAAGCATAAGCAATCATTGGCCATGTTGCATTAACACACGACCCAATCCTACTCTGGAAGCATCACAATACACTGTATAGCATTCATTCCCAAAGGGTAAAGTTAGAATTGGTGCCGACATCAACAAATTCTTCAATAATTGAAAATGCTCTTCGCATTTGTCCGTCCATACAAACTTAACATTCTTTTGGGTCAACCTTGTCAAAGGTGCAGTAATTCTAGAGAAGTCCTTCACAAATCTTCTGTAATAACCTGCTAGACCCAGGAAACTCCGTACTTCCTTAACTGTAGTCGGCCTTGACCACTCTGTAATAGCCTCTATCTTCTTAGGGTCCACCTGTATGCCATCTTGAGAAACCACGTGGCCTAGAAATGCCACTTGATACAACCAGAACTCGCACTTTGAGAATTTGGCATACAACCTGTGCTTCCTTAAAGTCTGAAGTACTCTTCTCAGATGCATCACATGTTCAGCTTCACTCTTGGAATAAAACAAGATATCATCAATGAAAACTATCACAAATCGATCCAAGTATGGCCTGAATACCTGATTTATCAAGTCCATAAAGGCTGCTGGAGCGTTAGTCAACCCAAAGGACATTACTAAAAACTCATAATGGCCATATCTTGTTCGAAAAGCTGTCTTGGACTCATCACCTCTTCTGATTCTCAACTGATGATACCCAGATCTCAAATCTATTTTAGAGAAGCATGTAGCACCTTGAAGTTGATCAAACAGATCATCGATCCTCGAAAGTGGGTACTTGTTCTTGATGGTGACTTTATTCAACTGCCTGCAGTCGATATAAAGTCGAAGGCTACCATCTTTCTTCTTCACGAACAACATCGGAGCACCCCAAGGCGATGTACTGGGTCTGATGAAACCCTTATCAAGCAACTCCTGCAACTACTCTTTCAGCTCCTGCAATTCAGCTGGTGCCATTCTGTAAGGTGGCATAGAAATAGGATCCGTACCATGTATGACATCGATACAGAACTCTATCTCTCTGTCTGGTGGTAATCCTGGTAATTCTTTAGGAAAGACATCCAGAAATTCACACACCACTGGCACCTATTCAATTGCCACATTCTCCTTCTCAACATCTCTTACCATTGCCAAGTATCCCCGACAACCCCTTCTAAGCATCTTTCGAGCTGTAATGACAGAAATAAGATTATGAGGCATGGAGCTCTTTTCACCTTTGAAATAAAATTCTTCTTCACCTGGAATCCTGAACACCACTTTTTTCTCTCTACAATTCACAAGGGCATAATACTTCGACAACCAATCCATGCCCAGAATGACATCAAATTCCAGTACGTCGAGCAATACTAAGTCCGCCAATAGTTCTCTACCATCAATTGTCACCGGACATGAAGGAAAGAAAACATCTGTCTCCAACTCGTCACTAAGAGGAGTCGAAACAGATAGAGGAAAGGACAACCTAGAAGGCTGCCACTCTATTCTCGAAGCGAACACAGGAGAAATGAAGGAATGGGAAGCACCGGGATCAAACAACACTCTAGCATCGCATGCACAGACTGAGAGAATACCTGCTACCACTGCATTCGAAGTCTGAGCATCCTGTGGTGTCAAAGTGAACACTCGAGCTTGACCACGACCTGCCTGCTGAGAAGTCGAAGGCTGCGCAAAACCACGTCCGCTAGGTCTACCAACTGAACCTCGACCCTGCTGACTCATAGGCTGAGGCGGTCTCTGCTGTGGCTGTATGGGTGCTTGATACTGCTGAGGCATCGGATAGTAGGGCTGAGCTACTGAGGAAGACGAACCCTGAACGTACTGTGACTGATATTTGGAGTGGGGACAAGCTCTGACAAGGTGTCCAACCTGCCCACACCTAAAGCAAGCGCCCGTCAACATATGACACGGGCCCTGATGAAATCGTCCATAACTCGCATAAGCACTAGCTCCAGACCCAGAACTACTCTACCCGGAACTCTGCCCACTACTGCTGCTACTAACTCCTGCACCGAATATGTGACTCCTGCCAGTTCTCCTGTTTGAGGCATATCCATGTCGGCCCACTCTGTGAGTCCTGGACCTCCTACCACTCTGCTGAGAATTACCTGCAGCCTGCTGACTCGAACTGTCGATGTGAAATAATGGCTGCTGGTACCCGGGAGCTACACCATGACCACTGCCCCCGATCATATAAGGGTCCATCATGGTGCCCTGGCGGATATGTCACCTCTCAATCAAACGGGCCTCCTCAATCACACTCTCTAGGGTGCGGTCCTCAGTACGCATACCAATAAAAGCGGGTCCTAGTCCAGTAACGTACAGCTCCACTGCTCTGTAAGGGTCCCTCCTGATATCTTCTGCATGTCGGGACAGTCTATTAAACTCTCTGGTATAATCCTCCACTGACATATCGCCTCTAGTGATGTGGAGTAGTTGCCACCTGTAGGCATCTCTGGTGGCTGGAGGATAGAAAAATCTTAAAAAGCGGTCCTTAAACTCTGGCCAAGTCAGCTCGTGCATCGATGGCTGAATCGACTGCATAAACCAATCCTGAGCAGCTGCCTGTATCGATAACTCCACAATCATAATCCTCTGATAATCCGTATGTCCAGTCCTGGTGCGTGCCTCAATCATATTAATGAAGTCTAAGGCATCACCCGTACCGTCGAAAGAAACTCTACCAATCTGAGAGTAAAGGAGGGCTGCTTCAGTGTCTGACATCCCCTGGTTCCTTTGCTGAAGCATCTGCTGTACAAGGGGCATCGCCTGATTCAATGTTGCTAGACCCTGATTAATCCCTGCCAGTCTAGCTGCAAAGGCTGTAGGGTCAACAGCTGGGGCTTCAGGCTCGACTGGTTACTGATCAAGAATCTCAACTGCAGCTACCCTGGCTCGACCTCTACCTCTACCTCTGCCCCTACGACGTGGAGCAGGAAGGGGAGCCTCATCATGCACAGACTGCTCATCTAGCCTAAGGGTCGGATCAGCATCTGGGTCGGTACGCACACGCCTCATTCTGAAAGGAAGACAAGGAAAATTGAATTCAAAACGGGGTAAGAATATTTAAAGCAATGCGGAATTAGAAACCATACATCTCAAGACAATTATCAACCCTAAAGCTGCAGTAGTTACACAGAAAGACAGACATGGATAATTAATCAAACTTATGCTCTGATACCAACTTTGTCACGACCCGAACCCGAGGGCACGTGACCGGCACTAGGGAATGGGTAAGCATAAGGCCCCCGAAACCCGTAGTAAGCCTAAAGGAAAAAGAAAATAAAACCATTCACATATTAAACTTTACTTTAAAACAAAACACATTATCAAACTGATTTTTCTCAGAATACACAAATTCAACTGCTTAAATAATAATGCATTTCAACATCTCATATTATAAATCAGATTGAATCTTATACGCAAGCGTGGTTTACACAAATAAATTACATAATTATGTTTAAACCATACAAATCTGTAATACATATACTACTGCAGCGACCTAAATTAGTACACAGTACAACTTATAATGACCTACATAAAATAGCCGGTGAAGAAGAAATCCGGCGTAGAGGTAGTCTGAGGTCGAACTCCCAAGCTCCTGAAAAAAATAAATTGAGGGGAATCAGACCTCACTGAGTAAGTCAATAAAAGAGTTGTACGGTTTGAAAACCTTTTTGAAAACTATATATATTTATAGTGAAAATAATTTATAATATATAAGTATAGCTTTTGGAAAATCTCGATAGAACCCTAAACCCAAGTCTAAACGGCCAACTGGGCCCACTTATTCCAACTAGACTACCGGTCCCCGAGAGCAAGGGCATCAACCAAGGCACCAAGCCGTAGTCATTCACTTAATCCAAATATATGGCACTGGCGGTTCCCGAGAGCAAAGGCATCAACCGAGGCACCCATCCCAGTCCATTATTGACTTTCCAATCACTGGCGGTCCCCGAGAGCAAAGGCATCTACCGAGGCACCCGTCCCAGTTTAACATTCATCAATCATATAATTTTGGGATCCATCTCTCAATCTCTACCATGTGCACATAGTCCTGGTGAGGCCCACCAGGTAGCTCGTTCTACCAAAATTTCTCAAATCGATTTTAAATAAATAAATTGCATTTAAATCATAAATGATAGCATTAAATTGAATAAATCATATAATCAATATAATAGAAATACGAGCGCATGCATTCTTTAAATAAACACATGCACAAATCATTTTATCGACTTACAGGATGAATGTGAAGGCTGACGACCACGCGTCTGCCTCGGTCTCATAGCTTCTGCTCCGATATGCTCTAAAAGAAAATAATGAATCGACTTTTTAAATCATGACTAAGGAATCGAAATCAGGAATCATCAAAATAATAAAATTCCAGACTGACTTGATGAAAATCGGACGAGACTCGACAGACAGGAGTTAACCTAACTAACGGTAGGAATTTTTTTACGAATATCACGTTTTACAAGAAAATCTACCGAAATTTCGGCAGAGTCTCCTCTGTAAAACGGACATCTCTCTACCAAAGGTAGAGCTAGACCTGCATAGAAAATGCACTTCCAAAATACACAACCATTCACACTCAAGTCGGGCTCCCAAGACTACAATTTGCCCCGACCGAGATCAAAATCTCAAAAGTATCAAAATTAATAATATTTATTTCTCCATTTACACACATATTAAAATAAATAAAATTGTGTAAAATCTCAATTATTCAAAATTAAACAATTAAATTTGTTTTCCATTACTAATAGTATAATTATAATTATTATCCAAATGAAAACCTTTGTAGTATATTACATGAATATATATATATATATATATATATTGAAAATTGGACATTTAAAATTTTACACTACTTAGGAAATTATATCAATTAATTTATAAAATTTATCTAAACCCTTTAAATACTAATAAAACTAATTAAAATATATATTTATCATATTTAGTGTAAAATTACATTTTTACCCCTAGTATATATATAAATTACATAATGCTATATATATATATACACAAAATTTTCCTTAAAATTATCCAATCATCTAAAACTAATTTTTTTCTCAAGATAATTCCTCCCAATATCATAAAAATATTTAATCAACCAACAATATTTTTCTCAAAAGTATTATTTAACTAAAAATCAATTTTTGGCATAAACTCAAATATATTTATAAAAATAGTATAAAAATCTCAAAAATTATGATTTGAGTTCTAAAATTCATATTTTTCACTAATAACCTCATTTATCAAGTTTCATAACCTTTTTAACCAAAATTTCAAAAATTAGCCTAATTATTTAATTTTGACATAATGTATAAAAATTCCTAAAAAAAATTGTATAATCTTCTTAAAATTATCTACCTTACCCTAAAATTAATTTCAACACTTAATATCACCAAAATGTCAATTATCATTATTATTTTCTTTTTTTATAATTAATTCCCAAAAATTCCTAAAATATTATTTAAATATCCAAAATTCACCAAAAATCAAAATAAGTTCCAAAAATTATACAAAAATTCCTAGAGGTAGATTGAGCTACTAGGAATCACATTTGTAAAGGGAGTTTGCATGAATCAAGCTAGATTAAGTTAAAAAAAGTTCGAAACCCTAGAGTTCATAAACTGAAAATCAACCAAAACTCAATCAATTCACGATCAAAGCTTAAACAAAGGTTAGATTGAGCCTCACCGGTGCAAGGGGAGGAGATTGGCACCGGAATGGAGGAAAATGGTGGCCGGACGAAGCTTGGGTGAGTTAGAGCAAAACTTTCGACTTCTCCTTTCCAGTAGCTTCCGGTGGCTCTGCAGGTGGCCGGAGGCGAGGGAGTAGCAGATGGCGGCCGGAGGTGGGGGAGGCGCAGTGATGGTGGTGGTCGAAGGTTTCGCGAGGGTGGGGAGGAGGGAGCTCGGTTCTGTCTTCTTTCTCTCCAAAATATACATATACTTATATATATATACATATACTGATATATATACATATATATACTATATTATAAACTAATGTATACATATATATACTATACTTATTATACTACATTATGACTATATACATATATACTATATGTATATATATATCATATATAAATATACATATATATGTACACAATGTATATTCAAGTATAATAGTGTACCTATGTATATATATATATATATATATATATATATATATATATATATATATATATATATATATATATATATTTGTGTATATGTATGCAACCATATATTACATGAAAACGTATACATATATATACACATGTATATAATTATACCTTATACTATATTATATGCACATGTGAATTAATATGCACTTTTAAATTAATATTTAACCTAAAATATAATGTTTTTTTTTTAAAAAAATTATACTTTAATATAATGCAATTTAATTATTACTAGTACTTCTCGAGAAAAATGTGTCCCTTAATATTAAAATAATTATATATATGTATGTAGGGTATTACAGTTCCCTTCCTCTTGTTCAAGACCATTAGTGTACCTATGTATATATATATATATATATATATATATATTTGTGTATATGTATGCAACCATATACTACATGAAAACGTATACATATATATACACATGTATATAATTATACCTTATACTATATTATATACACATGTGAATTAATATGCACTTTTAAATTAATATTTAACCTAAAATATAATTTTTTTTTTTAAAAATTATACTTTAATATAATGCAATTTAATTATTACTAGTACTTCTCGAGAAAAATGTGTCCCTTAATATTAAAATAATTATATATATGTATGTAGGGTATTACACTTCCCTTCCTCTTATTCAAGACCATGAGGCCTAAATCCTTAATGTTCACTAAGTGTTGTGCAAGCTCAACATTCATAGCTTCTTGGGACTCATCTTCCTTAAATATCCAAAGTTGATCCACCTTCTTGAATTATTTAGAGTTTTTAACAAGGGTATTTAGGAATGTAGATAGAATAGAGTTAAATGGTATTAATATTGATGTGAAAGAATTGAATAATCTTGGTGAAAAAATCTCCAATTCATATACTTCCACTTACACTTTCACTTAATAGTCAAAGCCTCCATTGAAAAAATCTTGTTAACTCCACATTTTTCTTATCAACTATGCAAAACAGAAGAAAAAAAGTCATATAATGAGATAGCTTTGCTGCTTTTGTCCTTTGGTGATAATAGAGTAGGAGAGGAAACATTGAATGTATTATAAGGCCTTAGATTTATGAGATGAGGATTTGGTGTGGCTGAGGGCAAAGGAATTAGAGTTTGGTTTGGAATACTTTTGATAAGACTAATTTGAGAAGGTTTGATTATTCTCACCTTGTGAAAGCTAAAACGATTGTCAAAATTAAGGGCAATTATAAATCTCTCTCTCCCTCCCAACATGAATCTCATACTATTTAAGGGATTATTGTCGTTAATATTGTTTTAATCTAAGCATGAAAATAGAAAGAAACTAATAACAAGTATGATAGGTTGGTAAAATTTTAAAGGCCTAATTGGTTTATAAGAGTTTTAGTTTTATCATAACAACTAAGATGGTCTAAGGCAACTTTAAACATGTACCCTGTAGGAATCACAGTCCTCTTTCATGTTTGACAAGCATCACACATCTTGTCCTTAATAAACTTAAGTTTAGGTAAACCATCCATATGTTCACTTTTGCAAATTTGATGATTACATTCAAAATTGGCATGTCTTAACTTTCTATGTGAAGTTCATATATCATGGAAAACAAATATTAGATAGTTTAATTGTTCATTGCACACTTTATTCAAATTAATCATATACAAATTGTCAACTCTTTCTTCGCTAAAAGCTATTTTCTCATCATTAAGTTGCCTAAAAAAGCAATATTTAGGATGAAAAGTAACCTTGTTTCCCATGTCTTATAATTGGCTAATTCTATAAAGGTTATGTTTTAATCCAACCATAAGAAAAACATGATGAATAAATAAGGATTTCTACAATCTTGCCTTTGGCATTATCTCCAAAGGTCACACTTCCTCCATCTTTGATTTCCTATTACATGATTTGGCTTTTGTCACCTATCATATATCTTGAACATCCACTATATAGAAACCATTGACTTATACTCTTAGTGGACTTCAAGGACACCTACATAACATCAAATGGAATAACCATTTAAACCTAAACCTTTATTGATCTAGGTTAGTTAGTCTCAAGGAAATCCTTTTGTAATAGATTAAGATGTAATTTTCTATAATATCATACATTATTTTTATATTATATTTTAATGCAATAGAATCATATAATCTTTGTAAAGTTGGCCTACTAATTTTTATAACTTTAGCATGAGTGTGATGGTTAGTGGTTTTCCTAGATAAGTATGGCCTAGCATTAATATATAAAGAGCAAGAATAACTATGAATGAATTTTTAAGGTCTAAAGTGCTTAGGTTTATGCCCTTTTATGTTCATGAATGCATGGAGTTTATTAGCTTGAATCCTAAACCCTTTATCCTTAAAGAGATTTTGCCTTTAGATGTTGTGTTAACTTATGAGCTCATAGAATCTTTAGTCTTGGAGCCTTGAGTTTTGAGACTCATTAAGAATGAGTGATGAAAGGAGAGTAGCCTTAATAATTTTTATAGGACTTAATGATGATCTAGCTCCCCTTAAGTATCTAAGTTCAAACATCAAACAATGGGATCTTTAATAATCTAGGAGATTATCAAGAGGAATATTGAATCTTGCCTCCTCCTTCTTTTAGCATGGAAATTAGAAGGATGGTTATTGCCTTCTTATTTTTGTAGTTAGGACCATTTATTTATTTCTACTTGCATTTGTATATTGTCAATTATTTCTATAAAAGGGATCCATCCTTTAAGAATAACATCCTATAATCTCACTAAATCACTATCAAGAAGTTACATCTTATACTTCCAATAAATATAATCATTTCTATTAAAAAATGGTCTAAGGGATTAGAAGTTTAGAACGTCACTCCTTATGATGTTAATTATAACAATGAAGTACTTAGAATTCAAGCCATGATAATAAATGATAAGGCCTAATGGGGATGAATATGGATTTTAAGAAGATTAAAGGAAAGTTGAAGAGTTAAAAGGAAATTAAGATGAAATTAATAAGAGATTTAAGGTAAGGAAAAAGAGTAATAAAGAAAGGACTTACAGTGGTTGAGATTACAACCAATTTTAGTCCACTACCTAACTTATCTCTAAGTTATTCTCCTCAATCTTATTCATTAAGATTATTATAATATGTGTTTTTGATGGCTCAACACCAAATCTTACACAATGAGTTTTTAAGGCTACCTATAACCTTATAATATAAATGTTTTATAAAGGATAACACCCAACCTTTAATGATTAAGATCCTTATTATCTATTTCTTTACACTAAAAAATGAGTAAATAAAAGAATAATATCATTAACATATCTCAATCTCACACGAGAATTTGGTTATAACAAGAATGCAAATAAGAATTTGAATAATTATTTACAAAGCCTTTAAAGATAAATAAATTTTCTCAATTAGGCATCTAACTTTATGAATTCAACTTGTATTTATACTGGTGGAAGAAAAATAGCTGTTAGAGACCTAAAATTCATGCTCTAACCCTCTTTATCTTTATTAAATGCTTCTTTTACTTTTTTTTTTTTGCAAAGAATTAGTTGCTCACAATCATGAGGGGCATGCTCAATATTGTGAGGCTTGGAAAACTAGTTGTTATTACAATATTCTAGCCATTATAGGATTACTGAGTGAATTATGATGCTCTTTATGGTTGTGAAGAGGGACTATGAGGGGTGTTGTCTTAAAACTTCTCATAAAGACTTATATGGTCACGATCATGACTAACTTCCTCACTATCATGAGTAAGCTCATGAGGTCCTCTTATTTTTTAAGCCATTAAAGCTTTTTTGCTCAAGATCTTGAACATATTAGTCACAATTAAGATAATGCTCCTCATGATCATAATGGAGATTGTAAGGGGTTCTGGACGATTTGAAAAACTTGAGTTTTCTTGCCCTAATCAATTCCTTGAAGCTCGTGAGGATGCTCATAATCATGATGTTACTCTTCAGCATCCTTGGTAGAGCATTTTGGCTTCTTTTTTTTACCTCCATTACTTTACCAATTGAGCATGGCTTTGATCCTACCTAATAAATACACTTGAATACACTTATTAGTAGTTCAAAATTCATTGTTAAAGTCAAAACAAAAGTTAATTAAAAATTGATCATGTAAATAGTGAACACTTTATCTTAAAATGATTTTCTTAAATTTTAATAAAAATACAATTCTACAATAATCTTAATTTAATTTGGTGATAATTTCTTGTAGCATAAAAAATAAAAGTTCAAATATATGTTAAAGCACTCAAAGGCCTTCCGAGATGAGATAATGGCTTTGAGGAATTAGAATTCAAATGGAAAAAACGCCTACTATAACTTTAAAGAATAAAAATATATGGCAAAGCAACTTGAAATAAATATGAATTTCAAATAATTTTATAATTTAATTTTTAGAATGCATGTTTAGCTTCAAAAAGAACAAGTTCAATAAAATCGAACTAAAAGATTTTAGTTATCTATTTTTTTTTTCCAAAAAAGGCCAAAGATATAATTTTTACATCAAAGTGTCTTGGATAGATTCTAAAGTTTTTAAACTAAACTTAAGTTTTAACCAAAGGATTATTCACTTTCAAGCTCAAAGAAAAAATAAAATAAAACAAATTTCTCATTAAAATTTCTTTCAGATGAATTTTTGAAGCATGATATCCAAATGGTGAAAAATTAGCCAAGAATAGCAAATTAAAATTTAAAAATTATCTTTAAATATAAAAACAAAGAAAATAATTCTTCATAAATGCAATTTATTAGATTATTTTCTTATAAAGAAATGAAAGGGAAAAAATATTGCCCCATGCTTGATAGCAAAATGGCTAAAGAAGGAAGTGTTATCATGATACTTAGAGATGAATTAGTTAAAAAAAAAAGGGAAAAGAAGATGTTGATATTGTTGAAAAGAAAGTAGTTAAAGAGGAAAAAGAGGGACAATTGGAATATTCAATTAGTAAACAAAGGTAAACCTCCATATATCACTTTATGAAAGATACTAATGGTAAAATTGATGGTTGTTGAGAGAAAACTCTAAGATAAAATTGGTCATAAGAAGAGATAAAGTCTTACAGATGTTGGAATTAGGACTTATCTACTTGAGAAGGAGCTTTTAAATTTGAAAAAGATTCAAAATTGGAGAATTAAATGACTTGAAAAGGCGATGTTCAAAAGGGAGTAAACTGGTTATAAAATTTAAAAGCATTAGAATTTTATGAATTTAAAAAAGGAAATAATGGAAAGTATTATTCTTAAAGATACTAATATTAGTAGTATGAAATTAATAGCATTAGCTATAACAAAGGGAATTAGAAGTAAGTATATGTTATGCTTATTTCTCTAATATTTCTCTTTTATTAATTTATTTTATTTAGATTCATTATATTCTCAAAATGAATCATTATTTTTAGTAAATTGAAGTCAGGGTCTCATCATAATTTGGATAGATAGAATAAAATGGTTGATAACATATAATTGGAAACATGTCTAATCCATGTGCAAAGATATTATTTATGCCATATTTTGGAATGGGCTAAAATTATTTAGCACAACCTGTAGGAAGAAATACAATGATCAAGTTGAACATAGAAAATCCAATACAAACAATAATTTTTCAAGTCCAAACAAATATTACACTTCTTTAGGAGTTAGAAGTGGTCACAAATAATGTATCTATAATGGAACTAATGGAGTAATGGTGAAGTTAAGAGAAAGAAATAAAAATTTATTGAAAATGAACCAAAGGAGGAACTTACAGGTTGAGATCCATTAAAGGCTTTAAGTCATTCTAGTGCTTCTTGTGCGTTTTGAGCTAGAGGCTTCACACTTAGGGAGCTAGGAGCTTATAGATTCCTATAAACCATAACCTAAAGCTTGTCGAGCATGCTACCAACATTTTGAGTTTATAAGAGTTATTAAACTCTTAAACGTAGGTCTTATAACATGCTATGTGTTTTTGCTTGTTTATAAATCTTTGTTATATGTTATCCATTTAAGCATGTATGCATTTAGTTATGTAAATTGAATGTGATGTGATCTTGGCATATTGGAAGTTTTTTCTTCATGCAGAGTTGCATGCTAGGAAAACTTTTTGAAATTGACCCTACCCAGATTCATGTTCACACCATGCTTCCACTAATGATCTAGTGAATGTAATCAATCCCTTAAACTATTACTTAGAAAAATGAGTAGAGAGCTAGTTGAAGGAGGTAAGGATGACATTTAGAGAAAGGAGGAGAGAAAGAGCCTTCACATTGAAAGTAAAAAGATAAATAGAGATGAAATTATCTATGAAGGTTAAAGAGTTGAGAATGAAGAGGTTGTTGGTTTTAACAATATGACATGAAGTGGGAGGCATTACTAACCAATTAAGAGTTATATTTGATGAACAAGACTAGTACTAAAATAAAAACTTAAGGCCAAGATAGCATTCAGAATTTAATTATGGCATTTAAAAAGCACATTGATGCACCATTCAGAGTCCCTAAATAATATTGAAATCCTTACAAGAGATATGATTGCTTCACTAACTAAGACCCCAATCAATGCAATAACTTTTTATAATGATGTTTTGCCATTTAAAGGGTGCACCCACAATCGGTTTCCATTTATTCAAGCAATTATTAAGATAAAGACGACATTATATAATGGTTGATGATAGATTTGCTATTAATGTTTAGACTAAATATTGGTGACCTAAAATGCTTAAACCTTATTATCAGAGCTTACAATGAAACCTATAAAGTTAATAGTGGGCTATTTAAGGTAGTTGACATTGTCGAAGAAACTAAATCTATGGTAGAGTTGCTTAAGGATTTCTTATAGATAGCTCATTTAGTTCTAGTATATATTGAGCTACCTTAGTTTCCTCAGCCTTATTTACAATATAAGGATTTATAGTCCTTAATATTTGTTAAGGAATCATTACTCTGCCATTTAGGTAGCCATTGTTATAATCCTCCTCATGAGAATTACTTAACTCCTCTTTTAAGAGACGTGTTTCATATTGCTCCTTAATATGAACAAGATCAAGATCATTTACTACTTAAACAGTTATTTGAGGAATTATTGAAAATGACCATAGGTTCTTCTAAGGTACTTTTTGTTGGTTTAAAAAAATGTTCTAGCTTTAATTCTTGATGCTTTTGTTGAATTTATGATAAATCCACATTTTGGATATATATTGAGTTATTATTTAATTAGTGTTATATATTATTGTATGATTAAGTGGTAATTATTAAGTAAAATAATTTAAATTATGATTATACTTAGTAATTATGCATTCATATAAAATTAAAATTTAGTTTATAATATTTGATTATGTTTTAGAGTGCATTATCCATATAGGTTTAGGATTAGTTAAACATAATCCATTACTAGTTAGGATTATATTCATATTTTATGTATTTGAATTGATTAATATGAATTTTAGATGCTTTTGATGTTATTTTCCATATTTTGTAAGGCTAATCAAGTTAGAGGTTTATTAGGATGCTTAAAGGACTTAAAACAAACCTAATTGTGGTCATACGATGATGGACACAACACATAAGAGATAAGCAATAAAGGCATTTTGATTTTGAGTGTTAATGATATAGGAGGGACAACCCTATGATTTTTGGAGTTGCCACCTGACCATAGTCGGAAAATGAAAACCTATTTCACTTGTCAGAGATTTTGGATTCAAGGAGTAATATCTACTTAACTATTTCTTAATATACATATCCTAAATTACTTGTCACATCACCTTAATTTTGGTTTTATCAATGCATTTACCATATTTGATTATTAGTTATTTTAATTGAATATTGCATTGATTGGTAATTAGCATGTGAGATGATTGAATTGGTGCATACATTGCATATATAACAATAAAGACAAGAAATGAACAAGCATAGCAATAAAAACAAATAAGCAACATGTATTTCAAATAAAACAAGTAAGCCAATAGCACACAAAGCATGCAAGAGACAATTAATTAAAGCATACAAAAATAAAGAAAAAGAAAAGAAAAGAAAATTGGGGAAATGTATTAAAGATTACAACCCTTAAAATCACCTATTCT
The DNA here is from genome assembly GCA_947683625.1 of Mallotus nudiflorus. Taxonomy (NCBI): domain Eukaryota; kingdom Viridiplantae; phylum Streptophyta; class Magnoliopsida; order Malpighiales; family Euphorbiaceae; genus Mallotus; species Mallotus nudiflorus. Next base: position 102,048 of record CANTUR010000381.1, read on the forward strand.
AATAAAAAAATCCAAATGAAAGAAAATAATACAACGAGGATAAGGATTAAGGATTCCAACTCTTTGGAATTCCCTATTCTAAATATATCAAAAATAGAAAATAAAAGAAAAATTCTATTTGTCACGACCCAAACCCGAGGGCACATGACCGGCACTAGGGAATGGGTAGGCATAAGGCCCCCGAAACCCATAGTAAGCCTAAAGGAAAAGAAAAATAAAACCTTCCAATTTTAAACTTTAATCAATAACAGAACATATTATCAAACTGATTTTTTCTTGAAAATAAACAAATTCAACTGCTTAATTAAAATGTTCTTCAACATCTCATATTATAAATCAAATTTAAATCTTATACATAAGCTTGGTTTGCACAAATAAATTACACAATTATGTTTAAACCATACAAATCCTTAGTACATATACTTTTGCAGCAACCTAGATTAACACACAGTACAACTTACAATGACCTACATAAAATAGCCGGTGAAGAAGAAACCCGACGTGGAGGTAGTCTGAGGTCGAACTCCCAAGCTCCTGAAAAAAAAATAAATTGAGGGGAATCAGACCTCACTGAGTAAGTCAATAAAAGAGTAGTATGGTTTGAAAACCTTTTGAAAACTATATATTTATAGTGAAAATAATTTATAATGTATAAGTATAGCTTTTGAAAAATCTCGGTAGAACCCTAAACCCAAAAATCTAAATGGCCAACTGGGCCCACTTAATCCAACTAGACTATCGGTCCCCAAGAGCAAAGGCATCAACCGAGGCACCAAGTCGTAGTCATTCACTTAATCCAAATATATGGCATTGGCAGTCCCTGAGAGCAAAGGCATCGACCGAGGCATCCATCCCAGTCCATTAAAAACCTTACAATCACTGGCGGTCCCCGAGAGCAAAGACTTCCATCGAGGCACCCGTCCCAGTTTAACATTCACCAATCATATATACATTATAGATCCATCTCTCAATCTCTACCATGTGCACATAGTCCTGGTGAAGCCAACCAGGACTATGTGCATTTAAATCTTAAATAGCAACATTAAATTAAATAAACCATATAATCAATATTAAAATATGAGCGCATGCATTTGTTAATTAAAACACATGCACAGATCATTCTATCGACTTACAAGATGAATGCGAAGGCTGACGACTACACGTCTGCCTTGGCCTCATAGCTTCTGCTCCGATATGCTCTAAAAGAAAAAAAAAGAAAAAAAGAAAAAAAATAACAAATCAACTTTTAAAACGTGACTATGGAATCGAAATCAACAATTAACAAAACAATGAAATTCCAGGCTAACTCGAGGAAAACCGGATAAAACTCGATAGACAAGATAACCTAACTAATGGTAGAAATTTTACGAATATCACGTTTTACGAGAAAATCTATCAAAATTTCGGCAGATTCTCCTCTGTAAAAATGATATCTCTCTACCAAAGGTAGAGCTAGACCTACATAAAAATGCACTTCTAATAACCACAAACATTCACACTCGAGTCGGGCTCCCAAAATTACACTTAGCCCCGATCGAGATCACAACTCAACAAAATATCAAGAATTAATAAAATTTATTTCTCAAAATACATATTTCACATACACATATACTAAAAATAAATAAAAATATATAAAATCTCAATTATTCAAAATATAATTAAAGTCTAAATTAAAACCATTATATTCAATTTTTATTACCAAAATAATGTATTATAAATATATCTATAATGTTTGGAATTAATATTTAAATTAACACTACTCAAGTAAAAATACCAATTAATTTATAAAAATTCTCTAAACCCCTTAATTATTAATAAAACTAACTAAAATATATGTTTAACTATAATTAGCGTAAAATTATATTTTTACCCCCTAAAATACATAAATTACATAATGTGCTATTAGTACTAAAAATAATTCCTTAAAATTATTTAACCATCCCAAAAATTATTTTTCTCAAAATTAATCTTCCTAATATAATTAAAACATAAAATCAACCGATAATTTCTTCTAAAAAATATAATTTAACCTAAAAATCACATTTGGCATAAACTCAAAAATATTTATAAAAATAGTATAAAAATCACAAAAATTATAATTTGAGTTCTAAAATTAATAACATTCACTAATAACCTCAATTATTAAAATTTCACCATTTCTCACAATAATTTTCGAAATTAACATAAATACCAATTAAATACCAAAAATCCTAAATTCACAATTTACAAATAATTTTCTAAAATTCTTAAATAAAATTAAGATACCAAGAACAATTAACTATAATTACTCTAATCACTAATTACACCTAAAAAAATAGAATAAAATCAAATAAATAAAATGACAAAAAAATCAAATAAAATTCTGAAAAAAATCAAATAATTCCCCAAAAATTTCTAAATGAACAAAATCAACCTCATTATACGCTATCAACATCAATTAACTAGACAACCTACCAAAACACTCAAGATCAAAGAAGGAAAGGAGGAATCGAGTGAGTACCACTCACCACCAAGCTGCTGCAAAAACAGAGGGGAAAGGAGGGAGCTCGCTGTCACCGGAGATGGAGGCTGAGGAGGCAGCAAATCACAGCAGAAAGGTAGCACCTATGAAGAAGAGCCGAAGCCAGGGAACTCTGGAAATGCAGGCTGTCACGCAATAAAGAGCTGCTGCCAGGCAAAGAAGAAGAAGAAGAAGAAGAAGAAGAAGAGCAGCAGAGAGTTCGGTGAGGATGGTGAGTGAAGGAGGAAGACAGGGAGGGGACTGAGGTCGGGAAGCTTCTTTATTTCATGTTTTCGTTTTTCTTTTATTTTCTTTTGTTTTTGTGTTTCAGTTTTGTTCCCTATTTCACATATACTTATATATATATATATATATATATATATATTATAAACTATTTATATATAATTGTACATCTATGTGCATATGTAGATATTGGCATATGTACACATATACGACATACACATACACATATACATATGCTATTTTAATGCACACACACCTAAAATAATATTTAACAAAATATATATATATATATATATATATATATATATATATATATATATATATATATATATATATATATATATATATATATATATAGTAAAATAATTAACAATTGCATCATATAATTAAAAATTATTTATTAACATTATAATTTTAAAAATTATTTTATTTAATTAAAACCTAGGGTATTACACTATTCTAATAATTCCTGTAAGACAAAGGTTAGTTTACATATGCATGCAATCACATGATCCATTCATTCAAGATAAACTATTAAACAAGACAAAATAAATTGAGGCAAAACAATAATAATAATTATTCATCAAAACATATAAACAAACAAAAATGCTTATGAGGTGCATGAGTTATTTGATCAATTAGGATAAATATCTCATTTAAGTTTCTAGAAAATTCTCTAAATCCATAATTTAATGACAAGGTCATCAGTATCTTCTAGAGAAAATGTGCAAGCGAAAAAGTATGCAGAAAGGAAAAAATATTTTTTATATTTATTTTAATAAAAATGGTAATTTAGACAATAAATTCTAAAACTTTAGCATATTTTATATGGAGAAGTATTACTTTTGTGACAATGGTGAAATTTTTATTACATTTTAATTATAAATATGCCAACTCTATATTAAAATTCTATTTTAAATAAATGACATTATAAAAGGAAAGAAAATGATAAAAAAAAGATGTAACTTTTATTAAGAAAATGATGATGTTTTATATAAAATATTATAAAACAAGAAAATACTATTTTTATAATAAAGGTGAAAATTTAAATACAAAAGACAATATTTTATGCAAAGATACAACTTTGGATGCAAAATAGGTTAAAATAAATAAATAAATAAAGTATATAATTAAAAAAATGCAAGATTTATGGAAATGAAATTCTCATATCAAAATCACTAACAAAATATAATTCTTAACCATGAAAATTATATTAAAATAAAACAAATAAACCATAAAAATGGATAAACATGCATGCTTTATGATGAGAATGATTATATGGGTGTCAGATATCAAGTAAAAATGCAAACTTTATATGATAAATCAAATAAATGAATCAAATAGTGATGGACTACTTTCAAAATCACTACTTTCAATATTCATCAAATGTCACAAATTCAACACAAACAGTGCAATAATATAAGAAAAAGTATATGCATGATCATGTAAATGATGAAAATAAATAAAAATAAGAAAATAAAAATAAAAACAAAGAAAAGATAAAATAAAGAATAAAAATGAACAATGAACAATGAGTAGAGAAAAGAATATATAAAATATGATACAAATGCAATTTTTAGTGAAAGATGATTAAATGGATTCTCAAAGGGTTACTTTTATGGCGTGCTTTGACTTCAATATCGTGTTTGGATTTTGGATGTAAAATTCTTAAAAATGTGGGGTTTAAAGTGTTTGTAAAATAGATTTCCATAGGTCCATCACCCTTGTTTAGATGAGTTTAAGACTTAAGTTTTGTAATTTTTTAACGTCTTTTGGCTTAAAGATTCTAAAATGGTCCTTAATAATCATCGAAAAATTATCAAAAAATAAAAAAAAAATTGCCAAAAGATCTAGAAAAATTCTAAAAAAAATAATATTTATAAAAAACTTTAGCCTAGAATCCACAACCCACATGTGTGGATTGTTACTACGCATGTTGATAAATTGCGCATATGGGTTTTTAGAACCCACAGATGCTTTCTTTTTAAGTTTTTCTTAGTGTTTTTGAATCATTTTTAGGTCATTTTCAAGTCCTTTAAGTTTTGGGAGTCTTTTGGGCTTCTAGGTCTAGTTTAATGGATGTTTAAGGGTTCTTGAGATTTTTCGGGCATTTAGGATTGATTCAATCTCTAAAAATTTAAGCTAGATTTCGAAAACTTTGATTTAGCCTCTTAAGGTTTTGGTTCAATATTTCAAGTTCTTGGATTAGCACCTAAGGTCTGATTTTCAAAATAAAATCCTTGCATGGGTATTTTAAGGGGTGGTTTGGTCTTTTGGACTTTTAATTCAAGGAATTAGAGGTCTGGTTCAAGGGTTTTTTTTAAGGGTTTTAACTCTAAGAACACACTATGAATGACCTTTAGAGGTATACATTGTCTAGTTGATAGAAAACTTTCATTATAGGACCATTTTAGAAGATTTTTGAAAATCAGGTGTCAATACTATTCAAGCTTAGAAAGAAGAGTTGTAATTATGCATAGAAGTGCCAATAAAGAGTCTACTAATGGACTTGGAAGCCTAGCTGCACACCTTTTAGCATGATTGTGGTGAAATTATTCTGGAAGCATGTGTGATTGTGCCTAAGGCTATGTCAATAATGTATCTACAATTATGATAAGGAGTTAAAAAGTTTTCATGGCCATACCAAGTTGTTCAAATTCAAATAGGATATGACTTTTAAGGCCAAATCATATTTAACTTTAATAAGGAAAAATTGGCTCTTTATAAAGGACCTTTAGAGCATGAAAAACATAATTCATGTTATGTAAATCATCATTCTACTTATTTACAACATTTATACATCAGAATTTAGATTATGTTTGAGCATAGAATTTAAGATTATAAGCAAGGCATTTAAGGGAAGGAGCTCAATTCTAAGGGAGATATAGGATTTTCTTTTATCATCTTATTTTGTTACATTATTTGTAAAAATTTCTATGTTTTACATTCTTGTAATCATTATCATGTATAGGTAAATTAATTATGTGTTAGGGTGATCTTAATAGCTTAGGGATGTATTAAGCTTATGCTTTTCATTATAATTTAATTAAGGTTTCTTGCATATGAATTTTATTCTTGTGCTTAATGTTATACTTTCAATTTAGTATGCATGTTTGTATAAGTGTATTAAGATAAAGAGAAGAAATATACTTAGGCACTTTAATTTTAATAATTGAATTGAAAGTGGGTAATTGTTTAAAGATCGAGAGTAAATATTCATTTAGTGACCTTAGATAAAATCTATTAAGTTTAAATTGAGTAAAGATAGCTTTTAAATATTTAGCATTAGAGATAGCTTTTTAATACTTAGCATTGCATGTTTTACCTTGTGTTTTGAGTTTAGGATTCATTAATTTAACTTAGATAGGTGAGAGTCTATAAGAGTAGATTGATAATTTAATTTACAAAATTATCTTAAAATTGCTTGAGAGAAAATTATAAGATTTAAGTGGTAAGCATCACATGTAATGATATAATGCAAATATAAATAGTTATTTAGGCTTGTTAAGGACTATTTTCATTTCATTTCATTATGTTTTATGTGTTTGTTTGATTAGTGAATGGATGTTTTTGCTTGATTATCAATAGGACTTATTATGTAAGTTCTATGAATGATTTAGGGCTTAAATGTGCTTTAGAAGACACTTAGAATTGATTGGAGCAAGCTAGAAGTAAAAGGGACCAAGCTTGGATCAACAAGGAAGGGTGACAAGTCATCAACATTGTACGAGTCATCATCAAGAGCTTCTGTGACGAGTCGTCACTCCTTGATGAGTCGTCACACTCGTGCCTAGTAAAAAAGATGCAATTTTTTTGTTTGAGCAGTTTTTGTATTTCAGCCATAAATCAGATTGCAGACATCTAAATTAGGTGATTCAAGTTTCTTTAGAAAGATAAAAGAATGTTATACAACTTTCATAAAGGCACTTTCTAGAGATAAAGTCATCTGAATGAACGAAATTGCCCTTGAAGTTACAACATTTGCACAGGATGGTGACTTTTCATGTCAAGTGGTGCCTTTCCAAGTTCAATATTATTATAGACACTTCCAATAGCTTCCAAGCTCTGTATATACATCATTTCTGGTCTAAATAAAGGCATGAACTAAAATAGAGAGAAAGAACACAAGAAAAACATATGAATCAATAGAGTGTTTTATAAGTACTATTATCTTTTAGTTTTGGTGATAGCCATTGTATAACACTTAAAGGAGACAAAAGCCAAGGGCAAAAGGAGATCATCCTAAGTATCGAAAAATCTTTAGAAGTCATAGAAGGGAGTCTTACTTATTCAATTCTTTATCTTTTCTTTCTATGTTGAATTTGATCTTCTTTTGTTGCTTCTTAATAATGTATCTAGGCTAAGTCTTTTTGTATTGGAATTATAATGATGAGTTAAATAAGAACTACATCTTTATCTTATATCTTTTATGATTTAATTTCAATTAGTGCTTACTTTTATTTATGTATGCTTGATCACCATATGTAACTTTTCAATCAAATTTTGCTGGGTATCATAAAGGGAATTTGGTGGAACATAATTGAATTTACTTAAGACTGCAATTTTGCTAGGTATCGTAAAGGCAATTCCTCTTAAGGGAGATATAATTAGTAGAATATGATTATTGGTTTTCTCTTATTTCTGCAATAAAATAAGAGTGCTTGTAGACTCAAAGAGAAAATACCTTTAATCTACAACGAGAGTTTCTTTTAAAGACTATAGGCTAATTTCCAATCAACTTATTTTATGATAACTATGTTTAAGTTTGGTCTTGATTTGTGATTTTCCCATACACATATATATATTGTTTGTTTTAATATTTTATAATAGTTAGAGTAATTAGTACTTCTTGAGTAGTTTATAATTAAATAGAACCATTAAATATCTTCATTTATAATTTTTTGCCTATCCAAGTATCTATTCGGTTAATATAAATTCTAACCAAATCCCGAGTGTTCGACACCCTACTTGATCTATACTAAATCCTTAAAGACTAGGGTATACAATTTGACCCGCTTCATGTATACCTTGAGTTATATTATAATGTTGAGGGTTTAAGTTGATAATTGATCTAAGTGAATGGTGAAACTCTTGTACATGCATTCACATCATTGATTGTTTTCCTAAATTAATTTAATTTTGTTAGTTTAAGTTTTACTAAGTTTAATTCCATTTTCTTTATTTCAAAATTTAGTGATTTGTTTAAACAAGAAATTAACTAAGTGAATTAATACTTGACAACCAATCTCTATGTGAATGATACTCTATTTTATCATAATATTACTTGAATGATCCATATATTTATAGAGTTTTTCCACTTCAAGCTTTTGGTGTCGTTGCCGGAGATTAGTTTTAGTTGATATTAATAGTAGCGTAGAATTATTTGATTTAACAATTTTATTTTACTTGCAATTATTTATTTTAGCTTTTTTAGTTTTAAATTTTATGTAATTTGATCTGTTTTCTAAGTAGTTTATGTGTTGAACTCAAAGTGCTAATTACCATTATAAAGAATTCATTAAGCTAGATCTTGAATTGAGAGAAATTTTAATAAGTGAAAGTGTGAGACAAAGGAAAGGAAAAGAAGATGAATCAAGGTAGAGAAAGAGTTGGCAATGAAGGTAACAATGGAAACAACATTAATCCACCAAAAGTTTGAGAAGGAAATAATGATCAAGATCCACCCATACTGCAAAACCCTTTTTTACAATTGCAAGCTGCCTAAAAAATTGCTTATAGGACAATGAGGAAATGTATAAATAGAAATAACATGCATTAGGGGACATTCTTAATTGTTCATCCAACAATAGCTGCAAACAACTTTGAGATCAATCTATCCATGATTTAAATGATTTAAAGGTCATAATTTTAATGTATGCCATCCAAAGATCTCATTGTGCATATGACAAGGTTTATGAATTATTACTCAACACTTAGGATGAATGGAGTACCGCCATATAGTATTCATTTAATATTATTTCTATTCTCACTTATAAATAAGGTGGAAAGATGGTCTGCAAGGTTTCCACCTCAATGAATAAGGAGTTTGGAAGAGAATTATACATTATTTTAAATAAATATTTCCCTCCCTCAAAGGCATTGTAAATAATAAGAAAAGTCAATTCCCTTTAGTAAAAGGATGATGCGAACTTGTATGAGTGTTGGGAAAGGTTTAAAGATCTTCAACGATGATGTCCTTTACATCTCATTTCACCTTAGCATTTAGTACAATCTTTCTATAAGGCTATTAGTCCTATGATGAGTAAGTACATATATGCAGCTTGTGGAGGCTCTATGATGAATGAAACACCTAAAAAAATTTTGATTTTATTTGAGAAGAATGTTATAATCAAGTAATTACAGAGTAATGAAAGGACCATGGCGACGAGAAAGAATAGTGCAAAAGATGTTGATACACTAGCTATAATGAATGCCAACCTTGAAGCCTTATAAAAGAATATGAAGGGAATACATGTTAATGCCATATCTACTATACCCTTATATTCTGAGTTATGTTAAGGATAACATCCAACTATAGAATGCCATCTTATGTAAAATAGACCTATATAAAGTGTGAATTATACGCAAGGAAGGGGTAATGATTATGAAACATTTAAAATCCTTCATGGAGAAACCATCCTAATTTTATAAGAAGGAATTAAGGCAAGTAAGAGCAAACAAAAATCAGACTACAAATTCCAATAGGTTTCAGAAATCGAAATTCCTAAGCTCTACATCAGGCCCCACCTTAACACAAAGGTTCATTTATGGAAAGCAAATTACATAAGTTTATGTAATAATGGATAAAAGTATAACTCTATAAGAAGAAAATACACAAAGGCTAGAGGCAAGATTTAAACAATCAATTAATGATATCCATCAAATATTTAAGAACAATGCCACTTCCATCCATAACCTTGAAGTTTAAGTGGGGCAAATTACAAGCACTTTGGTTATTAAGAATTAAAGGGCCGTACCAAATAATACTGAGGTAAATCCGAAAGAGTATATAAGTTTTATTACCTTGAAAAATGGAAAGGAGTTGGAACAACATAATAATCTTTATCAATGAAGGAAAAGGTGTTGCTAGGTGTAGAGGAATCCAAGAAAAGCAAGGATGGATGTGTAAATAATCCAAAGGAAAGTAATCTTAAAGCAACCTAAGAGAAGGAATGTTAACTTAAGGATTATGAACCAAAACCACTATTTCTTTAGAGGTTGATGAGTGATAAGAAAAAATTTTATGAGATGTTCATAGCAATGCTCAAGAATTACACGTAGATGTACCTTTTATTATAAGTGACCAATCAAATGCCTTTATTAGCAAAGTTTCTTAAAGGTTTACTATCTAATAAGAAAAAGCTAAAGGACTTAAATATAATTTTCATACCTTAAATTTAATTGTCCCCAAAAGGTTTAATGATGAAACGAATCCCTAAGATGACTAGAGTATGCTCATTCATAACACCTTTAAAGTGTGCAAACTTAAAAAACCAACCGACCCCACCAGTGCACAAAATTGATCATTGAGCCACTAACTTGTGTCCCAACCTTGTGAAATATGAATTTTCATAAAAATGAGAGGTTTATTTTAAGAAAACTCCTCTTAGAGGGTCGGTGTGCATTTCATTAGACCAGGACCTAGCTTCATGAAAAAATAAAAATTGATTTTGATAAAATGGACTTTGAAAACACATTCATAATTCCCCAAAACCTTCAAAAGAGGTCCCAAAATAGTCCAACATAACCCGAGGATTAGCACAATTCACTCAAAAGTGCGTATAAATGCCCCTAAGTGTCATATGCTAAAATTAACCCCGAATTTGGCAAAATAAACTCTAAAAATGCATCTGGAAGGCCCAAAAACCCTAGGAACCAACCCTAGAACAACATGCAAAAAAATCAGGAAGTGTGCATAAAGTGTCAAAGCGCATGTGGAAGCATATGTGTGCATGCGTAGCCACACACCAAGTGTGTGACCATGCACACACTGTGTGCAACCACGTGCACTTGGCATGGCCACGCATAAAATCCTTAATATGCACATGTGACCATGCCCCTATCACCCTATTCTACCTAATTTTCCCTATAAATAAACCCCTTCACATCCCATTTTGGAGGGGGGAAGCAAGTGGAAACACATACACACTCAAAAAATTGGTTCGATCGAAGGCTCTAGAAACCCCTTTCTAGATAGTTTTTGCTCTCATATAGCCTTTCCCTTAGGTTGTTAGATCCCTTTTCCACTAAACCAAGCTTCATCTTTGTCAAAGCATGCTTTAAAGGTATACAATTTAGCATCATTTTGCTATCATTTTGAACCTTTTAATGAGGAAAGCTTAATAATCTCTTAAAGCTAAAGCTTCAAAACTCACACAAGTGTAGTCGAGTCTGAGGACCACATAATTATTTTTGCATATTTATTTTATCGCGTTGCATTTTATTTTACTTCCCCCAACATTTAAGAATACTATTTTTCTTGTGTGATAAGACTGGCAAAGTTACATGCTACGTGAATAAGATATGCTTTATTATGCTCATTTCACATCATCATTTTACATCATCTATTTTTGAAATCATGAAATCATATCATAAATACTAATAATGTGAAAAGTTTATATCCCAAAATAGAGTCATCATGCTCTCGATACAATCATGACCTCATGCATCCTTTATATTATCGTCATACATCATCATAGCATAAATAATCACTGTAAGCATGCAGAATTATCCTATTATTCATGAAATTGAGCAAGTTGTGTGAATGGTCATGTTAATTTTGCAGATCAGTCATATCCAATATTAGATTTACTTTTTTGCAATCCTTTTCTTTTCACATGTATTTTATCTGGAAAGTGACGTAATAAATAAATTTTTAGTTTTATTATCTTCCACTATCTGATGTACTATGTGAATGCTATACAAACTGTCATTACTAAAACTAGGGTATTGCAGTAGCTATAAATTGAATATCATATAATGAGAAATAGTTAAAAAGTATATGTAATCCCCTGAACCCAAAAATCTCTACTGGGGACAATACTTGCTGAGTGACCTAATGTTATCCCTTTATTTTCCTAATGTTATAAAAATTGGGTGGTGAATCCATAAAATTAAAAGCATCTCATCCCCCTGAGATCAATCATTTCTCCTTATTTGGCAAAGTTACCATATCCCTCGGAAATGAAAATACTAGTACAATGTCCCAGAAAACATATCGCTAACCAAAAGCAAGACATATTGGTCATTTACAATAATATTATTGAATAAGGAATGCAACTTTATCCTTTTGAAAAAGCTTCTTATAACGCTTAAGCCTAAAAATAAAAGTCTTTACATTCCTTGTCCTATTAAGGACATGAATTTTCCAAAAGTCCTATATGATTTGGAGGAAACAATCAATTTGATGTCCTATTTGGGTTAGAGGAGGTGTAGACACCTGGTTTGGTTAGCTCCGGACAGGGGGCAAATTGCAGACACTTGATTTGATTGGCTGTAATGAAAGCCTGATGATGAAAGGCATCGCTGTATTTTTTATGCATTTATTTAAGTAACTAATTAATTAATTATTATTATTTTCATTATTATTTTTTCATGCAAAATGGTTATAACTCATTCCTCCTCTCCCCATTTCTTTGCATGAGCACTTATTTATTTATCTTTATTTTTAATGAATGTTTTATGTTATTTGTTATAAATTTCATTATCATACTAAATTGCATGAAATTGGATTAGTGTGCAAACTTGAACTTAATTGTAAAACTTGGAGATTTAATGAAAACAATTGTAATTTTCATGTTAATAAAGAAGAAATTGAATGATTAAAGGAAATAAAATACAAAACACAAATAGAGGCCAACCACAAGGTTGTGTGGGCATTCTAAAGGCCTATACCTAATTTCTGAACCCGTTCTTTAATGACCGCTTCTAGGAACCTCCATATAATCCAGTTGCCATACAGTGTGTCTCGGGTCTCATGGGTGGCAACTCCTTCTCCGATTTGGGTTTCAAGCCTATTTTATATTTCTTAGTGGGTCTTGAGCTCACATAGTGCTGTGATTGCCAAACACTTAGGCATGCGCTAAACTCCACTGCCTACATTAGCAACTCTATTGGGGAATAGAGAAATTGATTCTAGTGTTTTATATTTTATCATTTTTATTTATTCTTTTATTTCTTTTGCATCTTTTACATTCACTACACATTTTCACTCAATGAGACTTAGTCCCTAAATAACCTAATGATAGTCATTACTTTATTGCTATTGTTTCACTTAAACTTGATGGTGGATTAGTTCATTATTATCACTTATAGCACATACATATCCATGTCATATGGACCTTTAAGTGGGGAGATGTAATGGAGGCATATCATTATAGGAATTGAAGCCTTTTTCACCTGATACTTAACTTATATAATGACCTAGCAACTTCCTTTAGGATATTCCAAAATGCATATGTTTGATGCTATATGGTGGACCTTGGCATAAAATCTTGGCCCATTGTAAATGAACTATATTAAAGTAGGCCTTTCATGCCTTTATGACCTATTATGATGGACCTTATTTTTATGCAAAGGCCTACTACTTTTCAATTCACTTTGAGAGTTATCTTATTTACATTGATTTTATTATCCCCCATTGATAATTAAAACCTAGATAAAAAATGCTAGGACAAGAAACTCATTATCGAATACTTGTATGAGAGGAATAAGGGTGGAAGTAATCATGCATAAATTCATTACTTATCTATTTATTTTTTTGTTTCTATTCATAATATAAAAAGAAAAAAAATCTTGCACTTCATGCATACATGAAATTCATTTTAATTTAAAAAAAAGTGCATCTTTCCTAGCTATAAGAGTCTTTTTATTTAGAAGCAGATCAAGGGAATTTCATCCATAAGTATCAAAGATCTAATCATATAATTAAGACCACTTAACAAGGGAGCAAAATGGCATGACCCTCTAATTTTGATGTTGAAGCTTTCAAGAAAGAACTGTTGAAAGATATTAAGCATGACATGTGACAAATGATTAAAAATATGTTTGCTAAAATGATAGGAAAGATGATTGTGGATGAAGAAGACTTTAAAAATAGAACTATTATCGATGAGCCATTCAAAGAAAAATTAAAAGTATCAGTTGATCCAATAGAGTTAAAATGGATGAAGAAACACAAAGGCAAATCGATCAACTATAATTTCCATTAAAGAAGCATGAGCTTAGTTGTGACTTTGCTAACTTGGATCTAGATTTAGAGGAGAAAGAGCAATTGCCCTCAAAATACAAGTTCCCTTACATGAAGAAATACTCTTGCATTAATGATTCTCACCTACATTTTAAGTAGTATATCACATACATGAAGGCCACTGGGTTGTCTAAGGCTCAAATTATCAAACAATTTCCATTGTCTTTAGAAAGAGTTACTATTAAGCGATACTACACTCTGAATCCACATGTTCAGTAAGATTGGAAGGATGGACTGAATTCATAATTTGAAGTCTCTCTTCAAGAACTATAAAATACAACTCAAGGATTAGATGAACCTTTTACAAGCTTCTTAGATAGATGGAGAGGAAAGTTGGCCCAAATGAAGCATAGACGTGCAAAATCAAATCGGTTAATCATAGCCATAGAAGCATATATTCCACCTATGGCTAGTAAATTGAGGGACATTGGCATAAGGGAAGAGCTATACCAATTCAGAGTACAAATTGAAGCTGATTTGAATGAGTGCCTTCATGAATAAATATTTTTAAATTTGGTTATGATGCTTTTTTTAACAATGTTCTATTGCAATAACTTTTCTTAGTGCTAATAGATGTCTAACTGCCTAATTTATATGATTATAAAGTTCTTATAACTGTGCAAACAATCTTATGCTTGAATGAGAGAGAAACTTGAAAAAAACCCATAAAATGAGAGGACTAAAATGTCATGATTGACATTCAAACTTTTCCTTCGGGCATATTTAACCTCAATTTTCCCTAAAATAAATTATGAACTATTGGTCAAATTGCCCCCTAAACTTGAAGCCAAAGGGCAAATAAGTTAATTTTTCATTTTCTCAGTTTTTAAAGACAAAACTTTGATTTTGTCATCCAAATTAATACAAAAGTAAAAAATGATAAGCGAGTGATTATCACACATAGTGAATGGAAGGTAGCTTCTTATAAAAACAATATGGAATTATTTTGTAAAAAAATTAAAAAAGAAAACAAAAATAACACTGTTTTGCTTTGTAACGGTAATGGGCGAGATATTGAGCCATATGTCATATCATGCACTAAGTGTCACCTACGCCATTTAATGAAAATTGCATAGCAAGAAGATGAAGAATGGAATAAGTTCTTAAGTTCTAAATAATGGAGATTCAAAGATGTTCAATGTATTGTTAAAGCTTCCATAAACCCTAAAATTAATTGAAGGATTGAAGACCTATAATTAGAAACCATCAAATCTGAAGGTGAAAATGAATGGGATTTTATTTTGTTTTAGATGTTTATGAATCTAAATGTATGATTTTGTTCTAAAATAAAGATGCTCTTTATTTTATTGTTTGTTTTGAAGGACATAATGTTTATATGTGCAAGATTCAATATATATATCATGGAGGAACTTTTGTTAAAGATTTGAAGCTTCGATATGTGGGTGGGGAGAAGGTTGACTGGAAACTATATGATGTATAGAGGCTCAGTTATTTCATAATTATGAAGAAAGTTACAACACTTAATTATGGACACAAACCAAAAATCTATTGGTTACCTAAGGGCAATAATTTTGAAAATGGTTTAATTTATGTCTTTGATGATAGTGCCATTTATAAAATGCTTCAACTAGCTAATGAGAAATGGAAGTATATGTTTGAATTATATCTTGACCATTTAGTTGATACACTTACTTTGGTTAGTGATACCCCTTTGCTAATAAAAAGTAATTAAAAGGAGAGTGAGTCAAAAATAAAGAAACCGTCAAGCTCTACTGATGATATAGAAGTTAAGTTATTATTTGAGGACATATTAACTTAACAAATTGGAATGTGATGGTAGGTAAAGGGGTGGAGGGTGAAGGATATGTATTTAATGAGAAAGTTGTAGGAAAAAGTTATAAGGGTGTAAATAGGTTAGGAACATCAGTTGGAAGCATTAATATTAAACAAATGGTTAAGGGGGTATGTGGTCATGAAGTTAAAGAATAAGTTCATTTTCATCAAACCAAAGCTAGAGAAGATCTTCAAAATGATAATGTTGCTAGCAAAGAAGCTCAAGTGCCTGGCTGTCACACAACAACAATCATAAGTTCAAGTGCAATTCCTACTAATGCAAGTGGAAGTTTACAAAATTCTAAATTTCATGAATTTGACAAAGATTAGCAAATTGATAAATATCCATGTGTAGGTGCAAGTGATGAAGCTGATGTGCCTAAATGTGATAAAAATGCAAGGGGAAGTGATGATGCTAACCAATAACTACCTACTTCATCTGAAATGCTTACTGCCCCAACTGAAGTGCATGCTGCTAGTGAGCCTGAAATGCATTATGAGCCATATGAAGATAATGGTGCCCCACCTGAAATGTAAGCTACCCCACCTGAAGATTACCTCAAATGCATGATGTCCCACCTGAATATGATGGTTCCCTAACCAATGTGGTTTTTACTGGTGAACTTGATATTTCATTTGCTAATGCTGCAAATATTGAGCATCCAAATGAGCAAACTGATAGTGAAGATAATGACACATTTGTTCATGATCAGGGTGGTTCTGACGTTGATGATCGTGAACTTATTGCAGTAAGAGAAAATTTAAGAAATGAAAAATAGGAAGGTTAAAGAGGTAGCATAATATTGATGTAACAGGAAATGAAGGTGATCATATAGAATAAGAAATTTTTTCAAAAACATCAGAGTTAATGATACACATGGAATAGCAAGTGAGGAGGTTGGGTATGGTCCAGACTATATTGGTGGCAGTGATGATGACTATAGTATTGAAGAAGACTTAGGTGAAGATGGACATGGGAATGTTAGCAGGAGAAGGTCTAAAAAAGTAAGGTTCAATCCTAAAAGTAAGGTATATGTTCCTTGTAGGAATGGTGTTTCCATATGTTGATGAGTTTTGAAGAGCTGTGGTGAAGTATGTTGTGGCAAGAGGTATTGAAATTAAAATGGGAAAAGTGATAAAACAAGAATAAGGTGCCATTACAGCTTTGCAAATTGTCCTTGGAGCATTTTTGCAAGTATCGACACATGAAGTGGGGATTTTATGGTCAAGACCTACAAGGGAAATCATAAGTGCCATAGGGTATTCAAGAATAAGAGAGCTTCATGTGCATTGTTGACTGAATACTTTTATGACATACTCAAAGATAATCTAAGCATGACTACTGTCCAAATTGTGGCTAAAGCAAAAAAAGATCTCAAGCTAGAAATCAATGATACTATGGCAAAATGAGTGAAAAGAAAGATCATAAAGTATTTAGAAGGAGATTATAAATAAGAATATGCAGTATTATGGGACTATATTTTTATGTTAAGAGATGTTATGCCTAGCACCACATGTGAAGTTCACATAGAAGAAGGGACCAATAGTTTTGGAAAATTCTATGTTTGCTTTAATGCTTTAAAAAAGGGGTCGATGGAGAATTGTAGGCCTATGTTAGGAGTGGATGGCTACTTTTATTGTTCAGCCTAGGAATTAGCAAAATGAGGCATCAAATGTACAAGTGCCACATTCTACAGCACATTCACAGAATAAGAAATAGAAGAAGCAAACTTTACCTGAGAAGAAGAAGTAAACAATCAATCCACCTTGGAGATACTAAAACATATAAGGCTTCAAATATTATATATATATATATATATATATATATATATATATATATATATATATATATATATTTGAGATTATAGCAATTTGAGCTACAAAACATTAACTTGGTAGCATGTTACAAGTATATAGGGTCATAAGCTTATATTTTGTCTTTTTGGATGAAATTCAAAGCTTTGTGAATAACTTTGCTATACTTGTATTGATTCTATAATTCAGTATCATAGTGCTATACCTTCTTCTTTTTGTAAAGATATAATCAAATATTCAGGTTTTGGATTATTAAGTGTCATACTAATATGATAAATTTTTTTAAAAATATTATTGCAGGTTTTATATTATTAAGCATCATCTATATAGCATATTATTTTGAGCATTATATCATTCACAAGCATTAAGGCATTTTTTATTATGTTTATGCCATAAAGTATAAAGCACTTAAGCATTCATAATATTATGCATACAAGAAAAAAATTAAGAATTTTAGTTAAAAAGCTTTTTCACTTCATTAAAGAAGCTTTAATCTTTCAATTCTGAAATTGGAAAGTAGCTTTATGGATTATATATAGTCATCCAAAGTATCATTTCTAAGTCAACTATGCCCTTGCTCAACCATAACTATAAAATACCAAACTATGGCTACCATTCCATAACCAACCTACAAAATACATCACATTTTTTGCAGGCAACAAACTGAAACATAAACCAAAAAATTCCTTACACATATATTCAACTTGCAAGTCATTTAGGGGCAATATACAAAAGAACAATAGTTAATGCCCAATTAAAGATTATTGTTGCCCTTAAAAACCAAAGCTGGCATTTATTCCTTCCATTATTATCTCTAAAGGCTATCATTTTCATCTTCAACTCTTCACAATCAACTTCCTCTTTATGAAATTCATAATGCTTACTTCTGTCACAGTAGGAACACTTTAATTGTTCATTCAACAACTAAGCGTGATGTTGCTGGAGATTGAAAATAAGATATTGCTAAGTGTTGAGATGATGACAACATTGATCCTTCATAAAAACCTTTAAAATTTGATACTTTTAGAACTTAGAGATTTAAAGATTTTGGCTTCTTTGCACTGTGATTTGGGAATTTAGTGTTTTTATTTTAGGAATTAGGGATTTTTTTTCTTCCAATTGTGTGTGTGTTTATATATATATATATATATATATATATATATATATATATATATATATATATATATATATATATTGGAAATATGTTGTGTTGATGATCACACGCTCATATTTTTTTACTTTTGTATTAATTTGGACAACAAAATCAAAGTTTTATCCTTAAATGTTGAAAAATTTAAAAATTGACTTTTTTGCCCTTTGGCTTTAAGTTTAGGGGGCAATTTGATGATTAGTTCAATAAATTCCTACATTAATTAAGAGAAAAAGAAAAAAAAAGAAGGAAAGTATGGGGGAAAGAAAAAGGAAAATCTTTGTTTATGCCACCAACATTTGAAAAGATGATTCTAAGAAATCCTTTGAAAGTTCTTATTCTTAAATAAAACTCCCACCAATTATGAGCTAAAAAATAATTGGTCAGAAAACCCGCAAAGGGCTTATCAATAACAAGCAAAAGGCAGCACACCTAATTATAATGAATGAGTAATCCTATGAAGAAAGTCATGACTGACATATTACTAGCATGTGAAGTGTTAGACATGGACCCATCAGTTTTGCAATAATCAACGGCATGAGCGACATCAATGTCCGATGATCAACAATAAGAGCATTCAGTAGCTAAAGTGACAATATGGACATTGATCATAACAAAAGTGGTCGACCATCACCAAGAATTTGCAACCACCCAGCTAGGTTGAAAACTCCTAGAAAAAGAGCGACTAATGCAAAAAAGGGAAAATAAAAAAAAGGAAAAAAATGCAAGACCCATATAGGTTCAAAAACTCCCAGAAAAGGAGCGACCTAAGCAAAAAAGGGAATATAAAATAAAATTGGTTGCATTTTCATTCTGAGAAGAGAAGTTCAAAAGATCATAAGATTCTACTTAGTGGTGCAAAAGTAAGAGAGGCTATTAAGTCCTTAATTGAGGGGAAATTTTTATATGAGTTGTGCTCATGAATATTAGAGTTTTCTAATAAGTTCTTTCCATGGAGGGGCAAATAAAGTCTCTTCCACACTAAGGGTCAAGCACAATCATCATATGACAATAAAGCATTCTAAGGAAGCAACTAAGTTAGGGGCATGTGTTGTTATCATAATCCCAATTTGATTATGAGAGGGTCTTAATTTCTATTTTGTTTAGGTAGACTCAACTTTTGGATTCATATTCTTTGATGGAATAAGGACTAGTTCCTAAAGATTAGCTTTAAATAGAAAAGGCATTTAGATAAATCAGTAAAGATTTCTTATTTTCTTTTAACTCATGCATACATAAAATTTTTACAATAATTATTTCAACACCTCATACATATGTGCTTTAGAATAAATGCATGTTTTTTGTAAGCATTCCACACACCACTCAAGTGTGTGTTGTTAAATCACTTTTGAGAGTTTTCAAAGATCACGGCCATGCATGCATCATTTTTTAACTCTTTTTTGCATTATTTTTCTAGAATGAGCTAGCTCAAAGGCTTGAGATGCAATTTTATTATTATAATTTCACCTGATGCCCCGGAGACTACATAGCCTATTTTGGTTGATTTTGCCTAACGCCCATACAACTATATGGCCTATTATGATTTCATCTGCCTGACACCTCAGATGCTATATGGAATTTTTTGTTTGATCTTGTTTAATGCATGTTTTTTTATTGGTTGATCGCACTTGATGCCCATGGGGCTATACAGTATTTGTTTATTATGTTCTCGCCTGACACCTGCATGGCTATATGGCTTCTTTTATTATTTCTCACTTGAAGCTTGCATGGCTATATGGCTTGTATTGTTTCATCTTTGCTTATCAAACTATTAGTGTTTCACCTCTCGGGTGTGTCTCAAAGTTGATTATGTAGAAGATAAAAGTTATCTTGTTAAAATATTAATGTTTCACCTCATGGTCACATTTCAAATTGAAGAATTCCTTTCTCGATTTGATTGGCCTATAACAAAGAGCAAACCATAGACACCCAATTTGATCGGCCTATGATAGGTGGTGAACTGTGGATACATGGTTTGATAGGCCTATAGCCAAGGGAAGCTATGGATTTTCTCTAATCAAAGTATCAAAATTGAGGGATTACCTTTTAAATTTTATATCTGATGATGATGGCATAAGTTTCCCATTTCAAATGAGTGGTGTATCAAGCTTGATCGAGTTCCTGAGAATCACATTTCAGATGAACGGTGTATCAATCTTGATAGAGTTCTCAAGAATCATGTTTCAGATGAGTGGTGTATCGGGCTTGATCGAGTTTCCAAGAATCATGTTTCAAATGAGTGGTGTATTGGGTTAATCAAGTTCTCAAGAATTGTAGGACCTCAGGCGCTACCAACTCTCCCAAAACCAATTGGTGGTAGGAAAGGCGCATACCCTAGCCTTATAGTGCATTCACCACACACAAGCGCCCACGGCATTCGATTGTGACTCGGCCCACTTGCCTCCGCCACGGGACAATTGATGGACACCCAACAATCTCCCCCTCAGCAATTGCTCCCGCTGGGAATCGAACCCGTGACCTTGGCTCTGATACCACTTGTAGGACCTCAGGCGCTACCAACTCTCCCAAAACCAATTGGTGGTAGGAAAGGCGCATACCCTAGCCTTATAGTGCATTCACCACACACAAGCGCCCACGGCATTCGATTGTGACTCGGCCCACTTGCCTCCGCCACGGGACAATTGATGGACACCCAACAATCTCCCCCTCAGCAATTGCTCCCGCTGGGAATCGAACCCGTGACCTTGGCTCTGATACCACTTGTAGGACCTCAGGCGCTACCAACTCTCCCAAAACCAATTGGTGGTAGGAAAGGCACATACCCTAGCCTTATAGTGCATTCAACACACACAAGCGCCCACGGCATTCGATTGTGACTCGGCCCACTTGCCTCCGCCACGGGACAATTGATGGACACCCAACAAGAATCAAGTTTTAAATGCATAGTATATCGGGCTTAATCGAGTTCTTGAGAATCACATTTCAAATGAGTGGTAAATCGGGCTTGATAAAGTTCACAATGATCATGTTTTAGATGAGTGAGCAATCAAGCTTAATAGAGTTCATGAGGATCACTTTTCATATGTATTAATGAGTGGCTTCTCAATTTGAAGAAATTAGGATACACGATTAAAGTATAAATAAGTGGCTAATAGGGATAAATACCTGAGGATCACGGTCATGTTTCCAATTGTAGAATTCATTTTTTTTATTCGATCTGCCCATAGCAGGGGTAAACTGTAGACACTAGGTTTGATCGACCTATAACATGGGTAAACTGTGGATTTTTACCACGATCAAAGTATCAAAATGCATTCCTGATCGAAGCATCAGGGTGCAATTAGTCATAGCATTTTTTTATCGAAGCATTAGAGTGCAATTCTGATTAAAGCATTAGATTGCAATTAGTTTTAGACTTTCTTAATCAAAGTCTTAGGATGCATTCTTAATCAAAGTATCAGGATGCAATTGATTTTGGAGTGTTTTAATTAAAGTATCAGAATGTAAAAGATGACCTCTTAGGTTTGTATACCCGAGGTTGATGGTACGAGTTTCAAAGAACTCAATTCATGAGTGAATCTCAGAGATTAAGTGTATCCTTTTATTGTTTATTACTTTGTTATACATATTAATTTTTTAAAAAATTTCATTGCATGCATTTAGTTTTTTTTAAAAATCAAGGGGGCAAATTGTAGACACTTGGTTTGATCAGCCCATGATAGGGGGAAAACTACTAACACTCGATTTGATCAGCCCATGACAGGGGGCAAACTACGGACACTCAGTTTGATCAGCCCATAATGTAGGCTTGATAATGAGAAAAAATGAATCTTGATTGCAAGAGAGGCCTAGAATCTTCTTCGAAGTGGACCGAAAAGCCTAAATTCCCATTCATATAAAGCTCAACCCTTAGTCAAAAATAGACCAAACCTGTGTCAAGCCCATAACTAAGCCCTCTTTGGGCCAAACATATAATTAATTGTCAAGGCTAAAAGGCGACCACCCCATTAATGAGGTAATCGCCTCTATGGAAGTCACTATATAGAGGTAATGCCTCTTTGAAGAGGCATCGTTGTACACAACAAGGTTTAACATATGTCCAAGATTTTAGCAACCGCAACATTGTTTAAACTCAGGGCTTTAGGGAACACACCTACCACTATGGCATGGAGATGAGGAGTCGCCACCCAGGTAATAACTGGGACAAATCGAAAGTGGTGGTACTCAATTCTTTAATACAAAGCTAGCACCATAACTAGGAGATTCTCGATACGGAATACTAACTTTTTTTAGTCTTGCGTTCATTTAAAATTACTTTATGAATTACTATCTTATCCTTTTATTTACATGCAATTTCATATAAACCCTTATTTAAACAATTAATCTCAGGCAAGCTAGTCATGAAAGAAACATGTAAACAATAGATTCATTCAAGTTCATAATACCTAAGTTAGTATAATCTACATTATTTTTTTTTTATTAAATGAGCTAAATCTACATATTTTAAATTACAAGTGACCCTAAAGACTAATAGGCCTAATTCTTATTTTAATTTTAATTAAGTGAACCTAAGTCTATTTATTTTTATTATAAAAATGGGCCTAAATCTATAAATTGTAAAGTATTTAAATTAGTGGACCTAATTCTACATGTTTATTAAATCTACAAGTTATGAAAAAGGCATTAATTCAATGGACTAAGTCTAAATTAATTAAATTAAACTAAAGTGAGCCTATATCTAATTTACTGAATGGTCTTAAGTTATCTCTAACCTAAAATCTAATTAAATTATAGGCCTAAATTTTATTTTAATTCATTAAAGCTATTTAATTGGGCTTATTAACCTACATTATTATGGGCCTAAAAAAATCACTAAACCTAATATTAAACTTATGTACAGAATAAAATCCAATAAAGAAATAAATTCAACAAATAAAAAACCTAATGTAGTTAAACTGACCTTAAACAATTAATTAACAAGTCATTAGTAAACAAAATAATTAACAAGAAACCCTAATTCTATCCCTTAAATCAAATTCAATTTTAATTAAAACCTTAATTATCTCTATAGCCATTAATTTTAATTAATTATCCAATTAAAACCCTAATTTTACTAATCAATTAATTAAAAGAAAACACACAACCATACACACAGGATTCCACTATTCCCACTATTGGGGCTATTGCAAGGATCTACTAAAAATAAAAAATTAAAATTAATACAACCCAAAAACTAAAATGAATAAAATGCAAAATAAAAAAACTGACAAAATAATAACAAATAAATAAAAACTTTAAAAACTACATTCAAATACAAAATTTAATCCATGGCATTCCCTGAATCTTCATGGGTTATGTTCTCTATAGTGAATTCATCATGTAACTTCCTCCATAATCACAAACACAAACATAGAAAATAAAATAAACAATGATTAGTAATTAAGCAAAATAAAATTAAATTAAATTAAAATTAAATAAAACCAAAATAATCAAAATAAAATAAATAGAACAGGGTAGAAGAAGAGATGATTGAATGGATACAACAATGATTTGCTCCTTAGAGTGATATAAATCTCTGTTGTTTTTTAGAATAGATCTTCAATGCTTGATTTTCTCCTCCCCAAAAGGACTACTTGCTTCTTCTTCAAAAGAACAATAAACCAAAAAATTATTTTTATTTTCAAAATTTAAAACTGTGTTTAAAGAAAAGAAGAAGAAGAAGAAGCCCCCTTCTAGGAGAGTTGAGCTGGGTTTATATGGAAACCCTAGCTGAAGTCATATATCTCACTGTGACTTCCCCCATTCAAAGAGGCAAAATTTTAGTTTAATAAGGACTTTTAACCTCCTGAAAAATTTAGATAAATCCTAGAAAAGGAATTTATCATATTGTTTAACCAATTAAAAATAAAAAAATAATTTTTTATTTACTGAAAAACATAAAAAAACACATACGAAATACAATTAATCCCAATTGGGATTATTTAATTTTGATTGAAATTATGTAATTCCGATTGAAATTACATAATATTGATCAGTTTTATGTAATTCTAATCAAAATTATGTAATTGCGATTGGAATTAATAATTCCAATCTTTTTTTTACTTTTAATTACAAAAGGACCCTTAAAAGAAATAAAATTTTACCAATTAAGTCCGTTAAAAAACCAATTAAGTTCTTTTGAAAATGCATTTAGGCTTTTGAGGTTTTCAACTTCAAGAGTTGAAGATCTATTTATAATATTTTTATCATTAGAGTCCTATATCCCATCCACACTCCATCATCTCCAAATTGGATGCTTACAGTTGCCCCCCTTTGTCACTGTTTGCTTAAAAAATTATAGTAAAGCAAATAAGCACACAATTTCTTAAAAATAAAAAGTTTAGATACTTACTTGTACACCTTAAGGCTTTTGCCTAAAAATGATCATCGGTTCATGATGAATGCTTGTGTTACTTTGCAACACCAAACATAATGCTAAAGCCATTACATGGCATTTAGCAAATTTCACTATAATCCCCATAAGATATTTAGTGAAAAATGATTTAAGAATACACTATAAGTTCTATGGAACATCTAGCGGTGAGATTTGAAAATACATTATACTCGGATGTATAGTATTGATTTGAAAATACACTATACTTGGACGTATGATGTTGATTTGAAAATGCACCATACTCGGACATATAGTGTTGATTTGAAAATGTACTATACTCTGACGTATAGTGTTGATTTAAAAAGACATTATACTCAGACATATAGTGTTAATTTCAAAATACACTATACTTGGACGTATAATGTTGATTTGAAAATACACTACACTCGAACGTATATTATTGATTTAAAAAGACACTATGCTCGAATGTATGATGTTAATTTAAAAATGCACTATGCTCGGACATATAGTGTTGATTTGAAAAGACACTATACTCGAATGTATAATGTTAATTTAAAAATGCACTATACTCGGACATATAGTGTTGATTTGAAAAGACACTATACCCGGACGTATAATGTTATTTGAAAATACATTATACTCAGATGTATAGTGTTTTTTTGAAAAGACATTATACTCGAATGTATAATGTTGATTTGAAAATACACGATACTCAAACGTATAGTGTTGATTTGAAAGTACACTATATTTGGATGTGTAGTGTTGATTTGAAAGTACACTATACTTAGATGTATAATGTTGATTTGAAAATACACTATACTTGGACATATAATGTTGTTTTGAAAAGACACTATACTCTGAGGTATAGTGTTGATTTGAAAATACACTATACTTGGACATATAGTGTTAATTTAAAAGTGCACTATACTCGGACATATAATGTTAATTTGAAAGTGTACTACACTTGGACATATAGTCTTGTTTTGAAAAGACACCATACTCGGGCATATAATGTTGATTTGAAACTACACTATAATCGGACATAAAATGTTATTTTGAAAAGACAATATACTCAGATGTATAATATTGATTTGAAAATACTATACTCGAACATATAGTGTTGATTTGAAAGTGCAATATACTCGGACATACAGTGTTGATAATTTTTCTACTGACAATTTAATAATTCATTGAATTATTAAATTATGTAACATTTCACTTTTTTTTTTCTTCCTCATTAAAATTTCAATTTAGGACTAAATTGTAAAAAAATGTTGGACTTAAATGCAAACAAAGCAGAAGGACTAAAGTCGACAGCTACCACTTTAACATAAACCTTTTATTTTCCTTTTGTCGATCCATCTCTTTCATTTTCTTATCCTTTTCATTTCCTTTCTCTTCTCTCTTTTATCACTTTCTCTTGATTTTCAAATCTTCTTTTTTTAATTGTCCCTTCATCTAACACCCAATTTTAAATTTGTCTAATCCTATGGCTCACCCACAATGTAGACTATATGGAAGTAGCTCCAGACAATAAGATCCAATCATTTCATAGCTACATTTTCTTCAAAAAAATTTAGGACTCAATGAAGGGAAAGATGTGCTCCTTTTGATCTATTTACACTTCTATAGATGCTCCTAAGTTGGAGATGAGGTAAATTTTCTTCCTCTATCTTTGATTCTGCAAAAAAATAAATTCCTATAAATATGTAAATTAAAATGTTCATGCATGCAATTACATGATATTTGCTATATATATAAAATAAAACTGCACAAAATTGTTAACTTGAAAACAAAATTTTGCAAAATTGATGTTGACATGTCATAGAGGACCATCAAAATTCTAGTTGGATCTCTAGATTTTCAGTCAAAAATTTGCATTCTTGATTGGAATTCTAGATTTTTTATTAGAAATCTAGAAATCATATCGGTATTCTACATTTCTGATCGAAAATCTAGTCTTTTGATCGTATTTAACCTAAATTTTTTTATTATTAAATAAATATATAAATAACAATAATAAAATTCAAACAAAAATCAAGAGTTTATAAAGGGAAAGTAATCCTGTCATTTTCTAAATTTTATTCAGAAACCACTAAAGTTCTCGGGTTGCTTTCACTTGGCTCGTAAATTATTTCATGATTTATTTAGAGAGGTAGTACAACACATCTAGGCATCTGGCTTCCAATACTTCATTACTACTCTACCGACTGCTCGATGTAGGCCAGATCACTATTCAATTTGATCTCATCGAGAGGTGGATGGATACCACTTGCACCTTTCACACATAAGTGGGTGAGCTGACTATTTCCCTTGTAAGCTTCTCTGCCATCACTAGTATTACCTTTAGAGGTGCCCCAATTCCTTTTGATGTCCATTATTGCACCCTTCCAAAAGATGCTAGAAGTCATTATGTTCGTGACTTGCTCAGGTTCATTTTAACATGGAAAAATCATAAGAACGTACTCCTTTCTTCTCTCATTCAAGGTTTCCAAAGTTTACCCACCACTACACCTCGTTAAATCCTTTAAAAGGCAAGATGTTTCTTATTGATACTGTTAGGCACAACCCTCTTTTGTGAGATTGGTCATGAGGTCAACGTTACTCTTTTTGGTCTACTTCAAGACCTTACTAGAGTCACTGCCTTTGATTGAGGATATGTAGCTCTTGCCTATCTCTACTATAGATTAGATATTATTTTTAAAGGTGTTGTGACAATGTACAGCTTCTGGCATGTCCTGCATGTATGTCTTCTACCCTTTTCAACTTTACTTATTTACACCCTCTTCTTTTTTATTTCAACTATTTCCTCTCTTTCATATCTGGGGCATTAAGATTGGGGTGATATGAGGCTTTAGTGCCATTAGCTTTGATAGGATTCTTCCTCTAATGTAAAGATAGGGTTCTTCTTATCTAACTAGCATCAAGCATGATTTATAGACTTATTGGGACCAACTGAACTCTTTAAGTGGGACCTCGTAAGATAAATTTAATTTTTAATATTTCACTAATTGTAAAAGTTAAATAAAATTTGATTGAATGAATTTGTAGGTCAAATTAGATTAGTTGGTCAGTACTGAAGACATTCAACGATATGATTTTATGAATGCGGTTGTGAGGCTTGAGACTATTAGAGTTTTGCTTTTTGGTTACAATTGCCAAATGTGGTATCTTAAGGAATATGTCTATCATTGGCACATGAGACCTTCAAGGAGGTGTGTTCCTCTATTCCCTCTTCGATGTTGTGGAGCTATAGCATAATTGGTTTTGAACTTAAAGTAGCTTTTGAAGGATATGACGCTTTGACTCTGCTTGAGCGTTCTCGTCTCTATCAAGTGTATATTTAGGAGAATCTCATAGAGCAAATTCTTACATACTAGGTATGCTTTTTGTCACCATTTTACTTCATCTCTTTCATCACTGTCACCATTTTACTTCATCTATTTCATCAATACAAATGATATTTACTTTTCTACACATGTTGAAGAAGCCAATGATGTTGCTATGGAGGAGGAGATTGAGGGTGACATTGAGAGGACTGAGAAGGAGGTTGAGCATACTCAACATAGTGAAGCTGCTTGAGGTGGTACTTCCTTGAGTACCATTCTGAGCCATGTTCGACCACTTGATAGGTCTATGTACTACTGGGCTCTTAGGGTACAAACTCCTATTGAGTAGCACATGTATTTTGATGTAGCTCAAATTCCTAGCTTCTCTCCTCCTGATGCTTCACATGTAAGTGCTATTTGCATTTCCAATCCTGTACAGACTAACACTTGTTGTTGAATTAGTAGACTTTATTTTATAGGTCCCTCGGACACAGGCAGAGTATCTGTATGGACTCGCCTTATCCCAAATATTATTCACCATATAAATTATAGATACTTGGCGAGTTAGTATTTACAACAAGTATGCATGTTATGTATGATATGCATGATTCTAATTATTCTTGATACAATAGAGTTATACTAGGGATCTAGAGCATAAGAACAAGAGGCTTTGCTGATAGTTTACTGGTCTAGGTTTCAACAATCATGACGCTAGGACCTCTATACCCCTAGATTAGAGTGATGATCTAGCTAGAAGGTGGAGTCCTTGGCCAGACATTGGAGTTTAGAATGACTGATTTTTTTATCTTTAGTACTTGTACTTACATGACTGTACTTTGACTTCCTTTTTCACTTTGAATTGCTTTTCCTTTTCTGAATGGATTATGGACTTTTTGTTTTGGATCAAACCTAAAAAAAATGTTTTTTTCTGATAGATAATCTAGGAAATCCAATTAGTATTTTGGATTTCCAATTACTTAGAATTCTGGATTTTTTATAAAATTTCTAGAATTTTAATCAAAATTCTAGATTTTTAATTAAAAATTTAGCTCTGGTTCTTTGCTATTTTCTATTCTAATTACTGATTTGAATTTGATCTGACAACATTGAGCAAAGAAAATCCTAATCCTATCCATATTAACCTTTATGCCTATATAAAAGGCTTATAAAAGGATTGTCTCCTATTCTTTTCTTTTATTTACTTTCGTCATGACACAAACCACCCTTAATTTAATGAAAAATTTTCTCAAAACCTTTAATGAAGATAATTGAAATAGACTACTACCCTTCCATGCCAAATCCTTGAAATCCCTTCAACATCTAAAAATAAATAATAATTTTTTACTTGCCACTACCACCTTCTAGGATGTTAAGGATCACATGTTTAGATTTAATGGACAAGAGCTGTGTCCATTAATTGAAGAGGTTACTACTATTCTTGGCTATTCTTTGGACTCAATTGCTGTGATTTCTCTCCCTAATCTTGAGATGCAGTTTCCTGGCAGACTAGTAGCATTCTTTGATATGCCCCTCGATGACATCTACATGTACGCACATAACCCTAGGACTATTAATCTTTCTTCTCTGATTACTTCTTCTAGGACTAGGGAAAAGAACAATGCTACTTAGAATTGTCTCATTTTGCTTATATGCCCAATTTTTGCTAGTGGCTTCTCATGGAGATGCTGACACAAAGATTGTCAGTATCCTAGAATAAGTGGAAGTTAGAGCTAACCCTATGTCTGTCATACTTGCTGAAACTATCATTGGATTGGATAATTTTAAGATTTAGAATTGATTCTCAGGCAGTTTGCTTCTCCTTCAGGTATGTAGCCCTTTTTTTTCTAAGCTGCCTTTTTGAGTTTTCAACTTAGCAATTTTTTTTAAGATTTTGTTACAGGAGAAATTGAGTCTACTTAATACCACCACTAATGATTTGACTTATCAACTTCATCATCAATAGTCTTGTCCAGCAAAGATAAAGGATAAGCACACTATAGATCAATGGATTGATTGGATAAGAGGCATTGCAGATATTGAGATTACATGGGTCTATACTTGGTAGAGGTTGAAGTTTGTAACCATCAACCTTCATGACTACAACATTCCTGTTCCTATTGTGCTTGTTGACCTTTTTTTCCCCTTCATGCCTTTATCATTAATATGGTCGCTCACAATTCATTATGGTTGTTATATCTAACTTTGAAGGCTTCCCTCTAAGATAAGATTTTTTGGACAAAGTGAAGAACCTGTGGCCTTGCAGAGCATTAGAGTGGAACATGCACTTGAATGCTGATATGACTACTGATGACAACAACAAGGCTTGGATTATCATACAAGCTACAGAGCCACTAGGATTTGCTAAGTACAAGAGCACTTAAATATTATTGGATGAGTCACAAAAGAAGAAATAAAAACATAACTAGAATAGTAATCTCATAAGTCTAGTTTTTTTAGGCTCTCATGTTTTTTTTCTTTAAGTCTTTATGCTTTATAATAAAGATAGAATATGCAATATTCAAACAAAAATTCCATTTTAATTTGATTAATTAATTAGGGCCAAAATGAGTACTTTTATGACATCACATGACATAACTCATATTATCAGCTAGTCCTTTCGGATTTTTCCAACTGAACATTTTTCTCTCACTTTTATTTCCTTAAATTTTGCTTGACCAACCCTTTGTGAGTTTTTTTTATCAGTGGGATCACCTTTTTTATTTTATTCCTTAATTTTTGTTTGCCAACCTTTTGCAGGTTTTTTGAATAGTGGGAATGTCCTAATTTTTATCTGACTAGCCTTTTTAGGTTTTCTAGCCAACATACATTTTTTTTAAAGGTAGTATTTCTTTAGGCAATCCAAGTTAATTGGCTAAGTGAACTCATTCCCTTCTAGATCTGATATTATTACAACTTCCTTAGGTAGAATTATCTTGACTAAATACGGTCCTTCCCAATTTAGTATGAATTTTCCTTTTGGATCAAACACTATTGCCCTTAACTACTTTAGCACCATATCTCCAGTCTTTATCTTTCCAGGTTTAACCTTATTGTTAAAGGCTCTTACTATTCTTCTCTAGTAAATATGAGTGTGAAATAAAGTGTCCATCCTTTTCTTATCTAGAGATATGAGGTGGTTGTATATCTTTTGTATCCATTCACTCTCAAGGATTTTTGCTTCCATAATAACCCTAAAAAATTTGATTTCTATCTCTATAAGCAAAGCTATTTCATAACCATATACTAATGAGAACAATGTCTTTCCTATAGCAGTGCGAGTTATAGTTCTATATCCCTACAAGGTAAAAAGGAGATACTCAGACTAATCTTTATGCATTTTCACCATCTTAAAGAGGATTCTCTTCACATTCTTATTAGCTGCTTCAACTGCAACATTAGCCTGAGATCGATAAGGTGAGGATTTATGACGCTCAACATTATATATCTATAATAACTCAGTTGTCTCTGCCTGAAATTGAATTGTCCATCACAACATGATGTGGGATCTCGTATCTATAAATAAGATTCTTCTCAATGAACTTTATCATTTGTCTTGGCTTTAAAGTACTAAAGGATTATGCTTTTATCCATCTAGAGAAATAGTCAATTGCCACTACTATATATTTATACCCATTTGAGGTAGTTAGTTTTATCTCCCCTGTTATATCTATCCCATATGCTGCAAAGAGCCATGGAGATGTTAAAGTATTTAACACTGTAGGGGGAAGATGATTGAAATTCCTATATATCTAGCACTGATGACATTGTCTCACTATTTGGATACAATATTTTTCCATGCTCATCTAATAGTACCTTCTTCAAATGATTTTCTTTACCAGAACCATCCCATTCATGTAAAATCCACAAACCCCTGCATGAATCTCTCTCATCATTTGTTATGCTTCATATTTCTTGAGACATCTCAACTGCATTCCATTTGACATTATTTTGTCTAATACCCCATCATGACTTGCATAATGGCATGCAAGAATATTAAGAGCATATTTTTCTTTTGAGGTAACTTCATTTAGGTATTTCCTCTCCTCAATGAATCTTTGGATGTCATAAAACCATGGCTTTTCTTCTGGCCCTATCTGAATACTCATAACTTGTTCTTATAATAACATGGAGCTTTTATTTTCATTATTACCAAAGGCTTCATAATCAACCCCGTTGGTTTATCCGCATTTAAGAAAGTATTGCTAAGGCATCTGCCATTTGATTCTTATCTTTTGGTAAATGTATGAAGAGACATTTAGTAAAATGTCTCATTAACTTCTTTAAATAACAAATGTAAGGTTTTAACCTCTCTTTTTTGACTTCCCACTCATTGCTAGCCTAACTAATAACTAATAGGGAATCTCTATAAACTAGTAGGTCTTTAGCTTCAACTACTAGCGCTGCTTCTACCCCATAAATACATGCCTCATACTTAGCCATGTTGTTTGTAACTTTGAAGTCTAATTTCTTAGCCATTAGGATGGTTTTTCCTCTTGGTGTGATAAGAATTACTCTTAATCCTACTCCTTTATTATTCACAGCTCCATCAAAATAAAGCTTCCATACACATTGTTCTATTCCAACTAAGTTCTCATCTAGAAACTCTCAATTCCACTACTCGTTTCCTTTGATTGCATTTTGTGCTAGGAATTCTACTACTAGTCTTCCTTTAATGACCTTGGTAGTGACGAACTCTATATCAAACTCAGTCAGAAGTACCAACTATTGAGACATATTTCTAGTTAAAGCTGGTGCTTAAAATAAGTATCTTAAAGGATCTATCTTTAAAATGGCTTATACTTTGTAAGACTAGAAATAATGCTTTAACTTCCTTGTAGCCCATATTATAATCAAACATGTCTTCTCTATAAGATAATATTTTTCTTCATATGGCAAGAACTTTTTACTAAGATAATACATTGCATACTCTACCCTTTTAGTCCTTTTTATACTAACATT
This sequence comes from Mallotus nudiflorus, assembly GCA_947683625.1. Taxonomy (NCBI): domain Eukaryota; kingdom Viridiplantae; phylum Streptophyta; class Magnoliopsida; order Malpighiales; family Euphorbiaceae; genus Mallotus; species Mallotus nudiflorus. Next base: position 135,441 of record CANTUR010000381.1, read on the forward strand.
GCCCCATTGTTTTTTCCTCTAAAGCCAAATATAAGATTAAGGGTTTACTTTGTCCTGGTGGGCTCAACACAGGCGAATTAGTAAGGTATTCTTTAATATTATCAAAGGCTTTTTGACATTCTTCATTCCATTCCACCGGTTGATTCTTCCTTAAAAGCTTGAATATTGGATCATAAACTACGGTAAGTTTCACAATAAACCTGTTAATGTATTGTAGTTTCCCAATAAACCCTCATACTTCTTTCTCTATTCTTGGTGCTGGCATATCCTAAATGGCTTTGATCATGTTTGGATCAACTTCTATTCCCTTATTACTCACTATATGCCCCCAATAACTTTCTAGAAGTAACCCTAAAGATGCATTTCTTTGGATTAAACGTTAAGTTGTATCTTTTTATTCTTGCTAGAAACTTATCTAAAGCCTCAAAATGTCCTTCTCTTATTTTTGACTTAACCATCATGTCATCAATATACACTTCCACTTCTTTATACATCATATAATGAAATAGAGCAATTGCTGCTCTTTGATAGGTCACTCCTACATTCTTCAATCTGAAGGGCATCACTTTATAGCAATATGTCCCTCATTCTATGATAAAAGCAGTTTTGATCTTGTCCATAACTACCATTATTATTTGATTATAACTCGAAAACCCATCCATGAAAGAGTATATTATACTAGATGTTGTGCTATCAACAATCACATCGATATAGGGTAAAGGAAAGTCATCCTTTGGGTATGCTTTATTCAAATCTCTAAAATCTACACACATCTGAACTTTTCTATCTTTCTTGGGAATTGGTACTATATTTTGCAACTACTGAGAGTACTCTACCACTTCTAGAAAATTAGCCTAGATTTGCTTAGCAATTTCTTCCCTTATCTTTTTTGTCCACTCTGGTCTTAACCTATAAAGTTTTTGCTTAACAAGTTTAGCTTCTGGATATATTGGAATGTGATGCTCTACAATTTCTATATCTAAACTTGGCATATCCTTATAGGACCAAGCAAATGCTACCTTTCTTTTTATTAGTATTCTCTCAAATTTTTTGTTCTCTTTTGGAGTTAAATCGTGTGATACAAAAATGTGCTTTGGTTTTTCATTTATGCCCATGTTTAATAAATCTAATTGAATAAAATTAATGTCAAACATGCATGAACGATTAATATTAAAATGTACAAGACTATCATGATTAATATCACACAAATAAGCTAAACCAGAGTTCATATCATTGACCACAAGAAAAATAGAGTTTCATCCTCAAATAGAGCGAATGTTAGTACATTAGTTTCTTCATTAAAAACATCACTAAAACTATTATTAATAATACTAGCTAAATCTTGTGGTGGTTCTTCATTAGGTGGCAAACAAAGCAGCTCTTTAATGTCCTTAGTCCCTATCTTCTCAACAATTTTCTTCATCACCTTGTCTTTGCTATCTTGCACCAAACTCTCAACTATCTATTTCTTAAAGATCTAAAACCCAGGAACATTCACACCAGCTACTTGGATAAGCTCCTTTTCACTTAAGTAGAACTTCTTTTTTCTTTTTTTTAACAAAGTTGTCCTTCAGTGTTCCCATATTCTTTAAGAGGTTATTCCTATTGAAAAACCTTCTTTTGGCTCTTTTACTTCAAAATCCAATTCATGTATAGCCCAATCCTCTTGTATCATCTTGGTTTTTAAAATCTAGGAATTTTGGACTTCCCTGCTCATTCTTTCCCAGTTCTTGTCCGGGCTAATAATTCATCTTCTTAATCATGCTTATAATCCTTAGATCCATCTCAATTCCATCAGAGATCATGGCTATTTAGAAACCAAGAGGGGTAACTACCTTCTTCTAACTATCAATAACTGTGGACACAGTCTTGCTCATACTAGCATCTAAAGTTACAACTTCTTCATTAAATAGGAATTTTACCTTTTAGTGCACAGTTGAAGGCACTCCTCCCAAAATATGATACTAAGGCCTACCCAAAAGCAAGGCATAGGTGATAGGGATGTCTAGCATAATAAATTCCACCATTGCTTCTATAGTCCCAGTCTATACAGACACCATAAATATTCCCTCTACATTCCTTATGTTATTATCATAAGCTCTTATTACAAGGTTTGATTTTGCTAAATCCTCAACCTTTACTCCTAGATTAGGCAGGATCTGTAGTGGGCAAACATTAATTGCAGACCATCATCCACCATTATATAATTAGTCTTTTTCCCTCTTCCTTCAGCTAGAATGAACGAGGCTTTATTATGATTCCTTCCTTCCACAAGTAAATCCTTATTAGAGAAAGTAATAACACTATGCTTTTTCTCCATAACCTTGGCCACCATTGCCTCAAGGGTTACAGTAGTTTCAATGTTCATTTTAGCTAGAGACTTAACCAGAGCCTTCATATGGCTACTTGAATGCATCAAGAGCTCCTAAATGCTCATATTTGCTTTTGCCTTCTTGAGTTGTTCAAGAATCAAGTCATCACCACGTTCATTTGAGTCTTCTCCTTTAGCAACTTCTTTTCTCTCTATAGTTTTCTCTATCGATTTATAACCCTTGCCACTTCTAGTAGCATGACTGATTTCTAGATTATTAACCCATATATTATAGTCTTCAGTGCCTTCTTCATCAGAATTGTACTAAATGCTAATAACCCCAATAGTTCGATCCTTCTTTCCATACCTCAACCATGCATTTTTTTTATCTAGTAGCTTTTCATCAAATCATCCTGTAGTTATAATTAACTTAATGGGTATATCAAAAGAAGGTGGTTTGGAGTAAAATACCTTACAATCAAATTGGCCTGAAGGTTATCCTAACAAGTCTTTTGCTCTTTCCATATATTAAGAGATTTCATATTAGTTTTAAGGTCTAGGTCCTTAAAGGAGTTTAGCACTTCTTCCTCGATTACTCCTGAGTTGATCATCATGGTAATTAAGGATAGCATGTTGTGGTAATTTAGGAAAGAGTTATTTTTAGTGTTTGGGTTTACATTTGATTTCCTAGGGTATATGATTTTTCTAGAGTCTATGAGGTTTTTGTCACGACCCGAACCCAAGGGCACGTGACCGGCACTAGGGAATGGGTAAGCATAAGGCCCCCGAAACCCGTAGTAAGCCTAAAGGAAAAAGAAAATAAAACCATTCACATATTAAACTTTACTTTAAAACAAAACACATTATCAAACTGATTTTTTTCAGAATACACAAATTCAACTGCTTAAATAATAATGTATTTCAACATCTCATATTATAAATCAGATTGAATCTTATACGCAAGCGTGGTTTACACAAATAAATGACATAATTATGTTTAAACCATACAAATCTTTAATATATATACTACTGCAGCAACCTAGATTAGTACACAGTACAGCTTATAATGACCTACATAAAATAGCCGGTGAAGAAGAAATCCGGCGTAGAGGTAGTCTGAGGTCGAACTCCCAAGCTCCTGAAAAAAATAAATTGAGGGGAATCAGACCTCACTGAGTAAGTCAATAAAAGAGCTGTACGGTTTGAAAACCTTTTTGAAAACTATATATATTTATAGTGAAAATAATTTATAATATATAAGTATAGCTTTTGGAAAAATCTCGGTAGAACCCTAAACCCAAGTCTAAACGGCCAACTGGGCCCACTTATTCCAACTAGACTACCGGTCCCCGAGAGCAAGGGCATCAACCGAGGCACCAAGCCGTAGTCATTCACTTAATCCTAATATATGGCACTGGTGGTCCCCGAGAGCAAAGGCATCAACCGAGGCACCCATCCCAGTCCATTAATAACCTTACAATCACTGGCGGTCCCCGAGAGCAATGGCTTCCACCGAGGCACCCATCCCAGTTTAACATTCATCAATCATATATATCACGGATCCATCTCTCAATCTCTACCATGTGCACATAGTCCTGGTGAAGCCCACCAGGTAGCTCGTTCTACCAAAATTTCTCAAATCGATTTTAAATGAATAATTTGCATTTAAATCGTAAATGATAGCATTAAATTGAATAAATCATATAATCAATATAATAAAAATATGAGCGCATGCATTCTTTAAATAAACACACGCACAGATCATTTTATCGACTTACAGGATGAATGCGAAGGCTGACGACCACGCGTTTGCCTCGGTCTCACAGCTTCTGCTCCGAGATGATCTAGAAGGAAATAATAATAATCGACTTTTAAAATATGACTAAGGAATTGAAATCAGAAATCAATAAAATAATAAAATTCCAGATTGACTCGAGGAAAACCGGACAAGACTCGACAGACAGGATTTAACCTGACTAACGGTAGGAATTTTTACGGATATCACGTTTTACGAGAAAATCTACCGAAATTTCGACAGAATCTCCTCTGTAAAATGGACATCTCTCTACCAAAGGTAGAGTCAGACCTGCATAGAAAATGCACTTCCAATATACACAACCATTCACACTCGAGTCGGGCTCTCAAAACTACAATTTGCCCCGACCGAGATCACAACTCAATTATTCAAAAGTAAACAATTAAATTTGTATTCCATCCCCAACAATTATAATTATAATTATTATCCAAAATAAAACCTTTGTAATGTATATATATATATATATATATATATATATATATATATATATATATATAACAAAGGTTACTTGGCAGTAGTAAGAGATGTTGAGAAGGAGAATGTGGCAATTGAACAGGTGCCAGTGGTGTGTGAATTTCTGGATGTCTTTCCTGAAGAATTACCAGGATTACCACCAGACAGAGAGATAGAGTTCTGTATCGATGTCATACCTGGTACGGATCCTATTTCTATGCCACCCTACAGAATGGCGCCAGCTGAACTGCAGGAGCTGAGAGAGCAGTTACAGGAGTTGCTTGATAAGGGTTTCATCAGACCCAGTACATCGCCTTGGGGTGCTCCTGTGTTGTTCGTGAAGAAGAAGGATGGTAGCCTTCGCCTTTGTATCGACTATAGGCAGTTGAATAGGGTCACCATCAAGAACAAGTACCCACTTCCGAGGATCGATGATCTGTTTGATCAACTTCAAGGTGCTACATGCTTTTCTAAAATAGATTTGAGATCTGGGTATCATCAGTTGAGAATCAGAAGAGGTGATGAGTCCAAGACAGCTTTTCGAACAAGGTATGGCCATTATGAGTTTTTAGTAATGTCCTTTGGGTTGACTAACGCTCCAACAGCCTTTATAGACTTGATGAATCGGGTATTCAGGCCATACTTGGATCGATTTGTGATAGTTTTCATTGACGATAACTTGGTTTATTCCAAGAGTGAAGCTGATCATGTGATGCATCTGAGAAGAGTACTTCAGACTTTAAGGGAGCACAGGTTGTATGCCAAATTCTCAAAGTGCGAGTTCTGGTTGTATCAAGTGGCATTTCTAGGCCACGTGGTTTCTCGAGATGGCATACAGGTGGACCCTAAGAAGATAGAGGCTATTACAGAGTGGTCAAGGCCGACTGCAGTTAAGGAAGTACGGAGTTTCCTGGGTCTAGCAGGTTATTACAGAAGATTTGTGAAGGACTTCTCTAGAATTGCTGCACCTTTGACAAGGTTGACCCAAAAGAATGTTAAGTTTGTATGGACGGACAAATGCGAAGAGCATTTTCAATTATTGAAGAATTTGTTGACGTCGGCACCAATTCTAACTTTACCCTCTGGGAATGAAGGCTATACAGTGTATTGTGATGCTTCCAGAGTAGGATTGGGTTGTGTGTTGATGCAACATGGCCAAGTGATTGCTTATGTTTCGAGGCAGTTGAAGAAGCACGAGCAGAACTATCCTACTCACGACTTAGAGATGGCAGCCGTGGTGTTTGCTTTAAAAATATGGAGACATTACTTGTACGGAGTGACGTGTGAGATATACACTGATCACAAGAGCTTAAAATATATTTTCCAACAGAGGGACTTGAATTTGAGGCAGAGGAGATGGATGGAACTCCTTAAGGATTATGATTGCTCCATTTTATACCATCCAGGCAAGGTGAATGTTGTTGCGGATGCCTTGAGTAGAAAATCAGCAAGCAGCCTTGCCCATATTAGCACAGAGAGAAGGCCCATTATCAAGGAGTTGCATGGACTGATTGATCGGGGATTGCAGATGAAAGTTACCAGAAAGTGCCTTTTAGCTCAATTCAGTGTACGATCAGTATACTTAGATCGGGTTAAGGTAGCTCAGAGTAGAGACTCTTAGTTGCAGAGAATCATGTATGAAGTGCAACAAGGGCAGTCACAGGACTTTGTGATTGACAGAGGAGGTGTATTGCGGTTGGGCACTAGGATTTGTGTGCCAGATGTTGATGACTTGAGGAAGGAGATTATGGAAGAAGCACATTTTTCTGCATATAGTGTTCATCCGAGTTCTACCAAGATGTATCATAACTTAAAGGATACATATTGGTGGAATGGAATGAAGAAGGATATTACAGATTTTGTATCCAGGTGCTTGACTTGCCAGCAAGTAAAGCTTGAACATCAGAGACCCTCAGGACTGTTGCAACCTATTCCAATTCCTGAATGGAAATGGGATATGATAGCCATGGATTTCGTAACTGGACTACCTCGAATTACTGGAGGTTATGACGCTATTTGGGTGATTGTTGACAGGTTAACTAAATTAGCACACTTTCTACCTATAAAGAAGACGTACTCTACTGATAGACTGGCAAGACTTTATGTCAATAGGATTGTTTGTCTACATGGAGTACCTGTGAGCATAGTGTCGGATAGAGGAGCCACCTTTACCTCAGTCTTTTCGCAAGAATTACACAAGGCCTTGGGTACCAGATTGGATTTCAGTACGGCCTTCCATCCTCAGACAAATGGTCAGTCAGAGAGAACCATCCAGACGTTAGAAGATATGTTGAGGATGTGTGTAATGGATTTTGGAGGATAATGGGATTTCCACTTGCCACTGATTGAGTTTGCTTATAATAACAGCTATCATGCTAGCATTGAGATGGCTCCGTATGAGGCACTGTATGGTAGAAAATGTAGATCACCTTTGTGTTGGGATATTGGTGAAAGGCAGTTAACGGGACCAGAGTTAGTGCAGATCACTTCAGAGAAAGTCCCCATTATACAACAGCGATTGAAGATAGCCTTCAGGAGACAGAAAAGCTATACTGACCCTAGGAGGAAGGATGTATCCTTCATGGTTGGAGACATGGTGTTCCTGAAGGTGTCTCCAATGAAAGGAGTTATGAGATTTGGCAAGAAGGGTAAGCTAGCTCCCTGATACATTGGACCGTTTGAGATTCGGTCCAGAGTGGGTGAAGTGGAGTATAGGTTGGTGTTACCACCAGAGCTATCGAGAATCCATCCTGTATTTCATGTTTCCATATTGAGAAAATACGTCCCTGATCCGTCTCACGTGTTGCAACCTCAAGCCGTAGAGCTTAGCGACGATTTGACTTACGAGGAGTTCCCGGTGGCGATTGTGGATCGCCAAATCCGACAGCTGTGGACTAAGGAGATACCGATGGTGAAGGTGCTATGGAGTAACCATTCCGCAGATGATTGCACTTGGGAAACTGAATCCGAGATGCGAGTTTCGTTCCCGTATCTCTTTCCTTCTTAGCCTTGTAATTCCTCTTTTCTTTCTTTTCTCGAATTCGAGGACGAATTCATATAAGGAGGGGAGACTGTAATACCCTATGTTTTAATTAAATATGTAATTTTATATTTAAATCTTTAATAAATACTTTTAGGTTATATTATATAAAAGATTATTTTTTTTTATATATCTAATGGAGGTACACTAAAACAATTGACATAATCACTTAAGTAGAGTAAATTTTAGATATTGAATTTCAAATAATGTATATATATATATATATAAAATACCTCCATTAGATATATAAAAAAAATAATCTTTTATATAATATAACCTAAAAGTATTTATTAAAGATTTAAATATAAAATTACATATTTAATTAAAACATAGGGTATTACAGTTTTGAATTTCATGTTTAAGGAACATGCAAGAGTTAGTAGAATGGCCAATAATTTAGTGAAATTTAAAGTAATTGTTTGGGTCAAAGCTATGGAGATTTGGATTTTATGGTCTATAGGAGGTTAAGGGTTTAAGGAGGCCTTTTTAGGTCAAATGGTCTGGGACTTTAGATAAGGGTTGGTTAAAATTAGAGAATCTCATGGGTTATTAAACAGTATAGACTCTTACAACCCCACTAGCATTTCTTTGTTATGTGCCCCCAATTAGGTAGTTTCTTACTCCAGTGCTTTTAGCAATATTCTTTTTCTCACTTTCAATCTCCTTAGCTTACAACCCATCATCATAAAGGTCTATAAATGTCTTAGGGTTCATCATCTGTAACCTCTTAACTAAATTAGGTAACACATTTTGAACAATCATCCTAACCTAATCCTTTTCAACTAGTTTATTTTTCATTAATCCTACTTTATTCATGAATCTAGTTAGAAAATATGAAAATGATTCATTAGGCTACTACTTGGTTAATTCAAAATCCTTAATAGACATTTCAAGCTTGGTATTATAGTCATATTATTTCAAAAAAGTAGTACACAATTCTCTCCATTGAGCTTGAATAGACTTCTCTAACCCATAATACAAATTAATAGTCATACCCTCTAAGGACAGTATAAATAGCTTAGTAACTATAAACAAAGGAGCCTTAGTGGTGCTCATAATAGTTGTATATTGACTAAGGTGGATCTTTGGGTCTCTAGTACCATTAAAATTCTGCAGTTATGGCATTTTAAACTTATTAGGCAACTTATTTTCCTCAAATTGCATCATATCATCAAAGTCAAACGAATATATAATTCCTTGTCCTCTCATCAATTCCTCCATTTTGGACATCTTCTAAGTCAATGCTCTCATCTACTTAGATTCTAGCTCTTGAACTTGCTTAAGTGATTCCCTTTTCACTTTTTCAACCATGTAATTCTCAACATCCTTTAATTTAATTTCCACAACAAGTACATTCCTAGTAGCGTTTAAAGGTAGCCCCCTAGCATTGTCATTATTAACAAGTGGTGCACCCACAACAGGTGGATTGGCCACAATTGGAGGTGCAACAATAGGTGGTGGCATTAATCCGGCCAAAGCCTGCCTTAGTTCATCTTGCATCATTACTTTAATGTCATCCATCAATGCTCCTATGATGTCCTCTAGGGTCTAGTTTCCTCCCTCTTATTGTTCTATTTCTTTTGCTTGTTTAGCTAGAGCTTGTGCAACTTTTAGGTAAAGTGGATTGATAAGGCTCCTTTTTAGTCTGCTAAGGATCTCTTTTGTAATTTTCTAGACTTGAATCCATTCTCACTAGTCTACCACCATTCCTTCTCCAAACATAGGAAAACCTAAATGAATCTATGATGGCTGAAAAATTTAATATTAGTATGATGCATAAAATATATGTATACATGATGCACGTGCTATGCAACAAGTAGTAAGTCAAGTCAAGTATATAGGTAATAAATTAAGTGTATAATATACACCCTTCTAACCTTATTTCTCCTACACATGTATTCAATGGCAAGTCTCTTTTCCTAGGATTTTTAGTTTTGGCCTTAATATCAACAGGGGATATCAAAAACTGATGCGCATGCCATATCTCTCAAAGTAGTAAAAGTATAGAAACAACCTTTTTAGGTATAAAAGTATGGCCTAATCTTTATTAGTCCTGATGGGCTTCTAAAGTATGGGCTTGGACCTTTATATATAAAAATACCTCATGGCAACAAACATAAATAACTTGGGTAATCCTAAAGGAAGTTACTAAGCCACTACATGAGTTGAGTCCGGTGAAAAAGGTTAAGATCCTTTAGTAAGATGCCCTCCTTTAAGACTTAGGTCACAGGCCAAGGTCAAAGGGGCCCGACATCCTTTGCAAACTTAAGAGAAGACTATCCCCCTTTAGAAATTGGGTTATGGACTCTAGTCAGATGAGCTCGATAATCTCTCTTGAACCAAGTTCAGGCTAAGAGTTGTGGTTAGCCAATTTACAATCCCATGAAGCTAGTGGAATCATAGAACTATAAACCAACGTCATTGATTAATAAGGACATGCATAATGAATGCAAGAATAAAATAATAATTAATAAAATAATTCTAAAGAACACAAATAGAATCAGTATCTCTTATCCCCAGTGGAGTCGCCATTATAGACAGCATAGTTTAGCGCGCGTTTAAGATTTTAGCAACTGTGACACTATTTGAGCTCAGGGCTCCAAGGAACACACTAACCACTGTCACAAAGACATGGCATAGAGATGAGGAGTCACCACCCAGGGTAATAACTAGGACAAATCAAAAGTGGTGGTACTCAATTCTTTAAAAGAAAGCTAGCATCATAACCAGGAGATTTTGGATATAGAATACTAACTTCTTTCAGTCTTGTGTTCATTTAGAATTACATTATAAATTACTATTTTATCCTCTTATTTACATACAATTTCATATAAACCCTTATTTAAATAATTAACCCCAAGCAAACTAGTCATGAAAGAAACATGTAAACAACGCATTCATTCAAGTTCATAATCCCTAAGTTAGTCTAATCTACATTGATTTTTATTAAATGGGCTAAATCTAAATGTTTTAATATACAAGTGACCTTAAAGACTAATGGCACTAATTCCTATTTTAATTTTAATTAAGTGAATCTAAGTCTATTTATTTTAATTATAAAAATGGGCCTAAATTTAAAAATTGTGAAATATTTAAATTAGTGGGCCTAATTATATATGTTTTAATTATAAGGTGATCTTAAATCTACAAGTTATGAAAAAGGCTTTAATTTAATGGCCTAAATCTAAATTAATTATATTAAACTAAAGTGGGCCTATATCTAATTAAATGAATGAGCCTAAGTTATCTCCAACCTAAAATCTAATTAAACTATGGGCCTAACTTTTATTTTAATTAATTAAACATATTTAATTGGGCATATTAACCTACATTATTATTGGCCTAAAAAATCATTAAACCTAATATTAAACTTATGTACAGTATAAAATCCAACAAAGAAATAAATTCAATAAATAAAAAACCTAATGTAGTTAAACTGACCTTAAACAATTAATTAACAAGTCATTAGTAAACAAAATAATTAATAAGCAAACCTAATTCTATCATTTAAATCTAATTCAATTTTAATTAAAAACCCTAATTATCTCTATAGCCATTAATTTTAATTAATTATCCAATTGAAACTCTAATTTTACTAACCAATTAATTAAAATAAAACACACAACCACACACACATGAGATTCCACTATTCCCACTATTAGGACTATTACAATGATCTACTGAAAATAAAAGATTAAAATTAATACAACCCAAAAACTAAAATGAATAAAACGTAAAATAAAACAACCAACAAAATAATAACCAATAATTAAAAACCCTAAAAACTACATTCAAATACAAAATTTAATCTATGGGATTCCATGGATCTAAATGGGATATATTCTCTACAGTGAATTCATCATGTAACTCCTTCCATAATCACAAACATAAGCACAGAAAACAAAATAAACAATGATTAGTAATTAAGAAAAATTAAATTAAATTAAAATTAAATGAAAACAAAACAAACAGAAGAGGGTAGAAGAAGAGATAATTGAATGGATGCAGTATTGATTTGTCCTCAGAGTGATATAAATCATCGTTGTTTTTCAGAATAAATCTTCAACGCTTGATTTTCTCCTCCCCAAAAGGTCTACTTGCTTTTTCTCTAAAAGAATAATACGCCAAATTTTTTTTTTTTGAATTAAAAGTTGTGTCCAAAGAAAAAAGAAGAAGAAGAAGAAGTCCCTCTCCAGGAGAGTTGAGCTGGGTTTATATAGAAACCCTAGTTAAAGTCACGTATGTTACTATGACTTCTCCCATTCAAAGAGCAAAATTTTGGCTTAATAAGGACTTTTAACTTCCTAAAAAATTTAGACAAATCCTAGAAATGGGATTTATCAAATCATTTGACCAATTAAAAATCAAAAAATAATTTTTTATTTACTAAAAAATGAAAAAAAAAACACAAATGGAACATATTTAATCTTGATCAAGATTATATAATTCTGATTAGAATTATGTAATTCCAATCTGAATTATAAAATTTTGATCAGTTTTATGAAATTCCGATCTCTTTTTTTTTTAACTTTTAATTACAAAAAGACCCTAAAAATAAAATTTTACAAATTAAGTCCTTTAAAAAACCAATTAAATTCTTTTGAAAATGTATTTAGGCTTTTGAGGCTTCAAACTTCAAGAGTTGAAGATCTATTTATAATATTTTCATCATTAGAATCCTCTGTCGCATCCATACTCCACCATCGTGAAATTGGGTGTTTAGAGCCACCTCTTTGCCATCCATATACACAAGCATTAAATGCCAAGTTGATAGTAGCAAGGCGCCTCTTTGCCATCCACTTGCATAGGCATTAAATGCCAAGTTTATAGTAATAGTAAAGGGTGGTGGGCCCACCCCTTATCCCTCTAAACCTTGAATGTAAATGGTTGATTTTTAGGGTAAAAAATGGGCTAAAAAATGGAGATGTCATGAGGAGAAGAAAAAATGGGTGTCTTGTCAAGCATGGGGGATTAAAAAAAGGAGAAAGGGTTCATTAAAGAGGAGGTTGAGCAATTTTATAAAGGGGGAAGGAGCAAAAAAAATTCAGGGAGTGTAGAGAGAAAAAGGAAAGAAAGAAAGAAAGAAAAGGGAAGCTTAGAGAAGAAGGACTAGGAGTTCACTCTTGAGAAGAGGAAGTTGTTCTTGCATTCCAGACAGTGAAAAAATCAAACCTCTATGGAGAAAACATTTTTGGAATTTAAACTTGTTTTTTAATAAGGATATTTATTCTCTATGTATTCTTTTCATATTTTGAGTTGTTTCCTATATTTTGTTATTATCTAATTCCAATATCATTAGCATCTATATTCGAAAAAAAGGATTCTATGATTTTGCTGATAGTGCGCGTTATTGCAATAAAGTATCACCTCAGTGTATAAAAGTGACACCTTAGCATAATAAGGCATCACCTTATTGTACAAAGGCGACGCCTTAAAATAATAAGGTGCTACTATTCATAAAAAAAATTTTTGTGCTCAAATTTTTTTTTCCTTTCAACCACTTTATCAGAAGGGTGACAGAAACATTTCCATATATTTTATTTGGTCTTATTTGGAGTGTTAGTTAAGATTTTACGTGAGTTTAATTGCACTTCATATTTTTGCATGGTTTCACTATTTAAAATCACTATTCATATACTTAAATTTTTGTGCTCCGAATTTGCTCTTTTTTGAGCCACTTCATCAGAAGGGTGACAGGAGTATTTTTATGTATTTTGTTAGCTCCCATTTAGTTTGATAGTTAAAATTTTACGTGAATTTAGTTCCATTTGCATGGTTTATTACTTTTTATTATTATTTTAATCAAGTCATTCACTGTTAAGTTTAAAAAGGCGACGCCTCTTTGCTTTAAGGTAACATGTTATCGCCTTTATGTATAGAGGTGAAACCTCTTTGAAGAGGCATTACCGTATTTGTTTATGCATTTATTTAAGTAAGTAATTATTATTTTCATCATTATTTTTGCATGCAAAACGATTGTAATTCATTCCTCCTCTCCCTATTTCTTTACATGAGCACTTGTTTATTTATCTTTATTTTTAATGAATGTTTTGTGTTATTTGTGATAAATGTCGTGAATCACACTAAATTGCATGAAATTGGATTAATGCTCAAACTTGAACTTAAATGTAAAACTTGGAGATTGGCTAGAAACAATTGTAATTTGCATGTTAATAAAGAAGTAAATGAATAATTAAAGGTAATAAAATACAAAATATAAATGGAGGCAAACTGCAAGGTTGGGTGGGCATTCCAAAGGCCCATACCTAGTTCCTGAACTTATTCTCTGATGATGGTTTCTGGGAACCTCTACAGAATCCAGTTATCGTACAGTGTGTCCTTTGTCTCATTTGAATGATGACTCCTTCTCTGATTTGGGCTTCAAGCTCATTTTGTATTTCCTAATAGCTCTTAAGTTCACACAGTGTTGTGGTCACCAAACATTTGGATGCGCACCAAATCCTACTGCCTACAGGAGATATGTCCAATAAATATGAGCTTACAATTGGTGAATAAATACATAAAGAAGGTCATAAGTATAGTAGAAGATGTTGACGTGCAAGTGGGGCATTTTATGTTTCATACAAATTTTGTTCCTAGATTATGAGGAATATTTTAATCATCCACTTATACTTGGAATGCCTTTACTTTGTACTACCCAAGCTATTATTGATGTTCATGAAGATACCATTGCATTATGCATTAGTGAGGAAAGTTATTTTTTTTTTATGTATATCAAGAACCCTAAGACAAAGACATATGCATAGAGATTGCATGATGGAAAAAAATGAAATTGAAGACAAAGAGTGAGCAAAAAGGCAAGTGTGATGGAAGTTAAAGCTAAGGATTTTAAAGGTAAAGGTGATGGAGGAGGACACTCAACTAAATCACCAATTAAGGATCCTAAGCAAAAGCCACCTTCAAATCCTTTAGTCATATGGTGCAAGGATATCATTTACAATGGCAAAATAAAGAGGATTAGTACAATGTGAAGGCTAAAAATCAAAGATGCTAGTACTTATGTGGAGCACATACCTTAATAAGATTTAAAGAAGCGGCAATAGTCTAGTTTAAGACCATCAAAATAAAGCACTTCTTAAAAGATAACCCAAATTTAATTTTCATTTAATTTCTACTTTTTATTTCTTTTTTTTTTATTTCCCTATTAACTTGAATTACATGTTCTTAATGTAGGATGATTAATGAGGAAAAAAGCATCAATGAGGAGAAACATACAATTCAAGTATAGAGATTTCCTTATTCAATTAGGATCGTTGAGGATAATGTACAATTCATGTGTGTGTGTGTTAGGAGAAGTTATTTTTCTCTCTTTTGAATTTCTTTTCTGTTTTTTTAGAATTTTTACATTTTAATTTTTTTTATTTGGGTTTTGGTTTCTCTTTTTCTTTATATTTTGCAAGAAACTTTAGGATTAGGCTATGCATCCATAGGTTATTAAGATGTTACAATTAATTAGGTAAGGAATTTAATTTTACTTTAGTATTTAGAATTTTTTAAATAATAATATTCATATTCTCATACCTTATGTTTTTGCATTTATCAAACTTACAATTCGAATGCATTGAGTTGAGTTTTCTAAGTATAATCATGATTTACCTTAATTCTTATATATTAAAATTTTAAGTAAAGGTTGAGAATTAGAGTTTTTAAATGGATGTAAACACTTCTCTTTCGAGTGAGTGAAAAGTTTATAAGAGCATTTCCAACTCCATTTTTTATTTAGCCTAAACACTTTATTATAAAGAGTGATTATAAAAAATAGAACTCCAATTTATACTATAAATCTAAATTATAGATTTGAGAGTAGTTTTAACTCTTTACGTATAGAGAGTCAAAATTTACTTTGTGGGTTTGACTTTTTATATGTAAAGGCTAATTAATACAGCTCTACTTTCCATACATATCTTTATTTCTATTCACTTTTTTTACTACCTAAAATTTTTTCTCTTTCTTCTCACAATATTCAAAAATTAAAATTAAATGCTTTTAAAATAAAATAAAATGAAGAGTGAAATATAAAGAGTGCATTGTATTTAAATAAAATTATTTACTCTTTATATTGAAAGATTCAAATGCTTTTTAATTTAAAAAGCATAATTGGAGATACACTAAAAATATTATCTTGTAAAAAGTTTGTCTTATTCGAATGATTTTAAATGGTACAATTTCTTTAAATTTACATGATATGGTAGAAAGTATAACTAATAAAGCAAAAAAATATTGTGAATATGTATGAGTCCAGAGTATATAAAGGATAAGGAAGGAAGAATTTAAAAGTACCGTCCCAATTGTACAATTCATTAATTTTTGTATCATATAATATCTCTACTAACAAAATTAAAATTATAAAAGGTTGCTAAAGATCAAACACAAATTTAAATGCAACATAAAAAAGAGAATTTGTGTTTTGATTTTTGTAGGAGTTAAAGAAAGAGAATTTGTAGTCAGCTTTACTCACTACTCCATATGCATAATTAAATTAATTCCGAAAATATGAAATAAATGCAAGCCAAACTCATTTAAGATGAAATATGAACCTAACCTAATTTAGAAAAAAAAAATCCATATTGAGAACACTAAATTATCGATTTTTTAACTTTAGATCCCTAAAATTTCATTTTATATATCTATACTCTCAAATTTCACGGATTTGAAATTTTAAATCATTCTGTCAATTTTTTAACAAAAAATTATTTCACTTTAGTCTTTAAAGTTTTACATTTCTTATATTTATACCATTTTTACCTTTTACTACTTACATCATTTCTAAAAAAATTTTACTGGTAAAAAACAAATTTACTTATTTTAATTTCTAATATTTTAAATTAAAAATATAGATTTATATACATTTTTAAATAATTTTAAATTTTAAAAATAAATAAATAAGTTAATGTTAAAAAATTATAATAAAACTACTGTTTTTGAAAATAAAATATTATATTTTCAAAATAAAATATTATAATAAAAAAATTCATAATTAAAATAGATTATGATAAAAAAAAGTATTTTATAATTTTTGAAAATTTAAATTTTATATTTTTAATACATTTTGTATTTTTTGTACAAAATTTTAATTAAATTATTGTGAATAATTTTTTAGAATATAAATTTTATAAATAGTGGATATTAATGCATATTTGTGTATCACCAAAACAAAAGGTGATAGATTTTTCAACCAATTCAAATTTTTATAATCGTTATCTTAATCTTTATTTTTTATCATATTTTTTTAGTATATGAAAAAAATTTATATTATAAAAATTTATTCACAATAATTTAAAATATTGTAAAAAATTAGCATTGTTATAATTTTTTTAAAAAAAATTAGTATAATAGCATTAACTTGTTTTTTTATTTTTAAAATTTAAAATTATTTAAATATGTATATAATAATTTAAAATATTAGAACTTAAAATAAGTAAATTTATTTTTTATAGGTTAAAAATTTTTAAAAATGATATAAGTATTAAAAAGTAAAACATGATATAAATGTTAGAAATATAGAACTTTAGATATCAAAAGGAAATAATTTATGTTAAAAATTAACAGAATAATTTAAAGTTTTATATCCGTGAAATTTAAGAGTTAAAATATATAAAATAGAATTTTAAAAATTTAAAGATAAAAAGCGGATAAGTCTAGATACAAATTTTGCCAAAAAAAAAAAAAACCTAAACTAGAATTTGACCTATAATAATAAACTGAATGATAAGAAGCACTCCAATAAAAATCTCTAGCCATAATATAATAACATAGAAATGTTGTTATTGATGATGATGATGATGATGATGATGATGGTGATGGTGATGATGAATGGCCATGTATGTCAAATTAAAAAAAAAAAAGTGGCATCCAAAATCAACTTTTAAGGCAAGTTTTCTGTTTGTATAGGGAGGGTGGAGAGAGAGAGAGAGAGAGAGAACAGAAAAAGCTAAAAGAAAATAGGAAAGAGGGACCATTGTTTTTGCACAATCAACCCATCAGTGCGTCAATTTACATGCCATGTGGTGACGATATGCCCCAATCATCTACTTTCTGTAAGTTGATTCACATTTCATAAATACCCATATTTCCCATTTTTCTTTATACAATTTTTCTTTCTTCTTTCTTTTTACTTTTTCTTAAAACCAATGTTTTCAGTTAATTTTTATTTTGAGTTTTTTCAACCACAGAATTTTATTTTTAATATAAGATTATCTTTTATTATGTTTCGTCGCTGATACTTACTTAAAAATTTTGATTTAAAATATACACTTAATTATTATATATATATATACACTTAACTATTTATTTTCAAAATGATTATTATAAAAGATTAATTAGAATTTTTTTATTCTCCTGGACTTATTAGTGTAAAAATTACAAAATTTAACTTTCTGCAAATATATTCAGTTTTAAAAACTTGGTAAAAATAATTTAATTTAATACTCTCTATTACTTTCTATTAATCGATTTAGAGAAAATGTGAAAATTTTATTTAATTATTACTTTTATACTATCAATAAAATTTAAATTTTTTTTTCAATTTTACCTATTTTATCAGTCTAAAATTATTAATACTTAATACAAATTTTTAATCTTTTAAAAAGTAAATATATTTTTATCTCTCAATTCATTTTTTCTTAAAATTAAGACTAATTAATTTTGTTTTAATTCAAATAAAATTCCTTAGAATGACGAATAAAAAAGAATAAATGGATTAAATTATTTGGAAAAAGATGAATAATAATAATAATAATAATAATAATAATAATAATAATAATGATGATGATGATGATGGCATTAGCGCAAGAGATGAGAGCGGACAAGATCCCGAGAATTATTTTTTGGTGGAAAAGGGTGTGGAGGAGCAACATGCAAGGTTTCTACTAAGGTAGCCAAAAACAGTTTCATTCATGTATGCCGAGCCCTCCATGTTTGCTCCTTTTCCCCCTCTCCTCCACCCTTTTCTTTCTTTTTACATCTTTACCTTTATTATTTCTAATATACATATATAAATAAGAGAAAAATAAAGATTTCATCAATCACTTAAACAGTAGAGTTTTAAAAATTAAGTAATCTATTTTTTAAAATAAAATTATTAAAATAATCTCTATTATAACTATATATTTTGTATGAAATTTAGAAAATTAATTGCCGGATTTAAAAAATATAAATTATCTACGGGATGTTATCTATTTTCATAAAATCTAAAGAGAAAAGAGTAATTAGAGAAAATAATTTTTCTGGAGAAATGATGTTGAATAATAATAATAATAATAATAATAATAATAATAAATAAATAAATAAATAAAAAGAGTAGATTGATATTCTTTCTATTTTTTTAATTGTCATTTAAAAATTATGTAAATTAAGAAATATAATTAATATATATATAAAATATTATACTATTTTTATAATAATTTTTTCAATTAATTATTAATTTTATATTTTTTTAAAATAATATATATAGTATTTATTCATTAATAATTAAAAATATTAAATAAATTAGAATAAAAATTTTAATTTAAAATCACAATTAAATAAAATGGAGGGAGTAATAATTTTTGTTGGGAGAGCATATTGAGAGAGAAGTTTGATAAAAAAAAATATTGAGAGAGAGAGAGAGAGGAGCAAAAGGCAAATGATCATATGAAAGGTTAGGCAATTTTGTTGATTGCATGGCTCCACAAAACCAGGTCTTGTAGGGTCTTGCAGGGTGTGGATTATGTGTGACAGGTTGTACAATCAATTAAATTGTGTCGGGGAATCTTTTTACGTTTTCATTCTTTTTTTTTTTTAATAGAAATCTCTCCCTCATTTTCATTTTTTAGGTATCATCCTCGTGGCTTTCCAAATCCATAAATAGAATTCATTTTGTAGCAAAAGAAAATATATATATATATATATATATATATATATATACTTACACTGTAGCTTAACATTCTATTGTTAAATGATTTGTTTCCATAATATTTTATTTTATTTTAACACTATTAAGATGATCATAATTTTTCTCTAATTATAAAAAATTAAAATTTAATTTTAATCAAATTTTTATGATTTTAACTTTAACTTATCAATAGTGTCATTGTTTAAGTGATTAAATTTTGTTTGTAAAGTAAAATTATGGAAGAATTTTTTTTTTACATTTTTTTTTATTATTATTACCATCTAAAACCATAATAGACATGTTTTTTTTTTTATTTTCTTCTCTATCAAATGATATAAAATTTTAAATTTTAAAGGGGAGATAAATTATAAGTGTTGTAAATCACATATCTAAAAATAATAAAAAGTTGATTTCTAAAAAAATACTCTTTCCGATTCTTCTGAATTATCATTTAAGGATTATACATATAAATTAAAAAATGTAATTAATATATGTATAAAATATTATATTATCCTTATAATAATTATCTCAACCAATTATTAGCTTTATATATTTTTAAAAGTAGTGTATGTGTAAATAAGGGTATAATTAAAAAAAATATAGTTAAAATGCATTGATAATTGAAAACGTTAAATAAATTGGGAAAAAAAAATTCAATCTAAAACCACAATTAAAAATGAATGGAGAGAGTAATAAAAAGTTAAAATGACATGATGTCAAAATATTTCCAAAATACACAAATAGCTTATAATAAAATGATAAACTCATATGTTATTTGTCTGTAGTTTTCTTTGAAAATGTTATTTTATTTATTAATTTTTAGTATAAAACTAGAGATAAATATATAAAAAAAAAATTGTGTGGTTTTACATTTTAACAATTCTTTATGTTATAAAAAATATAATGAGTGTATTGCTATGGTTTTGTGAAGAAATATATTTCGTTCTCGTCTAGTTGGTGTGTTTTGTATATTAATTCAAAAAAATTAATATATGTAGTTTTTATTGTTAGCAATTTTAGGAATATCTCTATTAGTTATATTTTATAGCTCTATATAGAAACTATGTTATTTTACTTGTATTTGCCTCATATAATGAGGTTATGGTAGATACATTTCTAAATTTTTAGATTTAGTTTTGTTTTTTGTTTTTTATTTTTTTGATAGTTTGATCTATCAAAAAAGTTTGGTTTTTTAATCTATTTTTCATGAAGTTTGATAGTTTTAATGTGATTTGTATCAGTTGTTATTAATAGATTTCATTAAAAAAGAGTTTCAAAGCCCATGATCAATAAAGATTTGATTCACTTATTATTTATTTATTATATAACTAGCTCTTTCTGTGAATCAGTCTTTTGTATGTAATTTGATCAATTATCAATTAAATACAATTATGTTGTTAAAAAAAAACATGGCATCTCTATTATATCACATTAGCCACAATAATTGTTATCACTCATGGGTATATATATATAAAGACAAACAAAATCGTTTTCAATATTACTTCCAATATTGATTAATATTTATTTTTTAAAAATTTTTTAAATCTAAAATTTAAGATGTAAATTTCATCGTTTAATTATTTAAACATTTATAATTTATAAATAAATTTTTTATTTTTTTAATAAAGGCAATGAGGTAATTTTCGCAGAAAATGTTTTTTGTGGTTCATATATATATATATATATATATATATATATATACATATATATGGACACACGCAAAGCCTTTGCTTGCATTTCGATATAAATGAAAGGAATTATTATTATTATTATTATTATTATTATTTTACATAAATGAAAGGATTGGATGTCAACAATTATTTGTTGGACATTCACATTTGGAGTGATCCCTACGCAGTTTTGACTCTACAACAAGTTGAACTGTCACCGAATCAAATCTTTCTTGCAATCAAGTGTTCATTATAATTTTTAGATTTAGATTGACCTTTTGCCTTTTGTATTATATTAATAGTAAAAGAAAGATGTAGCTAATAAGTGGAGAATATAATAAGTGGAGAATATATATATTTATATTTGTATCGAAGAGGAGGGATTTTAACCCGTTTAAATCTCTATCCATCCTATTCTAGAAGAGCTGGGTAAATTTAAAATATTTTTTTTAACTTATAAATTAATCGACATAAAACATTTAACTGAAATATTTATGAATTGAATTTAAACACAAAAGACCAAACGTACAACTCGTACAGCCTTTCCTAGTTATTCAAATTTTACATATCGTCAACTAATATTATTCACTTTCTGTCTTAGCTAATATTCAATTTGCTTTCCTTAATTTATTCTATTTCCTGACTTAGAATTTTATTTTATTTCTATTTTAGCTGGAATTTATATTTTCTATCTTAGCAAGAATTAAATTTGATTTTTATTTATTAATTAGCTTAAGATTGATATACTTTGTGTCATTTTATAAATATGTCATTTGGTTCGAGAAATAATATAATTTTTCTCAATTTTTGTTTACATTTCTGTTTATTATTCTCGCTGTTGGTATCAAAGTATGTATCTTGCCCATTGATCCAATGGCATGCGACGATCGATATTATGGTAAGTGGTTATATCCATAATGATCATTAGGATATGGAAGTCCTGCAAAATGGATTTCAAAACCAAGAGGCAAAATTGAGAGGTTTGGAGTAAATGGTAGATTACATATTCTAGTATTTGGGGCAATGCCTTGATAAAATTATCAGTCAACTTCATGCCAACAGAAATAGGAATGATGATGGGCAACATCCAAGAGAAGATGTAGCTTTAGGCTAACTTATCGACATATATGTTCTTACAGACAATCATAGGCAACAATTCTATGAAAATGACTTAAATGAAAAGGATAATTTCGTGTCAAACTACAATTGGTGTCCAAAATATGGTGTCAGTGATGGAAATGACTATGATTATAATAGAGACAGGAATTCCTTCAAATTAAAGGTAGATATTCATTGCTTCATTGGAAATATATAGATTGATGATTTTATTGATTGGCTTCTTGATATAAATTAGTTCTTTGAGTATATGGAGGTCTCAAAAGAAAAGAGAATAAAGCTAGTGTTCTACAGAATAAAAGGTGACATTTCACTTGGTGAGAATGGCTACAACTTAGGAGGAATTGTGAAGGGAGGCCCCAATCAGATCCTACGATAAAATAAAATAATTACTAAGGAGAGATTTTCTCCCACTTAACAATGAAAAGATCTTGTTTTAACAATACTAAATATTGGTCTTCAACTATTCTGCAAATTTTATGAGGTTGGCAAAAAGGAATGGCCTAAGGAAGAATGAAGGTCAACAAGTTGGCTATATACCCAGAGGGACTAAAGCCACAAAACAACGAAAAAAATAGGTATGCATGTGTTATGTTATTTGAATAAAGCAAAGAACATAGCTTTGAAATCATAATTGATAATAATATAAGATAATGGAAGATATAATTCTTCTTATAGGGTCTAAAATAAAGATAATTACAAAGCACCTATCAACAAAAGCAAATTACCACAAAGGGCATCAACACAGGAAAAAGGTATGCAAAGGGCCACAAATCCATATGCTAAGCTAATACTTAGGAAGTGCTTCAAGTTTAATAAACCTTATCGTTGATCTAGCAATTTTCCTCAGGAAAACCCTAGTCCATGTAATTGATAGGGATGCTGAAAAAACGACAAGGTCTATTGCAATCTAGATGGCGATGATGAGTATGAAAAAGATGTTGAAGGGAAAACTTATGTAGTGAGGAAACTAATGTTAGCTCCAAAGCAAGAGGGTAGCACCCAATGACATCAGTTGTTTTGAACCAAGTGTGCTGTTTTATTTGATTATTAATAGTGGTCGTTGTAAGACATAATTAGAAGAGATGTTATGAGGACCTTACAACATTACAAGAAAATACATGTTTTGTGACAATTTCAACTTTGACGAAAATTTTTTTGCCATAAAATATTAATTTTAGATGACGAAAATAGTTGAATGTGATATTAAATTGTTTATATGTGATAAAAATAATATTTGTCACATTTAATTATGTTATTTGTCATTAAAAAATTATTATATTGATGAGAAAAATAAATTTGTCATTGTATGTTGTGGCAAAAAAAAGTTGAAAACAATTTTGCTGGAAAAAATTATAATGACGAAATGTAGTAAATTGATGACGATCTCACTCGTGATCATTAAAATTATTTAATGATGAATTCATATTTTGTCATTACATGTTTTTGTCTTCAAACCACGAAATTTTTTCGTCACCGATTGTCGATAAATGTGACAATAAACGACAATCATCGCGAATATTAGACAATTGAAATCACAACTTGTTTTTTCAGGAAATTTTTATTGTCATTAAAAGAGTTATTTAATAATGACATAAGAAAAATTATCACGTAATTGAAAATAAAATTATAATGATGACATACACATGTTTTGTGATAAATTGAATTCTGTCACAAATTATTAATTCATTGTATTCAATAAATTATGTTACAATATATCTTTATTTTGTCATTATTGAGTAATTTTAAGTTAATGAAAATAGTTTAAAAATTTATAAAATATATTATTAAATCCGTGTGCCATAGGAAAATTTCATTTAAAATATAGAAATTTTGAAACAAAAAAGAAAATAATAAAATATTGAATTTAAATTGTACTATTTGGAAGCAAATATATTTATAATTATCATTTCTATTTTAATTTAATAATTTTCTATTGTTTTTAGGTTTTTGATTAATAAACTTTGTGTGGTTTCATTTGACGAAAGTTTGATGTTTATTATTTGTTTTCGAAAGTCTCATCATACTTGTTGTATATCTACAAGGTGTTTCATTCAATTCTGTTTTATATTTTATTCTAACCATCAACATATATGAGGTGCGGTTTTATTTTGACTTGTAGGTGCAAATTTTTTTTTATTCATCAATATTAAACAACTTTTCACTGGTCAAATTTGTATTATATGGTAATGTGTTATTATAATTGAGATTGCGGTATGAATTAGAAGTTACTTGTAATTCCTTTTTGTGATAAAACCCTAATTCTCGATTCATAGAATGAGTTTGTCGAATGTTGCTATCATCTGCATGATACATGACCTTGTTGATGACCGTGTATCGTGCAGATGTATTCAACGTTGAATGCGCAGACATTAACACACCCATGTAATCAACCGTTTCGATATGAAATTTGCGAGGATGCATGTATGATCACTTACACAACCATGTGTTAGACCGTGTTTCTTTCTGAATTAAACATTTTCACTTTTTTTTCATAAAGAGTTATGACATATTTGTTATGTTTTTTCTATAGACATCATATATATGTCAAGAGATTAAGATATACACGAGTTGTTGTAGTTTGTTTAACATGTTATTATACTTTGTTATAGTTTGTTGGCAAAGTAATATATATATATATATATATATATATATATATCACATTGTAATCACTGATAAAAAAGATAATATACTTCTATTTTTCACTCTTGACTATACTATTATATGGTTCTTTTAGTTTGTGTAATAAATATATCTTGACAATAAAATAAAAGCAAGTAATAAATTATCAAAAGGTGATTCAATCAACTAATTTCTATATATATATCACACTATAATCACTGATAAAAAAGTTAATAATGTAATAACCCTAGTTTTTAAATTATTTTAATATAAAATGAGATTTGCGGTGTTAATAAATTTAAAAATTTTATTTATTTATTTTACTATTTAGTGATTGATCGTTAATATTTTATGTTTAATTATATTTTTTATGTAAATATTTTATTTTGAAATGTATTATTTTGGACATTTAAATTGCATTATTTATAATTATTATTTCTGATAGAACTATTTTAATAATATTTAATTTAGAGCATTGTTAATTCTATTATTGTTTTATCAAATTCTATTATTTATTTTATTAGAATTATCATTATTATTAAGTATTATTTTATGTGAATTTTATTTGCATGTGTGTGTGTTAATTATTATATGTGTGAATAGATATATATATACACATGCATGTCATGTATGAGCACATACATACATACATGCATACATCCCATATATTAAAAACCAACCAAAACACACAGCAAACAAAAGAAAAGACATGAAGAACCAAGCAAGAAAAAAAACTCACAGGAGCTTTTCCTTCCACCATCCTGTTCTCTGCATGTCACTGTTGCCTCCATCACTTCCGGTCACCATTTTCTTCAATTCTGATGTCTTTCTCTTCCTCTTGCACCGGTGATCACTAATCCAAGCTTAGTTTAAGCTTTAATCTCTATTTGATCGAGTAGTTGTTGATTTTTGTTTATGGAGTTCTAGAATTTTGAATTTTTTTAGCTTGATCTAGCTTGAATCTTGCAAATTCCCTTTGTAAATGTGATTCCTAGTAACTTAATCTACCTCTATGAATTTTTGTATGATTTTTGGAATTTATTTTGATTTTTGTGAATTTTTAAATATTTTTTTATTAATTTTTATAAATTAATTTATTAAATTATAAAATTGGTTAATTTAGTGATATTATATATTTTTATTAATTTTAGTGTTGAGAAATTAATTTTTGAGAATATTATATAATTTTTATGAATTTTTATAGTTTATGTCAAAATTGAATAATTAGGTTAGAGTTGCATTTTTGTTGGAATATTGGTTTAAATGTGTGTTTTGGTTAATATTAATAATACATATGTTGAGAAAATAATTTTAATGCATTTATATAATTTTTATGGAATTTTTGAGTAATAATAGGATATTAGTATATTTTTGTATTATAGGGGTAAAAATGTAATTTTGTGCTAATTATAGCTAAATAATATATTTTAGTTGGTTTTAATATTATTTGAGAAATTAAAATGATTTTTACAATTATTTACTATTTTTAACTAATATAAACTAACTTTCGAAAATTATTTTCAAATAATATATTATATATTATTTTGGTAATAAAATTGGTTTTAAAATAATTTTATTATATAATTAAACAATTTAGGCAATTAAATGTGAATTTTATTAATTAGAATTAAGTTGTGTTGTTTGGTTGGGTTGTGAACTCGATCAGGCTAAATGCAGTATTGAAGAGCCGACTCGAGTATAATTGAATGTGTTTTTCTGTGCAGGAATGGCTCTACCTACGGTAGAGAGAGGTTCGTTTTACAGGAGAGACTCTACCGAAATTTTGGTAGATTTTCTCATAAAACGTGACATCTTTTGTAATTTCCTAGCATAAATTAGAGTATTCCAATCTATCGAGTCTTATCCAGTTTTTTTCGAGTCATTTTAGAGTCTCATAATTTTATTAATTTCCCTTCTTATTCCATAAGTATGATTTTAAAAATAAATATGTTATTTTTTTTAGAGAGTTTCGGAGCGGGAGCTTCTAGATTAAGGCAGAGGCGCAATCATCAGCTATCTCGCTCATCTTATAAGTTAATAAATTGATCTGTGTGTGTGTTTTTTTAAATTACGTGCGCTCATATTTTTAGTATTATTTACATTATCGATTAGAAGTAAATGCTGCTATCGAGAATTTTATTTATTTATTTATTTAAGAACTAGTTTTGAGAAATTTTGATAGAACGAGCTACTTGGTAGGTTTCACCAAGACTGTGTGCACATGGTGGAGATTGAGCGAAGGATCCCAAAATATGTATGACTTGTAGTTATAAACTGGGACAGGTGCTTCGGTGGATGCCTTTGCTATCGAGGACCACCAGTGATGTGGAAAGTTAAGAATGGACTGGGATGGGTGCCTCAGTGGATGTCTTAGCTTTCAGGGACCGCCAGTGTCATGTGCTTGGATTAAGTGGATGACTGCGACTTGGTGCCTCAGTTGATGCCTCTACTCTCGAGAACCGGTAGTCCATTTGAATTAAGCGGGCCTAGTTGGCCATTTAGAATTTAGTTTAGGGTTTTTCTGAGATTTTTCAAAAAGCTATATATATGTATGTGTGTGTGTGTGTATATATATATGTTATAAATTATTTTCACTATATCTATATAGTTTTAAAAAAAGTTTTCAAATCGTACAGCTCTTTTAGTAACTTATTCAGTGAGGTCTGACTCCCCTCAATTTATATTTTTTTCAAGAGTTTGGGATTTTTCTGTTAGGCCTATTTCTCTTCGCCGTATAGTTTCATCACCGGCTATTCTACATAGGTTTACTTAGTTGTGTTATATTTATTTTCATGTACTGCGATAGAGAAAACTATTTAATTGAATATTTTATTTGGGAGTATCATGTATTTATAATATTGTGTACTGAGACATTATTTGTATAACTGATGTTTATTTATTTTATGCACTATGATATTATGGTTTAAATTATATTGAAAAAAATCAATTTGATAATATGTATTGTGATTTAATTATTTATTTTAAAGTTTCAAAGTTTAAATATATTCCGCGTTCTTTTTTTCTTTTAAGGCTTACTATAAGTTTCAGTAGCTTTATACGTTTTTCATTTTCTAGTGTCAGTCACGTGCCCTGGGTTCGGGTCGTGATAAATCCGAGGGCACGTGACCGGCACTAGGGAATGGGAAGGCATAAGACCCCAGAAACCCGTAGTAAGCCTTAAAGAAAAGAAAAATAAAGCCTTACAATTAAAACTTTATTTTAAATAGAGCACATTATCAAACTGATTTTTCTAAAATTAAAACATAATTGAATACATAAATAAAATATTTCCAGCGTCACATATATAAATCAAACTTAAATCATTATACATAAACATGGTGCATATAAATAAAATACACAAATATACTTAAGTCATACAATTCATAGTACAGTTACTACTGCAGCTTTCTAAAATATTACAACAGTACAACTTACAATGACCTACATAAAATGGCCGGTGATGAAGAAATCTGACGTGGAGGCAATCTGAGGTCGATCTCCCAAGCTCCTGAAAAAAAATAAATTGAGGGGAATCATACCTCATTAAGTCAATAATAAGAGTTGTACAGTTTGAAAACCTTTTTTGAAAATCATATAGTTATAGTAAAAATAATTTATAATATATAGATATAGCTTTTGAAAAATCTTGGTAGAACCCTAAACCTAAAGTTCTAATTGGCCAACCGAGCCCACTTATTCTAGCTAGATTGCCGGTCCCTGAGAGCAAAGGCATCAACTGAGGCACCAAGTCGCAGTCATTCACTTAATCCAAATATATGGCATTGGCGGTCCCTGAGAGCTAGGGCATCAACCGAGGCACTCATCCCAATCCATCATTAACCTTCCAATCATTGGCGGTCCCCGAGAGCATAGGCTTCCACCGAGGCACCCTGTCATACCCGAACCCGAGGCACGTGACCGGCACTAGGGGATGGGTAGGCATAAGGCCCCCGAAACCCTTAGTAAGCCTAAAGGAAAAGAAAATAAATTCCATTCATATTTTAAACTTTATTTTAAAATAGAAACACATTATCAAACTGATTTTTCTCAAATTACACAATTTCAACTGTTTAGTTAATAATGTGTTTCAACATCTCATATGATAAAATGAATTTAATTCTTATACATAAGCATATTTCGTACAAATAAACTACATAATTAAGTTTAAACCATACAAATCCTTAGTACATATACTACTGTAGCATCCTAGATTAATACACAGTACAACTTACAATGACCTATATAAAATAGCCGGTGAAGAAGAAACCCGGCGTGGAGGTAGTCTGAGGTCGAACTCCCAAGCTCCTGAAAAAAATAAATTGAGGGGAATTAGACCTCACTGAGTAAGCCAATAAAAGAGCTGTACGGCTTGAAAACCTTTTTGAAAACTATATATGTTTATAGTGAAAATAATTTATAATATATATATTTATAGCTTTTGAAAAATCTCGGTAGAACCCTAAACCCAAAATCTAAATGGCCAACCGGGCCCACTTATTCCAACTAGACTACCGGTCCCCGAGAGCAAAGGCATCAATCGAGGCACCAAGCCATAGTCATTCATTTAATCCAAATATATGGCACTAGCGGTCCCCGAGAGCAAAAGCATCAATCGAGGCACCCATCCCAGTCCATTTTAATCTTACAAATCATTGGCGGTCCCCGAGAGCAAAGGCTTCCACCGAGGCACCCGTCCCAGTTTAACATTCACCAATCATGTATATAACGGATCCATCTCTCAATCTCTACCATGTGCAGATAGTCCTAGTGAAGCCCACCAGGTAGCCCGTTCTACCAAAGTTTCTCAAATCGATTTTAAATAAATAAAATACATTTAAATCATAAATAATAGCATTAAATTAAATAAATCATATAATCAATATAATAGAAATACGAGCGCATGCATTCTTTAAATAAACACATGCATAGATCGTTCTATTGACTTACAGGATGAATGCGAAGGCTGACGACTGCGCGTCTGCCTCGGCCTCACGGCTTCTACTCCGAAATGCTCTAAAAGAAAATAACAATCGACTTTTAAAATATGACCATGGAATCGAAACCAACAATCAACAAAATAATGAAATTCCAGACTGACTCGAGGAAAATCGGACAAGACTCGACAGACAGGATTTAACCTAACTAACGGTAGAAATTTTACAAGTATCACGTTTTACGAGAAAATCTATCGAAATTTTGGTAGAGTCTCCTCTGTAAAACGGACATCTCTCTACCGAAGGTAGAGCCAGACCTGCATAGAAAATGCACTTCTAATAACCATAAACACCCACACTCAAGTCGGGCTTTTAAAACTACAATTTGCCCCGACCGAGATTACAACTCAATAAAATACCGAAAAAAATAAAACATTTATTTCTCAATTATTCAAAAGTAAACAATTAAATTTGTATTCCATCACCAACAATATAAATATAATTATTATCCAAATTAAACCTTGGTAATGTATTATAGGAATATATATATATATATTGGGAATTCGATATATAAAATTTTACACTACTTAGATAGAAATATCAATTAATTTTTTAAAAATTGTTTAAACCCTTTAAATATTAATAAGACTAATTAATATATATATTTTACCATATTTAGTGAAAAATTACATTTTTACCCCTAGAATATATAAATTACATAATGTGCTATATATACTAAAAAAAAATTCCTTAAAATTCTTTAATCATGCCAAAAATTTATTTTCTTAAAATAAACCTCCCTAATATAATTAAAATATTTAATCAACTAAAAATAATTTCTAAATATATATTACTTAACCTAGAATCAAATTTGGCATAAACTCAAAAATATTCATAAAAATAGTATAAAAATCTCAAAAATTATAATTTGAGTTCTAAAATTTATAATATTCACTAATAACCTCATTTATCAAATTTTCACAATTTATAACCATAATTTCGAAAATTAGCAAAATATTACTAACATTTACAAAAATTCTACCAAAATTACAATAATTCCTAAAAATTTCAATAAAATTTGTTTCATTCAAAATAATTACTAACAATCACCCTAGTTATGAATTATACCCAAATTACTATCAAATAAAGCCAAGTAAATACTAAATAATTTTCTGGAAATTAACTAAATTACCAAAAATTTCAAAGAAAATCAAGACCAACTTCAATACATACTAACCTAGGATTTACCAAGATCAAGGAAGAAAATGAAGGAATCGGGTGAGCATTACTCACCACCTAGCTGCTGGACAGAACAGGGGGAGGGGAAGGAGACCTGCTGCCACCGGAGAAGATGGGGAAGATGGAGCAGCTCAGGCGGAGGCAAAAGGCAGCTTGACACCACCAGGAGATGGCACGGACAGAGAATCGAAGCTGGGCAGGACAGGAGGATGCAGAGCTGCTGCGCGAGGAGAAGAAGGAGCTATCTCGCGAGGAAGAAGGAAAGCAGCTACTGCAACACTCCAGCAAGCTCCACACACGGCGGCAATGGCGTTCTCAGGCAAAGGGGAAGGCGACACAGTGACGGGGAGAGAGCGTGGGTGACAGACGGTGAAGAGGGGTTTGGTGGGTGTTTTGTCTCGGCCAAAGCTTCTATATACGCATATATATATATATATATATATATATATACTCTACCTTATAACCTATAAATAAACAATATACATATATATATATTAATATATTTTAGTGTATATATATATATATGTATATATATAAGTAAATTCTGGTATATATGTACATATACTACATAAAATTATATTATATGTACATATACATATTAATAACCATTGATATAATATACTTAATATATAACTATATATTAATATTTATTTATGCATGTATGTATATAGACAAATATTAGTACATATGTACATATCCATATACATATACTACATATACATGCATATGTACACAAATTACCTTAATATACATCTAAAACAATTATTTTTAACCCTAAATATAGCGTTAACATATACATAATATAATATAATGCAAAAGTAACTATTTCTAATACTATTCGAGAAAAATATCCCTTTTTTTATTCAAACAAATATGTATATATATATATAGGGTATTACACACCCGTCCCAGTTTAACATTCACCAGTCATATATAATTCGGATCCACCTCTCAATCTCTACCATGTGCACACGGTCTTGGTGAAGCCCACCAGGTAGCCCGTTCTACCAAAATTTCTCAAAATTGATTTTAAATAAATAAAATGCGCTTAAACTTTAAATAGCAACATTAAATTAAATAAACCATATAATAATAACATAAAAATATGAGCGCACACATCTTTAAATAAAACACACACATAGATCATTTTATCGACTTACAAGATGAATGAGAAGGCTGACGACCGCGCGTCTGCCTCGATCTCACGGCTTCTGCTCTGATATGCTCTAGAAAAGAAATTAACAGATCAATTTTAAAACATGACTATGAAATAAAAATAAAAAAAATCAACAAAACAGTGAAATTCCAGGCTGACTCGAGGAAGACTGGACAAGACTCAATAAACAGGATAAAACCTAATTAACGGTAGAAATTATTACGAATATCACGTTTTATGAGAAAATCTATCGAAATTTTGGCAAAGTCTCCTCTGTAAAACCGACATCTCTCTACCAAAGGTAGAGCCAAACCTGCATAGAAAATGCACTTCTAATATTCACAGACATTCACACTCGAGTCGGGCTTCCAAAACTATACTTAGCCCCGACCGAGATCACAACTCAACAAAACACCAAGAATTTAAATCATTTATTTCCCCAAAAATATATATTACACATACATATATGCTAAAAGTATATATAATCTCAATTATTCAACAATTAAATAACTCAATTTACACTTCATTATCAAAGTATAATTATAACCTAAATTTAATTACTCTTATGAATAAATCTCCACAACAAATATATTTACTATCAAGTTCATAATTTAGTACCCAAAATATTCAAATTTCACATAATACTAAAAATAATACATAATATATTATTTGAAAACAATAATTGTGTTAATTAGTCTAAAATAGTGAATGACCCTAAAAAATTCCTTAAAAATTATACAATTATCTAAAAATTATTTTTCTCAATATTAACTTTCGTAATATAACTAAAAACATATAAATAGCTACTAATTTCTTCAAAAATATAATTTAACCTAATTACTTTACATTTGACATTAACTAAATATATTTATAAAAATAAGCATAAAAGTCACAAAAACTAAAATTTAAATTTTAAAATTAATAACATTTAATAATAGTATCAATTATCAAAATTTCATAATTTTTAACAATAAATTTTGAAATTAATAAAAATATTAATTGAATACTCAAAATTTACAAAAAAATTTATAATTAACACCAAAATTTTTAAAATCTTAAATAAAAATCAATACATTACAGATAATTAACATTAATCAACCTAATAACTACTTAACCTCAATTAACACCCACTTAACCAACTAATTATCAAATAAAAATCATACAAAAATTCAAATAAAATTCTGAAAAATCGTATAACTCACCAAATTAATCCAAAATCAAGATTCAACCTCCTAAAATACTAAACAACCTCAAATAGCTAAAGAAAACTACCAAGACTAACCAGATCAAGGAAGGAAGAAAGAGATCAGTGAGCATCACTTACTGTCAAGCTTGAAGGGTAGGGGAAGGGAAGCTTGCTGCCACCGGAAAGAATAGGGAAGAAGGAGCAGCAGGTCGTAGCTGGGAGGCAGCACAGGAGGTGGGGAACTGGAGCTAGGCGGAGCTGGAAGAGCAGCTGTCGCGCAAGGAAGGGGAGTTGTCGCGTGAGGAAGGGGAGTTGGCTGCCAGGCGAGAAGAGAAGAAGAAGAATAAAAAGAACAACAGCAGCAACACCACTCCTTGAAGCTCTGGCATGGTGGTAATGGAGTCTCTGACAATGAGGGAGCGGCACAGGGAGAGAAGAAATGATGAGGGTGCCGGACAGAATGAGGGAGGGTTGGTGATGGTGGTTTTGGTGTTTTGTTTGTATAACACCATAATGAATTGATACACACACATATAAATTAATAATTAAATCCTACTTATATACATACACATGTACACACACACACATATATATATATATATATACATATATGTACTTAGTAACACACATAAAATAACCATAAAGTTCATGTAGTTTTAAAAGAAGAAGAAGAAGAAGAAGAAGAAGAAGAAGAAGAATAAATGTCATTTTTAAATAATAATGAAATAACACTCATATGAATTAATAATCCTCAAATAATATTAACATAAAAATATCTCCATTAGATAGCAAAATAATTAACAATTATATAATATAATCTAAAAGTATTTATTAACAACTCAATTTCAAAATTACTTTATTTGATTAAAACGTAGGGTATTACACAAATATTGTTTTATTTTTCACTCTTGACTATACTATTATATGGTTCTTTTAGTTTGTGTAATAGATATATCTTGACAATAAAACAAAAGCAAGTAATAAATGATCAAAAAGTAATTCAATCAACTAATTTCTAAGAATTCAATCAATTAACACAAAACTCTAAAACTTAAATTGGTTTCATTATCTTGATATGATCATGGAATTATTTTTTTTTTAATTTATTAACTTTATAGCTAAGGTTGAAGACGAATTACTCTGACTCATCTTTTTTCACAATAATGAAACATGTTAAGATTGAACAATGACCTATTTTCATCATTAATTATTAAAACTCGTAAGTTCCTTGGGAAATTTCCATATTATGAATAAAAAATGTATTATTGAAATTATGTATGAAATTGTGTCTTGAACGTTATAAGGGATAGAAGAGTCATAAAATTACTTGTGGTCATACTAATAGATCCCTTAAATGTATAGCAACAACAAGAGTAGAAGATCTAGATTGGGCAACAACATATAAGAGTAGAAGATTCAGATTAGGTAGCAGTAGCAAGGGTATAAAATTCATATTAGGTAGCAGCAATAAGATTTGATCTAGTTAAAACAATGATAATTGGTTAGGAAATGCTAAAACAAGATACATATAAAAAAATTCAACTAAAAAAAGTCTAATAAGGATAAGAATATATAGAACGATAAGACAAGAAAACTTCAAACAGATGGAGTAAAAGTATTTTAGAAATAAAAGACTTTGATGAAACTGAACTTTGACATCAAAAAACAAAAAATAGGTAAAGCAAAAGTATTGTTTTAAATAAAGAAATAAAATAACTCATACATTATTATTTTTTGGGATAATGGTTTTTTTAGTCCTATAAGTTAAGTGATTTTTACAAATTAGTCCTAAAAATCATTTCATTCACAATCGAGTCCTTAAAATTTTTAAAATTCTCACTATTAGTTCTCGTTTATTAATTTGGATGGAAATTGCTTACATGGACAGATAGACCCCACTTAACTTCATACTTCACCTACCACATAAATACACCCAATCCACTTGGCAAACACATTAAAGCCACATCATCTTGTCCTAAACCTAAGTCTAAGATTTCTTCTTCTTCTTCTTCTTCTTCTTCTTTTTTAAGCTTTAATTCCTAAGAGCAAAGGCTGAGACATAGAAAAAAAAAAGGAGTTAAGAGCTAAATAATGGGTAGAATATTTCTAGTAGATGTCAAAGGTCAATGCTATAGTTGTAGATTTCATAACACCCCTCCTGCTCTCTTTGATGATGTACTCTCTAAGGTACTTATTTTATGAATCTCCTATTTGATTTCATATCTACAGATTGTGTTGTTTATTATAATGATTCTTTTGAGTTCTTGTCAAATTTTATTACCTTTTAAATTATTTTTTATGGATTATTAATCAATTAAGTCTATTGATCATTTTAGAGATGATTGGTTTCAAGAGTTTTGGTCAAAAATACTAAATGGGAAATTGTAATTAAATGCAGTTAGTTGATTTAAGTTAAAGTAGAGCTGACCCAGTATTGTAAATTCATCCTCTTTTTATAGGTTTTGATGAAATGTGATTTTTAAGGTGCCTAGCCCTATTTTAATGTTGAGTTGTGCTCTCAGTGATTGTATTATAGAATTGATTTGTTTATTTGAAGATTACTGAAATTGGAATAATTCATGGTAATGATACAAGGGATTTAAAGATTCTTAAGGTATACAACAACATCATTTGTAGCACCTACGGTTCTGCTTGCCTACTGATTTATGATTATATAAAACTAGGGTAATCAGTATAGATTTCACTAATTAAGAAATAGTGAATAACTGAATTTTGCATATTGTGCTAAATTTAGCATATTGGAGATTCTATGTGAATTTTCATCTGCACATGTTTTAGTCCATGCATGTTGTTCTTATTCAACGGTTGAATTTTTGAGGGACTGGAGCTAAAAGAAGAAGAAAAAGAAAGCTTAGACTTAGGTTTAAGAGAATGGTGTGGAGAAGAATTCGGAGGTGGAGTCATTATGGGAGAAGAAGATGATGTGGTTGCCAAGTGGATTGGGTGTGTTTATATGGCACGTGAAGGATGAAGTTAAGTGGGGTCGATTTGTCCATGTAAGGAATTTCTATCCAAGTTAAGAGACGAGGACTAATTGTGAAAATTTTAAAAATTTTAAGGACTCAATTGTGAAGAAAATGACTTTTAGGATTAATTTGTGAAAATCTCTTAACTTACTATCCATTATCCTTTTTTTTTAATAAGAAAACCATAAATAGATAAAGCAAAATTATTGCTTTAGACAAAAATAAATAATTAAACTCAAATGGAACTAAACCCCAAAAAAAAGATAAAAATCGATAAAATAGAAGTATTGCTCTAGACAAAAAACGAAATAACTAAGATAGAACTTGACTCTAATACCATAGTACGAATAAAGAGTACACTACTAAATTTTTGTATGGAATTGTGTGTCTTGAATGTTACAAATAAATGCCTATTTATAGTGTGCGAATACAATTGTAATAGAAAGAATATGAAAATTTCTGCAATAGAAGAATATATATATATATATATATATAAAGAAATTACTACAATTACCACCCTAATGATTTACCTTATTTTTATGTCATAAAACATAGGTTTTATAAGAGATTATATTGATGAATTGTTCGTCTTTCGATAACAACAACAAATCCATAAACATGCATCAAATGAGCTAAAAAAAATTGATTGCAAGAGAATAAAGTTCACTTTATAAGATCAAACAAAAACTATGTTGTTAATAAACAAAGAAAATTATCCAATTACATATCAAAAATAGATAATCTAAATATAAACTCTTTTAGAAATTTAAGAAATATGTTTGTAGAGATAAAAAAAAAAAAAAAACCTATATATAAAATTATGCAGCTTTAAGTATTTAAAAATAGTTGTCCTGCCTCGTTTTTCCTTTGAAATATTACATTTTAAATGTTCAGAACTACTAATGAGGTACATGTGCAGGCATCTTGATGTGGATAATTTGAGTTTTATCATTAATGGTTTGTGGAATTAATTTCCATTTTATTTAAAAATGAAGGCTATCATATTATACTATCTATCAATACTTAAATCTTATGATTTCCCTATTAATAGAAAAAATGTCCATTGAACTCTACCTAAATACGTACAAAATGAAACAAACATAGAAAAAGAGTGAAATGTTGGTGTGAAACTAAAATTTACAAGGAAAATAAACTAAAACTAAGCGAAATTTGCTAGAAGTATGCCCAAAAGATGACTTATCAACTCTTATGATATGTGTATAAAATATATTTTCCCTTAAATGTTCTATTTTATATATGATTTTTTAGTATAATGTTATTTTTATTCATTGAATAGGAAAGGAGTTTTTTTTTTTTTTTTTTTTTTTTTTTTTTGAAATAATAGGAAAGGAGTTAAAAAGTGGGGGGAATCAGTTTAAACCTATAAGCGGCTGAGATTTCAGGGAAAAAAAATTATATTTTTTATTTGAACATTAACTGATGAAATTTTACCTTTAGCATGCTTCACTTGGGGCCTATTATGCCAAAATTAATTTTAATTTTATTTAATATTTCATCAGTTCAAATAAATAAGTGCATTTGAATAGACAAAAATAATTATAAATATAATTGAACAATAAAAATTTAAATTTCCTTACATAGCAATAATTTCTTTTAATATTTTCTAATCACATTGATAGAATTTTATAACTTTCTCCATTAGTAATTTAAATAGTAAAATGTGTGAACACTCAAACATAAAAAATATAGTTCAAATTCTATCCTTCTACATTTTTTTTAGGCAATTAAATCATTTGAATTCTGTCGATCGATATAAAAAAAATGGTGATCAACATTCTACATTTGGTAGCAATTTTATGCTATAAACTAATTTTAATTTGATTTTAAATAAGAAAAAGTTTTAAGAAAATCTAAAGATACGCCATTACCAAACTTCAAAGATACAAAATGAAAGCCTAATTTAACAATGACTCAAAATCTTCACAAATCTTTGAATCTTGTTTTCAAAAGGTGGGGAGGGAGAGGAGGAGAGCAATTATAGGAACCCTTTCTCCAAGAAAAGTAAAAGTGTTGCATGATTTGTCAAAATTTTTACAGGATCAAATTATAAATCAAGATTATTCAATTTGAGCAATCCAAACTAATATTGGCCCACCAATATTTTTTTCCCTTTCTCTTTCTTTTGCTTGTTAATCTTTATCTTCTTGTAGAAAGATTGCAACATTTTACGCTACATTTATAAGGTCTAATCATAAAGATTAAATTTTGACAAAGGAGTGACATGCTCAAAGAAAATTTGGCCTTACATTTCTAGAGAGTCAATCTCTTATTACATGAGATCTTGTTTATACTATGTGAAAGGAACAACTTTCTAACAAAGAATCTTGAATGGGGCTATGAGATCTTTATGTAATTTCTAAGAAAATCCAATACAATTCAACCTTATACTTATGAAACTTGTATGACAAGAAGTAGTTAATTTCCATGTTGGTAGCCTTTTTTTTTTTTTTTTATTAATATATATATATATATATGCATTGATGGCTTTTATACTTTCGACGGTCAAGTGGATTTGTGGCATATGCTATTGCAAACAGCATTATCTAAAATATCCATATTGAAACTTAAATCATACGAATGATTTTATGGGTGTGTTATATTTCCGGTTAAAAGTATGATTTTAATTTTTTCTTTTTTTTTTTTTTTACTTTGTTAGCTTAGATAATGGACACTATAAAATTTATAAAATTGAGGTTATGAATTTAATATTTTCCCTTTTAACTTCTGAGTAATTCAAATTTATTAGTATTTTATATTTACTTAAAAATTCAATAAACTTTTTAAATTCATCACTACTTATTTAGTATTATAAATCTTATGCGATACACCCCAACATAAATAGCGAAAATTATTCTTAGATCATAAATTTTAACACTTTCATTTTCAAATATATGCGAGACATAGTCATTGCGGCAAACCACTTACTGGGTATTCATGCCTTGACTTAATTCTACTTTACTTTAGGTTTCAGTATTTATATTTTTCAATTAACAGATATGTTAGATGGCGGATCATAAAATATAAAATAATTTTCTTTTTCAATCAGATAAAAGTTAATGTTATAATATTATACTCAATTTAATGATATTATTAGAAAAAGGTGACTGTTAAACTATTTTTCACTAACACTATTTATATTGTGATTAGTTTAGACTTGTAGAACTGTCATTATATTTTTTTTAAAATACTCATTTTTTAGGATATTCAATTGAAAAAATTCATATTCAAAGCAATATGTAATTAATGCTAATACAATTAAAAGTATTTAATATTAATTATCTTTTAAAACTAATTATTTTTATGTCAAGACTTGTCTTTCTTTTAAATTCTATTTTTTCTTAAAAATAAATTTATAAAAATCTCATAAATTAATTAAGAGGTTAAAAAATTAACAACTTAAATTAATGAAATAATTTTAAAAATGGAAGCTCATTGTGTTTTAATTTAATTTAGACTCATTTATAAAATATGGCATACGAAGTATATATGTAATACCCTATACTTTAATTTAAATAAAATAATTTTTGAATTTGTAGTACTAATAACTAAGTTTAAATTATATTATATAATTGTTAATTATCTAGCTATTCTATTGAGATAGAGTTATGTTATTATTTTAGGGAATTATATTTTCTATAATAATATTAAATATTAGATAGCTATTTTATAAGTATGATTATTCTATATTCCCTTTGCTATTTTCAAGCTTATAATATGTAATGTATATACACTATATATTATATAGGGTTTTATTATTTTATGTGGGTGTTATTTTTAGGGTATTATATATATATATATATATATATATGTGTGTGTGTGTGTGTGTGTGAATGTATACAACTTCTGTCCAAAAACACCAAATCCGCAGCCCTCCTCCCTCTCTTGTCACCATCTCTGTCACACTCTCTCTCCCTCCGGCGTGCCTCGGCAGCCTGAGCCACCATCTCTGCCACAGCAAGCCGCCAACCACCTCCTCTTCTTCTTTTCTTCCATTTTCGGTATGCCTTGCTCTCCCTCTCTCTTTGTCTGAGCTTTCCCCGCCACTGTCAGACCTAGATCGGTGCCGCCATTGCTCCCTCAACTTGCCTTGCCTTCTCAAGTGACGGTCGATGCCTGGCCTCACTGCTGCAACCCCTTTCTGGCATCGAAAATCAAGGTAGATAGTTTGTTGCTCTGGGTTGTTTTTAGGTTCTTTTTAAGTCGTTTTCTGGTTGTCTAGGTTGATTTAAGTGTTAAACTTTAATTATTTCAAGTTAAATGGTTAATTGTGCTAGTTAGTTGTTTAAATCTAATTTTGGTATATTATTTTGATTATTTTGTTTATTTTACAGAATTTTATTTCATTTTTGTTTTATTTTATTTGATTTTATTTGAGTTTAATTAGTAATTAGAGTAATTATTGATTTTATTTAAGATTATAGAAAAAAAAATTGTGTTAATTGTGAATTTTGGATATTTTATAAATATTTTATTAATTTCATAAAATTAATTGTTAAAGAATTTTGAAATTTTGATAATTGGTATTATTATTAAATGTTATTAATTCTAGAACTTGATTTATAGTTTTTGTGATTTTTATACTATTTTTATAATTATTTTAAGTTTATGTCAAATGTGGATAATTAGGTTAAATTTATATTTTGGAAGAAATTATTAGTTAATTATATGTTTGTATTGATATTAAGAAATTTGATGTTGAGAAAATAATTTTTTAGGCATTTGTATAATTTTTAGGCAAAATTTGAGTAATAATAGTATATTATGTAAGTTTTTGTATTATAGGGGCAAAAAATGTAATTTTGTGCTAATTATAGCTAAATAATGGATTGTGGTTGGTTTTAATAATATTTAAGGAATTAAAAGGATTTTTACAAATTATTTATTATTTTTGACTAATTAACACTAATTTTTGAAAATTAATTTCAAATAATATATTAGGTATTATTTTTGAGTATTATGTGAGATTTGGATATTTTGGTATTAAATTATGAATTTGATAATAAATATATTTATTGTAGAGATTTATTAATATGAGTAACTAATTTTAGGTTATATTTATATGTTGATAATGAAATGTAAGTTTGGTTATTTAATTGTTGAATAATTGATATTTTATATTAGTATATATTTTGGTATATATATGTTTGTGAAATTTTGTTTTTAAACTTTAGCGAGAAATGATTTTCTAAGTTATGGATATTTACATGTAATATATTTTTTTGGGAATTAAATGATTTAATTATTAAATCAAGTTTATTATAAAGAAAATTTAAGTATTTAATTTGATTTAATTTCTATAAAATTAAGTTGCCTATTTTCACATTCTTTTAAAATAAATTTTGTGATGGTTGAGTTGTGATCTCAGTCGGGGTTAAATGTAGTTCTGAAAGTCCAACTCGAGTGTGAATATCTGTGAATTCTAGAAATACGTTTTTCTATGCAGGAATGACTCTACCTATGGTAGAGAGATGTCCATTTTACAAAGGAGACTCTACCAAAATTTCGGTAGATTTTCTCATAAAACATGACATCTTCCGTAAATTCTTACCATTAATTAGGGTTTTTCTCTATTTATCGAGTCTTATCCAGTCTTCCTCAAGTCAATTTAGAATTTCACTATTTTTGTTGATTTTTGATTTTAATTCCATAGACGTGTTTTTAAAATAGGTATGTTATTTTTTTCTAGAGTGTACCGGAGCGAGAGCTGTTGGATCGAGGCAGACGCGCGGTTGTCAGCCTTCTTGCTCGTCTTGTAAGTTGATAAATTGATTTACGTGTGTTTTATTTAAAGATGCGTTCGCTCATATTTTTAGTATTTATTATATGATTTATTTAATTTAAATGCTTTTAAGTGCATTTTATTTATTTTAAATTAGTTTTGAGAAATTTTGGTAGAACGGACTACCTGGTGGGTTTCACCAAGATCATGTGCACATGGTAGAGATTGAGAGATGGATCCGATATGAACTAGGACGGGTGCCTCGGTGGAAGCCTTTGCTCTTGAGGACCGCTAGTGATTGGAAAGTTAATAATAGACTGGAATGGGTGCCTCGGTGAATGTCTTAGCTCTCGGGGACCACCAGTGCCATGTATTTGGATTAAG
The DNA here is from genome assembly GCA_947683625.1 of Mallotus nudiflorus. Lineage (NCBI taxonomy): Eukaryota > Viridiplantae > Streptophyta > Magnoliopsida > Malpighiales > Euphorbiaceae > Mallotus > Mallotus nudiflorus. The sequence continues at coordinate 177,988 of CANTUR010000381.1, forward strand.
AGGATGAATGCGACTTGGTGCTTCAGTTGATGCCTTTGCTCTCGGGGACCCGCAGTCTATGTGAATCAAGTGGACCCAGTTGGCCATTTAGAAATTTTGGTTTAAAGTTTTACCGAGATTTTTCAAAAGCTATATACGTTATAAATTATTTTCACTATAACTATGTGGTTTTCAAAAAAGCTTTCAAACCATACAACTCTTTTTATTAACTTACTCAATGAGGTCTGATTCCCCTCAATCTATTTTTTTTTAGGAGCTTAGGAGTTCGACCTCAGACCGCTTCTATGTCGAATTTCTTCATCATCGACTATATTATGTAGATCATTATGAGTTGTATTGTAGTGGTAACTCTAGAATACTGCAGTAGTGTTCGTACTATGAGTTTGTATAACTTAGATATACTTATGTATTGCATTTTAATGAAACACACTTATGTATAATGTTTTGAGATTGATTTATAATATTTGATGATGAAAATATTTTATGTTGCGCACGATTATGTTTATTTTTAGAAAAATCAGTTTGATAATGTGTTCTTGCATGAAATAAAATTTTAAATTTTAAGGTTTTATTTTTCTTTTCTTTAAGATTTATTGTAGATTTTGGGGGTCTTATGCCTACTCATTCTCTAATGCCGATCATATGCCCTCAGGTTTGGATCATGACAATATATATATATATATATATATATATATATATATATATATATATATAATGAATTTATTTAAATATTTATAAATTTTACAATGTATATATATATATAGTGTTGAATTTAAGCTCAAATATGGCATAAAAAGAAATTATTAATTATGTCTGCTAATTAGGATAGACGTTGCAGACTTTAGGCAAATATTTTGATCATCCATGGCTAAATTGGAAAAATAATAAAATAATAAAATAAATATAAAAATGTAATTATAAGGTTTATACGTAAAGAAATTAAGTATTGGAGGGAATAGTCCTTTACTTTAAAATTTTTTGGTTAAAAAGAAAAAAGAAAACAGGTCTTTATTCGATTTAATGATTGCCCAATTTTTTTTCCTGTAAGTGGAGAATTGTTTTCTTCTACCTTACTCATTAATATTGTTCATTAATATTGTTTTTTCAATTATACAAAATATAAATATGGTTTAAATACCAGATATACTCTTTCACAAAATCATATTAATTTTATACAGATACAATAACTATATAACCCATACACATACACAGTCTAAAATCAATGTTAATATATATATTACCTTACTCATTAATCTTGTTTTTTTAAGTATAAAAAATATAAATATGGTTCAAAGACCAGATATACTCTTTCACGAAATCATATTAATTTTGTAAAGATATACTAACTCTATAACATACACATACATACTCCACAATCAATGCTGATTAATATTGTTAAAAATATAAAATTTACTATTAAAATAGTATGAATTTTTAATAGTTAAATTATTTACTAATTAATGTAACATTCAACTAATCGGAATGAACTTACATTAAATAAAATTAAGATGCATTTTTAATTTTGTTAGGAATAAAATTAATTTGATAAATAAATTTATAATATTTTTAATATGCAAGTAGTCACATATAAAATAATTTTATTATTGAAAATTGATAATACATTAACATTTTATCATAATAAAATAACAATGATATTTAGTAATAAAGTATTAAAATGCATCTAAAATAAAATTATGTATTCTCAAATATCAAAAATTTTAGATCAATAATTAAAAAGTATCTAACCATATATTTTTTATATTTATTTTTTGTATTTCTTTACTACTTAGTGATAAGGCAAACAAAAATCAGTTGTAACTATTTGCTATAGTTTGTAGATGATCTTGCAATTTTTAAATCAGGGAAATATAGAAGCTAACCAAGGTCTTTGATTTAAATGAATTATAAAGGAACTCATTAATTGATATTCCCTCTGTTTGAGTGTCACTCACAATGATTACATAATCAACAAAGATTAGTAATGTTATAAAGGAATGATCAATAGCTTTAAGAAGTAAAGAAGGATCTGAATGAGCTATAACAATCCTTGAGAATGTAAAGATTGAATGAGCTTTAAATTCCATTGTTACTATCTTGTTTGAGCCTATAAAATGACTTAAGTTGTCTATAAATCTTATTGAGTGAGGAATAAGGCACACCTAGTGGAATTTGCAAATAAACTTGTTCATGCAAATCACTATAAAGAAAAGTATTGTTTATATCCAACCAATGAAAATGCCAATTTTATAGATTTCATTGTTATAATTTTTGCAACTAAGTAGAAAGTATCTGTATAATAGAGTCCAGCTTGTGTAATTCCATTTACTACCAATCAAGCTTTACAATGCTCAAGAGTACCATCGACATGGTACTTAACTTTATATACTCATTTTTAGCTAATAGATTATTCATCGAGTGGCAACTCAATAAGATCTTAAGTGCAGTTATTTTGAAGAGCCTATAATCTTAAGTGCAGTCAAGAATTCTATAACCTTTAACATTAGTAAGAAAGCTATGAAAGACACATTTTATTGATCTTTTATCAAATTTAGTGTTGACATACAACTTGGTTGGCCAAAGAACAAAGGTCTAATGATGAAAAATAAACAAAATGAGCCTCATAGTGTAAAGCCCATTCTTTTTCTCTCCAAATGGGCTTGTAGATTAGTGGGCCTCACTGAGGTGATAGCACTAAGGCAACGCCTTAGTGATGAGATGGGGCCTTAGTGCACTAAGACAACACTTTAATGATGCTTAGTTATTTTTAAAATAAAAGAGAAAACCACATTTTAATGCAATTTTCTCCAACTGTCAGCAGGGGAAGATGTTACTAACATGGTGGAGAACATGGGGGAAGAGAGAGGGACTTTCTAAATTGAAAATAAATAAATAAATCAAATGGAATAAAAAAAAGAGAAATGAAGAGGGAAGGAATGGTAGAGAGAGTAAGGAGGGGTTTTCCTAGCTCTTAAAAAGAATAAAAAAGAACGTGAAAAGGGAGAGCTGAGAAGGTAAAGAAGGAAGCACAGAGAGTTTAGGGAATCACAAAAATAATCAAGGGGCTTCAAACACAGGAGAAAGAGGGTTCAAAAGAATAAAAAAAGAAAAAGGAAATAGCAAGAAGAGAAGGAAGACAATGGAGGCTTAGGTTTAATAAGGGACAAAGAGGTTGGCTTTACACAATCTAGAGTTCATTCAAATCATCCTAAAACAATTCTGAGGGTAGAGACAGGGAGCTAAGTAGTGTCAAGAATGGTAACCTCCATTTTTCCTTTTTAAGTTTTTATCATTTTCATTAACTTGAAGTATGTCGGTCACGGTTGATGTTAATTAGGTTGTTTATTTTTATGCTATCATGACTATGAGATTTCATAATTATTGGGTAAATTATTTTACATTTTTTATAAGAAATCAAGTTTCTTAGTTGATTTTTTCACTTGCTAGTGTAATAAGGCAACGCCTATTTGATAAGGCATCACCTTATCGCATTAAGGCAACACCTTACTATAATAAGGCTCTACTTTATCCTTAAAATGATAGAAAAATTCTATTTTAATTTTTTTCAAATTCTCTCATCTATTTATTTCATATTTTAAATTTAACATTGTTTTGTTATTTTTAGCTTGTTTAATTGAAATTTTATTTGTGTCTATTTGCTTTTTGTATGTTTAAAATTCATTTAGTTTATCATGTTATTTTCCTATTACATTACATGATTTCATTTTCTTATAGATATAGATTACTTAATATTCTGCATGTTTTTAATCAAACAGAAATTTTAATAGTTTATTTTAGTTGTTATTTCAATGAATTATTTATTTGTTTGTTTGATTGCATTTATTTTGATTATCACTTATAATTCATGTGATTAAATTGAGTATAGTTATTTTCTGAATTTTATTTTAATTTTAAGAACCTAACTTTGTGATTTCTTTTGTAGGGTTTTATTTTGGGGTTAATTAATTTAAATTTTAGGAATAAATTTGATTGACAATTTGGTCACCAAGTAGCCAATTTTAGTTCTTAAACCCTTTATTATTCTTTGCTTTAATTTATTTCTTTTTGTTTATGTTTAATTTGCATGATTAAAAGGTTATAATTCTTTTCTCCTTCCTCCTTTTCTTTGTGTGTGCATTTATTTATTATTTTATTGCATGATAAAAGGTTGTAATATTTTCTCCTCCCCCCATTTCTTCTACTTTTCCATTTTATTTATTTATTTTATTTATTCTATTAATGTAGCTTGAATGCATGATGTGGTGAATGATGGATTTAATTGCATGAAATTGGAAATAAGATTAAACTTAGGCTAAATTAAAAAAAAATTATTTGGTGGAACCTGCAATTAGCATGTAATTGAGGAAATAATTAAAGGTAATTAAACACAAAACACAAATAAGGCTAACCGTAAGGTTGGATGGGCATTCCAAAAGCCTATAACTAATTTCAGAACTCAATCTCTGAAGATGGATGCTAGGGCCCTTTGTGAGATCTAGTTGCTGTAAAGTGTGTCCCAGCTCTCATCCGGGTGGCGACTCCCATCTCCAATATAGGCTTAAAGCCCATATGTTATTTCCTAGTGGGCCCTAAACTCACATAGTGCCATGGTCGCTAAACACTTAGACCCCCCCCCCCCCATATACACTTAGATCAATAAATGCTAAAAAAAACCAAATACTTTATATGATCATAAGTAGGTGGTTTTGAATATAAGATCTCAAAAATAGATTTATTTTAAAGAATGGGTGAATGAGTTCTATTTATTAAGAACACAAAATAAACAATATAATCAATCTAGAAAGAGATTAATAATGATGCTTGGAATTTCAAAGCTATTGCAACATTAAGAATATGTTGATGTTTGCATTCAATAACACTATTTTGTTGTGGTATGTAAACATAAAAGGTTTGATGAATCATGCTTGTGGAATTATAAAATTCTAACATATTGAATTCCAAGGCATTATCAATGAATTATCAACTATAAGAATTTTAATAGACCTGTTAAACTAAGTATGAATAAAATTGTAAAAAAACTTGATGAGATTTTTAACTTTTGATTTTTTTTCGTAGGAAAAAGCTGAGTAAATCTTTATGATCATTAACCAAAGTAAGAGAGTAAATATGATTATAAAATGATTTTTATAGGTTCCCAAATGTCTGTATTTACAAAATCAAAATAGGGATTTATAAAAAAATCACTTAAATAAAAATGTACCTTTCTTTACTTAGAATAATGACAAGCATCATAAGGAATAATTTCAATTAGACAAGTAATATGTAAATCAATATTTTGTAAAACTTTAATTCTAGAGTTTAATAAAGGGTGTAATCTATAATGCCAAATGACAATCTCAACACTAGCTGGAAAAGCAATAGTGTTATAAATAACTTTTGAACTAGACTCTTAAACCAATTAATATAGCCCTATGTTCTTTCTAACTAATTAAATCATCTTTTATTTCTTAATATCCTGAAGGAATAGAGAATTGATATAAAGAATCAAATAAAGGTTTAAGGAATGAGTGAGTTTGCTAGCAGAAATCAAATTGAACCTAAAATAGGAACATTATTTAATGTAAGATAATTTGACAGTTGAATGGTCCCAATGGTGAAAATAGGAATTATAAAGCATTTAGTAAATGAACATCGACATCTTTCACATTTTAAAAAAGATTGCAAGGAATTGATTATATAATCAATGGCATAACTATCAATGATCCAATCAAGATGATTTTGATTTCCAAAAAGAAAAAAGAAATATTATTTGAATTACAATAACAAGTATAAGAAGAATTATCATAACTAGATAAATGTGAATTCTTGAAACTTAAGGTTGTGTTAATGAAAGATTTCTTATAAGAATTAACTGTAGGAGAATTTTGAATAAAGGTTAAGAGCTTGTTGCATTGTTCTTTGGTAAATCAAAAAGAATTTCCTTGATTGTCAATCAAAAGTTTAGGCTGCATAGAAGAATCAAAAGTAAGAACCTCTTATTCAGTAGCCATAATATTTACATTATTGCCATAATGAGCCGTTATCCTATTTTTAGGTATAAAGCTTGGAGGGTACCCATGTTTTCTAAAAGCATATATTTATAATGTGAAAAATTGGATTTTTACTAGTATTAAGATTAAATCTTGACTAAACATTGTATCCTTTAGCCATAAATGCATTTAACTTGTATTGATAAGAATCTGAATTGATCTTTACAAGAAATACATTTGAATCATTATTGATTCCGAATACAACATTTTCTATTTGCCTCTCAAGTTGTAGAACCATTAAGAATACCTTATTGATGGATGGTAGAAGATTAATTAACATAATTTATGATCTAATACTGGCAAAGTTATTATTAAATCCCTTTAAGAATTTCATAATATAATCATTAGATTGATAGTTCCTAATAGTTTGTAACACTCCGTAGTTGTATTTTGGATCATAACAAAGAATTTTTATGAAAAGCATAAATCTCACTCTATAATTGACAATGTGAAATGCATCTTATTGTGAAAAATGTTCTTTTAATTCATTCTGAACATTCATTGCATTGCCCAATAATGTAATACTTTATGTTATAAATGGTGAAATAGACATGTAAATCCATGAAATTACCATTATATTGCATCACTCCCAGGCTTGAAAACTCCAATCATTTTTAAAAGGAACATGAATATATCTATCTTCAAACTTGAGTTTATTTTTGTCAAAAAGTGTCATTCTCATAGCTTTGCTCCATGTATAATAGTTTACTCTAGTAAGTGGATTTGTCACCAAGATTAAAAAATGATTCTCACTAAGATATAAGTAATATAGACTTGATAGGCCATCCTCAAGCCTCACCATGAATAAAGATCAAGAAAAAAATCAATTTTAAGAACATAAACAAATTTAAGAAGAATCCAAAAAGAATAAGGACAAACTTGAATGTTTTAAGAAGATTGAAAAGAAGCATATGAGAATCAATGCTACAACATCATATTAAGAAAAAGGAATATGTTTCTCATTGTTAAATATCATCATCTACATGTGTTACTTATAATGTAGCATATATTTTTTGAACTATAACTAGTAGGTTATGAGAAAAAATAAAAACAATTATAAAAAATTTGTGTTAGGCAATTTTTGTAAGTGCACGGTTCACAACAAGTAGTAAAGTTCGAGTATCAAGTATTGTTCCCATGAGGAGATTAATACTAAGTACTAGCCCTAATTTTATCTCGATAAGATAATAAAATAGATTTAATTAAAATAGAAAACTATATTAATTAACAAAGATAAGTTCCAAATGTAAAATAAAAATTCAACAATCAAAAGATAGAGTCTGGATTTGCTTTACTAGACACTTACTTGAATTATAGGATTTAATCTTAATTCAACTTGTTAATACAATTAAGGGTAAATTACTCAAATTACTTAAAGTATCTTTCAAGATCATTCAAGCATGTCAAAACTAATTACCGCCTATTTTCATGGTCAAGTAAATTAATTAAGACTCATTAAATTCCTTAGCAATTTAATACTCCCCGAAGGATTCTTCTACTTTCATGATTAAGGTTCTTAAGTTTCACAGGTCTATGAGCTAATAAATCATAAAAATTTCATTGTCTATTAATCTACCCAAAAGCTGCATTTAATTAGGCCTAAAACAAAATACAAGAACATATAAAAATAACCTATAAAATTGACTGAATATTATCTTATTGAATTAAAATATAAAAATCCAAGCAAGCAGTAGTCTAACTACACGAATCCAAACCCTGAGTAAATTAGTTACACATGATGGAAATCATCATAATCAAAGGTATTCCAAACATGAGAACGTGATTGACTTGAAACTCTACTTCTCCTTTGCTCAAAATATCTCTGAATGCTAATTTTTTAATGAATTCCCTAAATTGATGAATCGATCCTCTTTTTATAGCCATCTTTTGCCCCTAGAACTTCCAATTCTTAAATATTCTCATTCTACAATCTTTCAATTTTGAAATCTTCTAAATCCATAATCCTATATGAAAAAGGAAGATTTTTCATAAGTGCACACCCTAGCACATGGCCACGCACACGATTGTGCACTATTCCAAATTTGTGCATAACTTGATACATGGTCATGGGTGGGGTGTGCATAGCTTCTTCATTAGGCTTGGCTTTAATCATGTCAGTGAACACCTTCTTGCAAAGTCGTGTGGTGAAGTATGCAAGATTCTTGATAAGCACACAGTCGTGTGCTAGCCTATGTATACAGACTTTCCAGACACGGTTCCAGACATGGTCACACAATACAGTTCACAAAACTGTAATAAATAATATAATTGGATACTATAATGCACTTAATTATTAAACAAACATGAAAAATGCAAATGAAATAATATTATGCTAAATGTAAGTAAACTTAATAACAATTAAATAAACTTATAAAAATATACTATAAAACCAATAAAAATGCTCCTAAAATTATATGTATAAATGACACATAACAAATTCCCCCATACTAAACCTTTGCTTATCCTCAAGCAAAATGCATAAGAACACTCATTAATGCAATGAACTTAGCACATTGATAGACTTCTAAATGTCCATTTGCTACAATCTTAGGTTAATACAAAGCTCATAAATTAAAATCAGACTGATAATTCAAAGTTAAAGATGTAAATTTTACCAAGTGAAGAGCAAACTTAGCTGTTGAATTGCTGAAAACATGCAAATTGGTAATTAAGAAAAATGAAAGTAAATTATATTATTTTCTGCAACCTTAAGCCACCCCTTGATTCCATCACATAATAGATAGCAATTTTTATTTTATTTTGTTAGCTAGTGCGTTTTATGGTCCATCTCACTTTAATCTCTCTATTCTTCTCACTTTCAGTAATCCCCTGCCATTCCAGTATTACTAAGTATGAACACTATAAAATGAGTCCTTTGGATACTCATACTCATCTTAGAGCATTGGAGTATATTTTAGAGCATAAAAATATAAATTTATACACTGCTCTAAAGAGAGTTTTTTTTAGACTACTATTAGGTTACGTGCTAGTGTCAAGGTTAAAACAAAAGATAACATCCAAGTATCACTTATAAGCTATTTTTTGAACTATTAATTTTTAGATTTAGTTTTTCAAAAGTAAGTAAGCATTAGGTTCATTAGAATTTTAGAAATCTTTAATCTTAAATTATCAACCTAACTTTAAAATTTACAAATCAAGCATTAACAAAAGATTATAAAACATGTAATTTGAAATCACATTCGATGCACTCTACTCATCACAGTGATAATTTGCAAAAATTCAATGTGTGAGTGTATGTGGATGTAATCATGTAACATGTAAGATACAAAGATGGAATCAAATACAAAAAATATGTAATGCAATATATATACTCTCCCCCCGCACTTAAACAAGTTAGTGTCTACAATGAGTAAAAAAGAAAAAGAAATAAATTAGAGGTGGAAAGAATGACTTCCCTAAATGAGAGGAGGGCAGACAATGACTTGGGCATGGCCATGCACATCCACCTCTGTAGTTTTGCAAAATTAAGCTACAAGAAAAAATAAATAAAAAAAATATTAAAATAAATTAAAGTTGAATGAGTTACCTCCCATTAAGTGCTTGTTTATAGTCATTAGCTCGACTAAATTCCCATTTGATCATTAGGGAGGATTCATTAAAGAATAATCCTTGCCCATTTGAGCTTACTTATTTGGCATTAAAAAGGTGAAAAAGTTTTAAAATTCATATCCTTCACAACACTTTTAATTCGCCACTCTTTAGCACTCTTCTTTATAGGCCCTTTTTTCTTCTTAACCTTTTTTTATTGCTTTCACCTCCTTAGTATCATGAATGAGGCAGGTTTTAAGTGGCTCCTTGGGAATTTATGGAAGAACATCTTTACTATAAACCTCAACTACATCCACTAGAAAATAAGAAGTCATTGATGGGGAATGTTGTGCTATTTTGAACATATCAAACTCAACTTTCTCTTCCCTAACTTCAAGTGTTATTTTTCCTCTATTGACATAAATGATAGCTCCAGCTGTAGCCAAGAAAGGACGTCCTAGAATAATAGGAATATGAGAGTCTTCTTCCATTTCAATAATTACAAAATCATAAAGTATGTAAAACTATCCCACTTTTACTGGAATATCCTCTAATATGCCCATGGGATACATAAAAGATTTATCTGCAAGTTATAATGAAATATTGGTAGGCTTAGGATCTCCTATGCTCAATTTCCTGCATAAAGATAGAGGCATTAAACTTACATTAGCTCCTAAATCACAGAGAGCTTTACCAATAGCTAATTTTCTAATAACACAAAGTATAGAGATACTCCTTGGAACTTTAAGTTTTAGAGGGACCTTATTTCTTATCACAACACTGTATTCTTCATTCATTAGTATAATCTCATAATCCTCCTACTTCTTTTTATAAGTGATGATGTGTTTGAGGCATTTGGCATATTTTGGTATTTAGGTGATTACCTCCAAGAAGGGAATGGTGATATCTAACTATTTGAACACCTTTAACCTTTTGAAATTACTTGTCAAGTGCTCCATTACCCATCCTTTAATGGAAAGATAAACAAGGTGTCTTCATCATCTTAGGCTCTTGATCTAACTCATTACTCTTTAGCTTTTCTCCTTCTTTTGGTAATTGATTTGTCTCAGCCTTTGATTCTTTAATCTTATGCTCAACTTTAGGCAATTGCTTCCCACTTCATAAAGTTATTGCATTCACATGCTCTATTAGGTTTTCAGGTTGACTAGAAAATTTTTCCATTTGTTAAAAATTGGAAGAGCTTGCTTGTGATGCTATTTGGTGCTCTAGCATCTTGTTATGTGTCACTAATTGTTCCAACCTTGCATCTATCCACTTGAAATTCTCTTTATATTGCTTAAAACATTCTTGAAGTGTTTAATTTATCTTGCTCTGTGATTGGATGAAGTTTTCCATCATCATCCTAAGATTGGACTTGGGTTTGGGTTGAGGGTAAGTTCTCTTTTGCTGAAAACCCAATGGTGCTTTATACCCTTAATTTGCATTTGAGTTTGAATTCCCTTCTTGATTTGACCATGAGAAATTTGGGTGGTTTCTCTATCCAGGACTATAGGTATTAGAGTATGGATTCCTTTGAGGTTTGTCATTAAAGTCATTCAAAGCATTTAATTACTCAATGGAATAACCTTGAGAGAAAATGTTACCTTGTTGACACATTGTGGTGGAATGTCCACCTCCACATTCTCCACAAGATAGCACCTGTGATGGATAACCTACGAAGTGGAGCTTTTGTAACTGCTTTATAAGGGAGTCTAATTTAGCATTTACCATGCTTAAGCTGTCAACCTTATATACTCATGCTGCTTTTCTAGGCTAATTTCTCTCTTTATGCCATTGATAATTGTTCAATGCCATCTTTTCCAAGAGTGCATATGCATCATCTGATGTTTTACTCATGAAAGAGCCTTGTGCAGTAGAATTTATATTGATTTGCAAAGACTCATATAGTCCTTAGTGGAATGTTTGCATAAGGAGCTAATTTGGAATGCCATGATGAGGGCAATGTCTTTATAGGTCTTTAAATCTCTCCTAAGCTTTGAGAGAGATTCTCCAAGTTATTGCTTGAACCTTGCGAGGTCTTGGCAATATTTGGCAGTCTTTTCAGATGGATAATACTTTATGAGAAAGGCCTTAGAAAGTGTATCCCATGAGGTGATGGAGTTTGGTGCCAATGATCCAAACCATAATTTTTCCTTGTCCCTTAATGAGAAGGGAACAACCTGAGGCGAATAGCATTTATGCTCACTCCATTGATCTTGAATGTGTCACAAATGTCAAGGAAAGAAGCTAGATGAGCATTAGGATCTTCTGATGGTATTCCATCAAACTGATATTGTGAATCCATTTGGATGTATGCAGGTTTGATTTCAAAGGTGTTGGCTTCAATGGTCGACTTCACAATACAGTTTTGGCTTCTTGTAAGAGTTGGAACCCCATATTCTTTTAAAGCTCTTATTGCTTGGGTAACCATTCTTTTTTCTTCTTCTTATTTCTCCTTCCAATTCTTTTTTCAAGTCTTTTCAATTTTTGGATTTACTTTCTATATTTTAAGATGTTTTAATCTTATCTGCATAAACAATAATCAAATACCTGAAAAGAAAAAGTAAGAAAATAAAATAAAATAAAAATAAAAATGTTAGTCTATCAAAAATAAAAATGCGCTAATATTGGTATTGTCGATCTCCCCAGCAACAGTGCTGAAAATTTGTTAGGAAAATTTTGTAAGTACACGGTTTGCAACAAGTAGTAAAGTTCAGGTATCGAGTATCGTTCCCATGAGGAGATTGATACTAAGTACTAGCCATAATTTTATCTCCACAAGCTAATAAAATAGATTTAATTGAAATAGAAAACTATATTAACTAATAAGAATAAATTCTAAATCTAAAATAAAAATTCAATAATCAAAAGATAGAGTTCGAATTCACTTTACTAGACACTTACTTGAATTATAGGATTTAATCTTAATTCAACTTGTTAATACAATCAGGGGTAAATTACTAAAATTTCTTAAAGTCTCTTTCAAGATCATTCAAGCATGTCAAAACTAATTACTGCCTATTTTTATGGTCAAGTAAATTAATTAAGACTCATTAAGTTCTTTAGTAATTTAATACTCCCCGAAAGATTTGTTTACTTTCATAATCAAGGTTCCTAAGTTTCACAGGTCTATGAGCTAATAAATCATGCAACTTTCATTTTCTATTACTCTACCCAAAAGCATGCATTTAATCAGGACTAAAATCAAATACAAGAACATATAAAAATAACCTGTAAAATTGACTGAATATTAGCTTATTAAATTAAAACATAAAAATCCAAATAAGTAGTAGTCTAGCTACACGAATCCAAACCCTAAGTAAATTAGTTACACATGATGGAAATAATCATAATAAAAGGTATTCCAAATATAAGAACATGATTGACTTGAAACTATGCTTCTCCTTCGCTTAAAATATCTCTGAATTATAATTTTTGAATGAATTCCCTGAATTGATGAATCGATCCTCTTTTTATAGCCATCTCTTGCCCCTAAAACTTCTAATTATAGAATATTCTCATTTTATAATCTTCCAATTTTGAAATCTTTTAAATCCGTAATCCTAAATGAAAAAGGAAGATTTTTCATGAGTGCACACCCTAGCATATGACCATGCACACAAGTGTGCACTAGGGCATGTGCGTTAATTTTATGTGCATACGGCCATGCACACGGGTGTGTACTATTTTAAATTTGTGCCCGACTTGATACATGGTCATATGGTGGGGTATGCATAGCTTCTTCATCAAGCTTGGCTTTAATCATTTCAGTGCACACCTTCTTGCACAATCATATGGTGAAGCATGCAGGATTCTTAATGAGGACACAATCGTGGGCTAGCCTATGTACGTAGACTTTCTAGACATGTTTCTAGACATGGTCATGCACTACAATTCACAAAATTGCAACAAATAATATAATTAGATACTATAATGCACTTAATTATTAAACAAACATGCAAATGTATTCTTTAAAATGCAAATTAAATAATATTATGATAAATGCAAGTAAAATTAATAACAATTAAATAAATTTATAAAAATATATTATAAAAATAATAAAAATGCTCCTAAAATTATATGTATAAATGACACATAACAATTTGTTATACAAGCTAAAATTGTATGTTCTTGCTCCTAAATATTTATCATGTGCTTGATTCTTAAAAAGCTTAAATGTTTATTACCACTTATAACACTACTACTACTCAATGTGAATGTTAAAATTATTAGCATTTTTTTAGATTAAAATTATATAATTAGGCTAGAAAGTCCAAAAGATGAGCCAAATCCTAATCTATGTTGTAGATAGTGGGATTTAGAATGCCCAAGATTTTAGTAACCATGACATTATTTGAGCTCAGAGCTCTAGAGAACACACTAATCACTGTCACAAAGACTTGGCGTGGAGATGAGGAGTCACCACCCAGGGTAATAACTAGGACAAATTGAAAATATGATGGTACTCAATTCTTTAAAATAAAGCTAGCACTACAACCAGGAGATTCTGGATATAGAATACTAACTTCTTTCAGTCTTCTATTCATTTAGAATTACTTTATGAATTACTATCTTATCATCTATTTGCATGTAATTTTATATAAACCCTTATTAAAACAATCAACTCTAGGCAAACTAGTCATGAAAAATACATGTAAACGATGCACTCATTTAAATTCACAATCCCTAAGTTAGTCTAATCTATATTGATTTTAATTAAATGAGCTAAATCTACATGTTTTTATTTACAAATGAGCCTAAAGACTAACGGGCCTAATTCCTATTCAATTTTAATTAAATGAACCTAAGTCTATTTATTTTAATTCTAAAATGAGCCTAAATCTATAAATTATGAAGTATTTAAATTAGTGGGCCTAATTTTACATATTTTATTTCTAAAGTGATATTAAATCTACAAATTATGGAAAAAGCTTAAATTAAATGGGCTAAGTCTAAATTCATTAAATTAGGTAGGCCTGTGTGTAAATTAAATAAATGGGCCTAAGTTGTCTCTACCCTAAGTCTAGTTAATTATGGGCCTAAAGATGCATTTTTATTAATTAAACCTAAAAAAAAACCTAAACTTATTTAAATGGGTTAAAGCCTAACATAAGCTTAGGGTATAAAACACATAAACATAGATAGACAAGCCTAAAAATAATAAAAAAAAATCAAATAAAAGATCAAACAATCAATCAATCACACTTATTCTAAAAAAAAACCCTAATTTAATTAAAGTGACTCTAAACAAACAAATAAAATAAAATAATCAACAAACAACCCTAATTCTATCCACTTAAATCTAATTCAATTTTAATTAAACATCCTAATGATTTTTATAGCCATTAATTTTAATTAATTACCAAATTAAAACCTTAATTTTATCAACCAATTAATTAAAATAAAACACACAATTACACACACACTATTTCATTATTACCACTATTGGGGTTGTTACAATGAGCCATTAAAAATAATAAGAAAAGAAAATTTAATACAATTCCAAAAAAAAATCAAAATAATGATAAACAAATTAAAAAAAATCTAGAAACTATATTTAGCTATAAAGTTCAATCCATGGCATTCCATGGACCTTCATGGGTTTTATTCACCTAATAAGGTCATCATGTAATCTCCTTTATAATCACCAATAAAAGAATAAATAATGATTAGTGAATAAAATAATAATAAAAATTTAATAAAATTAAAATTTAATGAAATCAAATAATAAAATAAAATAAAATAAAAATAAAAGAAGGAAGGAAAAAAGATGATGATTATGCATGCAATATGAGTTGCCCCTCAGACTAGTGTAAATCATTGTTGTTTGTTAAGTAGGTCTTCAAAAACTTGTTATTCTCTTCTTAGAAGTCTATTGCTCCTTGCTTCAAAAACACAAATAAATCACAGAGAATATTTTTGTACTGCCTAGGGACAAAAGAAAAGCCAAAAAGTGCAAGAAAGGAGAAAGGTCCTCTAAAGAAACTCTCTTAGGAAAGTCTCCTCCTCTTCTTATAAGTGCTCAAGCTGGTCTTTTATAGAAAAAACCCTAGCTAACAACGTATCCTACTTTGACTTGCCTTTCTCAAAGTTTTGATTTTAAAAGAACTTTAATTTCCTGAAAATTTAAATAAATACTATTTGACCAATCAAAATTCAAGAAATCCAATTTTAGTTATTGAAATAAAATAAAAATAAAATAAAATAATCAGACAGAACATGCATAATTTCGACCAGAATTATGTAATTCGAATTGAAATTACAAAATTTTGATCTTTTAAAAGACCCTTGAAAGAATTTAGACTTTTCAATTAGGTCTTGAAAAATATTACAATTAAGTCCTTAAAAAACCAATTAAAACCTCATTTGGAAATGCATTCAGACTTTTCAGGTTTCAAACTTCAAGTATTGAAGACATATTTATAACATTTTCATCATCAGAGTCCTCTGTCGCATCCACACTTAATCATCCCGAAATTTGGTATTTACACATGTCATCCTCTTTATTTTATTTCTAAATACTCTTATCTTTTTAAACCAAATGGTGTTGCTCTTTATTGTCTACTGCCTTTTTCCAAATCTTAAAAGTCTTAAACTTGGAATTGAGACTAAGGTCTTTATCAACCAGTCTCAAAAATTATTTTCTTTTTTTTCCTAATGACAAAGCTCTTATCTTTGGTGATAATAAGATCTATGAATCAAATGGTAGTAAATATTTACTATATTTAAGAATGCAATATTCTTTGTTGAACATTACTTTCTATATAACAATATTAAGGAACTTAATAAGAAAAGATTTATCAATTAGATTAGACTATCATCTACTTCAGATATTTATCATACATCTTCCATCTTAATTTTAAATTTTGGATATTCATAATGTAAGCTTTCACAAGCTTGATATTCCAAAATTGATAAGGATAATGAATCTTACTCTCCTCTTCATATTCCATTGTTGTGCTTATCATTTGAAATATAACAAATCTAAAGGACTTTTCACATAATTAAAAGCAATTTGCACAATTCTTGAGAATATTGAATATGAACTATTTAAATCTAATTTCAAGATTGATGTTAATCTTGCTTCTATGAATTTTAGACTTTCCACCATCATATCTACTTTACTTGTAGAATAAGTCATCTATATAACTAATAATAGATACAAGGATGTAATGTAGAACAATCCTAAAGAGAGTTATTTATCAAGTCAACCTATTTATAGTGTATTTCACTTCTAGATGTTGATATTACTTCATTTTTGTAAAAATTATTTTCCTTTCAAAAATTTGGTCAAGGAACATTTCTTCATCTATTGAGCAAATTTCAAGTCACTCTTTCAAAAAGTTTATATACTTAGCAAATTTTTTTTACAAAATATGTCATTTATAAAAAGTTTTTATATTCAAATTCCTTTTTAGTTCTGTATACAACATAAAACCTGTTGGCCTTAGTAATGATCAACCCTAATTTTAATTTTAACAAACATAATTTTGAGCATTAATATGTTTGCTATAAGTATGTATAAGCTAGGTAACTTTTAAAAGTTAAAATAATGAAGAAAAATCAAGAAAAATGAAGAATGGGATGTAGTCCTGAGCCCTGTCCTAACTAAGATCAAGACTAGGATGAAATTGCTTAAATCTATGCAATTTAAGTAGCTCAGACAAAACTCATCTAGAGCTCTATCCCGATCGGGACCGTGCCCAGGACAAATGATTTGGATCAGGACCAAACTGAGCAAACTTTTCATGTTTAGGCAGAACCCATCCCGAACGATGTCCCGATCAGGATGGTGTCCTGGACATCATGTGTCAAATGATATCCCCACCGAGACTAACCTATCACTCCCAACTCCAATGGCTCTATTAGCTCTAACAGCTAGTTTCTTTAAATGTCCTAATTGGGACTAAGAAAATCCTGACTAGGATTGATGAAACTCTTATAAAAGTTGAAGAGCATTTAATGAAGAAAGATGAAGCCATGGAAAAATTGAATGAGCTCCAACAGCTAATTCTTGATATTTTTCACTATATATACACTTTATAAAACCTTATTTAAAAGGTTAGATAGATTGGTGAACAACTTCTTTTTAGCATTCAATTCACTAAAGCTTTAAAACTTTAATTCTTTCATAATTAATCTTAATTGAGTGTGGCTTGTGTGATAGACTAGGTTTCTCTTTTTCTTGTATTTCGTAGGTTTAAGAAAGGGAAGTGAGGGACTAGTTCTAAGATGATTTGGTTCAAGTGTTAGCCAACAAAACACTTGGGAATTGGTTTTAGAGTTAGCCAAGAAAAATCTTATTTATATAAGGTTGAAGAGTGATCCTCATACTCTTATGTACACAATCAAGTAATAGATTAGTGTAGGCATTGAAAATCCTAACTGTCACGACCCGAACCAGAGGGCACGTGACCGGCACTAGGGAATGGGTAAGCATAAGGCCCCCGAAACCCGTAGTAAGCCTAAAGGTAAAAGAAAATAAAACCATTCATATATTAAACTTTACTTTAAAACAGAACACATTATCAAACTGATTTTTCTCAGAATACACAAATTCAACTGCTTAAATAATAATGTATTTCAACATCTCATATTATAAATCAAATTGAAACTTATACATAAGCGTGGTTTACACAATTAAATTACATAATTATGTTTAAACCATACAAATCTTTAATACATATACTACTACAGCAACCTAGATTAACTCATAGTACAGCTTACAATGACCTACATAAAATAGCCGGTGAAGAAGAAACTCGACGTGGAGGTAGTCTAAGGTCGAAATCCCAAGCTCCTGAAAAAAATAAATTGAGGGGAATCAGACCTCACTGAGTAAGTCAATAAAAAGAGCTGTACGATTTGAAAACCTTTTTGAAAACTATATATGTTATAGTGAAAATAATTTATAATATATAATATAATATATAAATATAGCTTTTGAAAAATCACGGTAGAACCCTAAACCCAACAATCTACGTGGCCAACTGGGCCCACTTATTCCAACTAGACTACCGGTCCCTGAGAGCAAGGGCATCAACCGAGGCACCAAGCCGTAGTCATTCACTTAATCCAAATATATGGCACTAGCGGTCCCCAAGAGCAAGGGCATCAACCGAGGCACCCATCCCAGTCCATTTTAACCTTACAAGTCACTGGCGGTCCCCGAGAGCAAAGGCTTCCACTGAGGCACCCGTCCCAGTTTAACATTCACCAAACATATATATATATTATGGATCCATCACTCAATCTCTACCATGTGCACATAGTCCTGGTGAAGCCCACCAGGTAGCCCGTTCTACCAAAATTTCTCAAATCGATTTTAAATAAATAATATGTATTTAAATCGTAAATAATAGCATTAAATTAAATAAATCATATAATCAACATAATAGAAATACAAGCGCATGCATTCTTTAAATACACACATGCACAGATCGTTCTATTGACTTACAGGATGAATGCGAAGGCTGACGACCACGCGTCTGCCTCGGTCTCACAGCTTCTGCTCCAATATGCTCTAAAAGAAAAATAATGAATCGACTTTTAAAACATGACTAAGGAATCGAAATCAGAAATCAACAAAATAATAAAATTCTAGACTGACTCGAGGAAAATCGGACAAGAATCATCAGACAGGATTTAACCTAACTAACGGTAGGAATTTTACGGATATCACGTTTTACGAGAAAATCTACCGAAATTTTGACAGAGTCTCCTCTGTAAAACGGACATCTCTCTACCAAAGGTAGAGCCAGACCTGCATAGAAAATGCACTTCCAAAATACACAACCATTCACACTCGAGTCGAGCTCCCAAAACTTCAATTTGCCTCGACCAAGATCACAACTCAATAAAGTATCAAAATTAATAATATTTATTTCTCCATTTACACACATACTAAAATAAATAAAATTATATAAAATCTCAATTATTCAAAATTAAACAATTAAATTTGTATTCCATTACTAATAATATAATTATAATTATTATCCAAATGAAAACCTTTGTAATATATTATATGAATATATATATATATATATTGGAAATTGGACATTTAAAATTTTACACTACTTAGAAAATTATATCAATTAATTTATAAAATTTATCTAAACCCTTTAAATACTAATAAAACTAATTAAAATATATATTTATCATATTTAGTGTAAAATTACATTTTTACCCCTAATATATATATGAATTACATAATGTGCTATATATACAAAAATTTTCCTTAAAATTATCTAATCATTTAAAACTTATTTTTCTCAAGATAATTCCTCCCAATATTATAAAAAAAATGTAATCAACCAACAATATTTTTCCCAAAAGTATTATTTAACTAAAAATCAATCTTTGGCATAAACTCAAATATATTTATAAAAATAGTATAAAATCTCAAAAATTATAATTTGAGTCCTAAAATTCACATTATTCACTAATAACCTCATTTATCAAATTTCATAACCTTTTTAACCAAAATTTTCAAAATTAGCCTAATTATTTAATTTTGACATAAAGTATAAAAATTCCTAAAAATTGTATAATATTCAAAAAAATTTATTTTCCTTACCCTAAAATTTATATCAATTCATAATAACACCAAAAAGCCAATTATTTTTATTATTTGCTATTTTTATAATTAATTCCCGAAAATTCCTAAAATATTATTAAAATATTCAAAAATTCATCAAAAATCAAAATAAATTCCAAAAATTATAAAAAAATTCCTAGAGGTAGATTGAGCTACTAGGAATCACATTTGTAAAGGGAGTTTGCATGAATCAAGCTAGATTAAGTTAAAAAAATTCGAAACCTTAGAGTTCACAAACTGAAAATCAACCAAAACTCAATCAATTCATGACCAAAGCTTAAACAAAGCTTAGAATGAGCCTCACCAGTGCAAGGGGAGGAGATTGGCACCGGAATGGAGGAAAATGGTGGCCGGACGAAGCTTGGGTGAGTTTGGAGCAAACTCTCGGCTTCTCTCTTCCAGCGGCTTCCGGCAACTCTGCAGGTGACCGGAGGCAAGGGAGAAGGAAGAGGAAGCAGCAGACGGCGGCCGGAGGTGGGGGAGGCGCAGTGATGGTGGTGGTCGAGGGCGTCGCGCGGATGGGGGGGAGGGAGGAGCTTCGGCTCTGTTTTTCTTCTTCCTCAAAAATATACATATATATATATATATATACTATATTATAAGCTAATGTATATGTGTGTGTGTGTGTATATATATATATATATATATATGCACACATGTGAATTGATATGCACATTTAAACTAATATTTAACCTAAAATATAATGTTAACACAATTATACTTTAATATAATGCAAATTAACTATTACTAGTACTATTTGAGAAAAATATGTCCCTTTTTATTAAAATAATTATATATATATATGTAGGGCATTACACTAACATAGGAAAAGTTTGGTGGAAACGTAGGATAATTGAGAATCCAAACTTCTTAAATTTGTGTATTCATCTTTTCTTTCTCTTAATTCCCTTTTAATTTCCTTTTGAATATTCGAAAAGGCCTTATTCACCCCCCCCCCCTCTAGGGCAATTACAAAATCCATTTTAGAAAGATCAAGACTATATAGTTGCCACAATAATGTCGGAATTTCTCATTTTTTAAGATAAAAATAAAAACATTTTATCTTGTTTGGAAAAAATTTAGAAAATTAGTAATAAAGAGATTACATTGTAATATAGAGATTTATCTAATAAATGGGTTGATAAGATAGGTTCCAAGATAAGAAAAAAATTGGATAATAATGAGGAAAGCTTAAAATGTAATATCTTATGGAATGGTGCAGCGAGTTATGAAATCGACTATTACTTAAAACATTTATAGTTAATTAGAGAAGAGGACATATGTGTATGGCTTATGAAACTTGTTTGGAATTTCATGTTGTTATGATATTTGTGCAATATATTATTGTAATACCCTATATAGTATTTAAATGAAGAGGGGTATTTTTTTATTTTATTTTATCAAATCATATTATGAATAAGAGTTTCTTCCTTACCATATTATATTTTATTTATGCTTATATTATTTAAGGGTAGTTAATATATGTGAGTATTACTTAATCATTGTTTAAAATTTCATTGCCTATTTTATTATTATTATTATTATTAGTAAATTATATTAAATATTATGTCTATTTGGGTGCTTATGAATGAATGTATATATATATATATATATATATATATATATATATATATGTATGTATGTATGTATGTATGTATAAGTGTATATATATGTATATAATATATATATGTGTATACCTATTTTTATGTAAGTGTATGTATATACATATATATATATATATATATATATATAATATAGTAAATATATGTATATATATATATATAGATGTTAAAAACATGGAACCCAAACCACATCCACTGCCCTCATTCTGTCCGTCCCCCATCCTCGCCCTTTCTCCTCACTGTGCCGCCTCCATCACTGCCTGAGAATTGCCATTGCCGCCATCTACCAAGCTCCCCAACTGCTACTACTGCTTCTCTTCTTCTTCCTCGCCAGACAATAGCTCTTCTTCCTCACGCGATAACTCTGCATTCCGAGTCTGCGCAGCTTCATTTCCCTTCGTCAGTTGCTGCTTCCCTGCTGCGTCGAGCTGCTTCCGTTGGCCTCCATTTCTAGTGGCAGCAAGCTTTCGTCTTCCTCCTTCGATCTTCTCTGTTGGACAGTGAGTAGCACTCACTTGTTTCCTTCTTTTTTCTCTCGATCCTTGATGGTTATTGGTAGATCCTAGGATTGTTAGAGTTGTTTATTGTTTAATGAAGTTGGTTTTGATTTTCTTGGAAATTTTGGTGAATTATTAATTTTTACAGAATTATATTGGATTTATTAGATAATTATTTGGGTTTAGTTAGTAATTAGGGTAGTTGTTGTTAATTATTTTTAGTGTTGTTGTTAAATGTTATTAATTTTAGGATTTAATTTATAATTTTGTGAATTTTATACTATTTTTGTAATGATTTTTAAGTTATGTCAAATGTGTATATTAAACTAAATTTATAAATTTGGAAGAAATTAGTAGTCAATTATATGTTTTAATTTTAGATTTTCCAGAATTGTGTTTGAATTTTTGTTATTTTAATAACTTGATTTTTTTTTTTTTGGTTAGAAAGGTTATGAAATTTGATAAATGAGGTTATTAGTGAATAATATGAATTTTAGGACTCAAATTATAATTTTTGAGATTTTTATACTATTTTTATAAATATATTTGAGTTTATGCCAAAAATTGATTTTAGTTAAATAATACTTTTGGGAAAAATATTGTTGGTTGATTAAATTTTTTATAATATTGGGAGGAATTATCTTGAGAAAAAATAAGTTTTAAATGATTAGATAATTTTAAGGAAAATTTTTGTATATATAGCACATTATGTAATTCATATATATACTAGGGGTAAAAATGTAATTTTACACTAAATATGATATATATATATTTTAATTAGTTTTATTAGTATTTAAAGGGTTTAGATAAATTTTATAAATTAATTGATATAATTTCCTAAGTAGTTTAAAATTTTAAATGTCCAATTTCCAATATATATATATATATTCATATAATATATTACAAAGGTTTTCATTTGGATAATAATTATAATTATATTATTAGTAATGGAAAACAAATTTAATTGTTTAATTTTGAATAATTGAGATTTTATATAATTTTATTTATTTTAGTATCTGTGTAAATGGAGAAATAAATATTATTAATTTTGATACTTTATTGAGTTGTGATCTCGGTCGGGGCAAATTGAAGTTTTGGGAGCCCGACTCGAGTGTGAATGGTTGTGTATATTGGAAGTGCATTTTCTATGCAGGTCTGGCTCTACCTCTGGTAGAGAGATGTCCGTTTTACAGAGGAGACTCTGTCAAAATTTTGATAGATTTTCTCGTAAAACGTGATATCCATAAAATTCCTACCGTTAGTTAGGTTAAATCATGTCTGTCGAGTCTCGTCCGGTTTTCCTTGAGTCAATCTGGAATTTTATTATTTTGTTGATTTCTGATTTCGATTCCTTAGTCATGTTTTAAAAGTCGATTATTATTATTTCCTTCTAGATCATCTCGGAGCAAAAGCCGTGAGGCCGAGGCAGACGTATGGTCGTCAGCCTTCACATTCATCCTATAAGTCGATAGAATGATCTGTGCGTGTGTTTTAATTAACAAATGTGTGCGCTCCTATTTTAATATTGATTATATGGTTTATTTAATTTAATGTTGTTATTTAAGATTTAAACGCATTTTATTTATTTAAAATCGATTTTGAGAAATTTTGGTAGAACGGGTTACCTAGTGGGCTTCACCAGGACTATGTGCACATGGTAGAGATTGAGAGATGGATCCGATAATTGTATGATTGATGAATGTTAAACTGGGACGGGTGCCTCGGTAGAAGCCTTTGCTCTCGTGGACCGTTAGTGATTGGAAAGTCAATAATGGACTGGGATGGGTGCCTCGGTTGATGCCTTTGCTCTCGGGGACCGCCAGTGCCATATATTTGGATTAAGTGAATGACTACGGCTTGGTGCCTCGGTTGATGCCCTTGCTCTCGGGGACCGGTAGTCTAGTTGGAATAAGTGGGCCCAGTTAGCCACGTAGATTGTTGGGTTTAGGGTTCTACCGAGATTTTTCAAAAGCTATAAATATATATATTATAAATTATTTTTACTATAAACATATATAGTTTTCAAAAAGGTTTTCAAACCGTATAGCTCTTTTATTGACTTACTCAGTGAGGTCTGATTTTCCTCAATTTATTTTTTTTCAGGAGCTTGGGAGTTCGACCTCAGACTACCTCCAGGCCGGGTTTCTTCTTCACCGGCTATTTTATGTAGGTCATTGTAAGCTGTACTGTGCATTAATCTAGGTTGCTGCAGTAGTATATGTATTAAAGATTTGTATGGTTTAAGCATAATTATGTAATTCATTTGTGTAAACCATGCTTATGTATAAGATTCAATTTGATTTATAATATGGGATGTTGAAACACAATATTATTTAAACAGTTGAAATTGTGTAATTTGAGAAAAATCAGTTTGATAATGTGTTTCTATTTTAAAATAAAGTTTAAAATATGAATGATTTTATTTTCTTTTCTTTTAGGCTTACTACGGGTTTCGGGAGCTTTATGCCTACCCATTCCCTAGTGCCGGTCACGTGCCCTCGGGTTCGGGTCGTGACAATTATAGTAGTCAAGTGCCTAAAAACTATGTCTCTACTTCATACTTTGAGGATAAATCATAATAATGAAACATTCTAGCCTACTAGTAATAAATCAATTGTAAAGCCCCCACCATTTAAGAAAATACTAGGAAGGCCTAGAAATTTTTTTTTTAAAAAAAAAAGAGATAAAAATAGGTAGTAATGGAAGATTGATAAGAAAGGGAAGAATAATGGCATGCCAATATTATTTTTGTAAGGGATGCAACAAATCAAATTTATCTTGTTAGAGAAGTAGTTAATGTTACATAAGCTTAGAAAAGAGGAGTACAACCACCTAAAATGCAGGTATAATATTCATAAAAAAAACCTTTTAGAAGTCATTTTGATTAAATTAGGAATATAATAATGTACGTGAAATTGAGATCTTCTAAGTGCATTGCAAAGTGTTTTATAGAGTAGGAGTAACATATATTCAAGTAGAAAGAGCACGTCATATGCCAAGAAGTAGATAAATTTGTACCACGAAATAAACACTAGAAAAATAAAATCCTTATGAAACTTGAACACAAGATCAAATTTCCAAGGCAAAAGTTATTGAGAAAGGGAAAAACAAAGTTTATCAAATTCAGTAGAAGGTATCACAAAACTTTAGTGATACTTGCTTGTGATTAATTTTTAATTTGTGATTTTATATTTTATTGATTTTATTTTGATAAGGGAAAGGTTGATAAAGGAAATAGAAAAATAGATGAAGTCATTCCACATTCAAGAATAAAAAAAAGCAAAGTTAAAGAAGCAGATAACCAATTCATTAAAAAATTAGGATCCAAGGGTATTTTGCTTGACCAAAGATTGCCAAGTGTAAAGAAGACACATGTTAACACTAATAGACCTAATTCAAGGAAAAGAAAATCAGGCTTTGAATTATATAGATTCATAGTGTAATATCTCGAGTTTTTTAAATATTTTTATACTACATCGGGATATGCGGTGTTAATAATTTTTGTATATATATTTATGATATTTTATGAGTTGTTATTTGTTTAAAGCTAATTTTAATTATTTTAAGTACTTTACGTAAAATTTTCTCGAAAATTGTATTTTTGAGGGAATTGACACGTAAATAATTTAATATTAATTATTTTGACTAGTTTTATGAATTTTCATGAACTCATATATAATTTTAAAGTGCTAAAATAAAATGTATATATGTGTATTTATTTAAATTAATTAAAGCTTAATTAATTTTCTTAATTTTATTATTTAATTTTTGTATTAATTAATTTTAAGTGTATAAATTATTAAATATATTAAAATATGTGTGTGGTGTATATTTAATGTGTGTGAAATTTTATATTATTATAATATATAGTGTGAATATATATATATACATATATACATAATTTTTTAATCAAAAAACTAAAACTTCCCTTTATTTACAGAATTGTCACTCTTCTTATCCAAATGCCCATCACCATATTTCTTCCATTTTCAGCCACTTTCAAGCTGGTTTTCTTGCTGTTACTATGCCCCTCAGCCTTCCTCCTCCACCTCCAGCCATTTCCACCACCTGAAACACTCTTTTCCGGCGAGTTTTGGCCGGATTTTCATCAAGAAGTCAAAAATCAACTTAGCTCCGATCAAGCACTTTCCGGCCACCAAATTTGATGCTGTCAGTCTCTATATTCTCCTTGAGCTCTGGTGAGTGTGATTCCAAGCTTTGTTTCATTTGATTTGGTCTAGAATTGCTTAGGTTTCAATTTCTTTAAATCAGCCATTTTGGGTTTCGAATTTTTTTTAGCTTCAATTTGATTGATTCATAAAAAATTCCTTTACAAAATTTGTTCCTGGAAGCTTAATCTACATGCTTTAATTTTTTTAGAAGTTTTGGAATTTATTTTAATTTTTGTGAATTTTTTATTATTTTATTAATATTTTCTAATTTTCGAAAATTAATTAATTAAATTATGAAATTGTGTTTTATGGTGATTATAGGAATTGAAATGAATTAAAGAAATTTATTTGTAATTTTTGTGAATTTTATATATTTATTTGGAATTTATTAAGTTTATGTAATTTTGAAAAAAATAAGGTTAATTATGTGTTTAATTGAAATAAATTGGTAATTGAGTATATTTATTGATATTATTGAATTATATGTTGAGAAATTAATTTTTTGAATAATTATATGATTTTTGGTGAATTTTTGAACATTTATAGTGAATATATATATATATATATAGGGGTATTTTGGTAATTTTACACTAAATTGGCTAAAAATATAATTAAATTTGTTTTAATCATTATTTGACCTATAAAAATGATTTCTGCAAATTTTTAGTATTTTTAACTAATTAAAACTATTTTTCGTAAATTATTTTCAAATTATATATATTATACGATTTTTCTAAATAAAATGAGTTTTTATCAGTTTTTAATAAGTTTTAGAGTTAATTACGTAATTTGGATTTATAAAATTTTTAGGGAATTTTTTTTGAAGTAATAATAGTATATTATGTATATTTTGTATTATATGGATAAATATGTAATTTTATGCTAATTATAGTTAACTATATATTTTAGTTGGTTTTATTAATATTTAAGAGGTTTAGAGGATTTTTTTTATAAATTAATTGGTATTTTTAATTAAGTAATGTTAATTTTGAATATTGTTTCCAAATATTATATATATATGTATAATATATTATTTTGGTAACAAAAAAATGTATATATGGTTATATTTAGCATATTTGGTATAATGGTTTTAATTAAGGTATTTGTTGATAGTTATATTAATTATTAATTATATATATGCATATTTTAAGAATAATGTATATTATTGAAAATTATGGATTTTTATATATTTATGTCTAATTAAATTTAATTAAGTGTCATGTTATACTTTAAATATGATTTTAATGTTTATTTATGACAGTAAAATTTTCCTGAATTTATTAATTAGAATTGAGTTGTGAACTCGGTCGGGCTAATACTGTGTTGGAGAACCGATCCAAGTGTAGACTGTGTGCGAATTTTTAGAAGTGCGTTTTCCATGCAGGAATGGCTCTACCTATGGTAGAGAGATGTCCGTTTTACATAGGAGATTCTGCCGAAATTTTGGTAGATTTTCTCGTAAAACATGATATCATCAGTAAATTTTTATCGTTAATTAGGCTTTTTCCTATCTATAGAGTCTTATCCGGTCTTCCTCGAGTCAGTCTAGAATTTCACTATTTCTGTTGATTTTCGATTTCAATTCCATAGACATGCTTTTAAAAGAGGTATGTTATTTATTTTCTAGAGAATATCGGAGCGAAAGCTGTTGGATCAAGGCAGACGTGCGGTCGTCAGCCTTCTTGCTCATCTTGTAAGTCGATAGAATGATCTGTGCGTGTGTTTTAATTAACAAATGCGTGCGCTTATATTTTAATATTGATTATATGGTTTATTTAATTTAATGTTGTTATTTAATAATTAAACGCATTTTATTTAATTAAAATCGATTTTGAGAAATTTTGGTAGAACGGGCTACCTGGTGGGCTTCACCAGGACTATGTGCACATGGTAGAGATTGAGAGATGGATCCGTAATATATATGATTGGTGAATGTTAAACTGGGACAGGTGCCTCGGTGGAAGCCTTTGCTTTCGGGGACCGCCAGTGATTGAAAGGTTAATAATGGACTGGGATGGGTGCCTCGATCGATGCCTTTGATCTCGGGGACCGC
Source organism: Mallotus nudiflorus (assembly GCA_947683625.1). Classification (NCBI taxonomy): domain Eukaryota; kingdom Viridiplantae; phylum Streptophyta; class Magnoliopsida; order Malpighiales; family Euphorbiaceae; genus Mallotus; species Mallotus nudiflorus. Next base: position 206,525 of record CANTUR010000381.1, read on the forward strand.
CAGTGCCATATATTTGGATTAAGTGAATGACTACGGCTCGGTGCCTCGGTTGATGTCTTTGCTCTCGGGGACCGGTAGTTTAGTTGGAATAAGTAGGCCCAGCTGACCATTTAGATTTTGGGTTTAGGGTTCTATCGAGATTTTTTTTCAAAAGCTATATTTAAACATTATAAATTATTTTCACTATAAACATATATAGTTTTCAAAAAGGGTTTTCAAACCGTATAACTCTTTTTATTGACTTACTCAGTGAGGTCTGATTCCCCTCAATTTATTCTTTTCAGGAGCTTGGGAGTTCGACCTCAGACTACCTCCACGCCGGGTTTCTTCTTTACCGGCTATTTTATGTAGGTCAATATAAGTTGTACTGTGTGTTAATCTAGGTTGCTACAGTAGTGTATGTACTAAGGATTTGTATGGTTTAAACATAATTGTGTAATTTATTTGTGTAAAACACGCTCATGTATAAGATTTAAATTCAATTTATAATATCAGATGTTGAAACACATTTTTAGTAAGCAGTTGATTTTGTGTATTTTGAGAAAAATCAGTTTGATAATATGTTCTATTATTAATTAAAGTTTAAAATATGAATGGTTTTATTTTCTTTTCCTTTAGGCTTACTACGGGTTTCGGGGGCCTTATGTCTTCCCATTCGCTAGTGCCGGTCACGTGCCCTCGGGTTCGGGTCGTGACACATAGATAGTATGTCAAGAAAATTTGTCTATGCAAGATACCTTAAGGGGTAGGAGTTTATACTTTGAATAATAACTCAGAAATCCTTAATATAAGTTGATTTTTTTGTTAATTATTATTAGTTTTAATACTTTTACATGGTCTTGACATTTTTGCATTTTCATAAATGGCCATGTACTCCAAGTCAGCAACACATTAGCTACAAACCATGGAGTCATTTTGGTGATTCTCCTATAATGATCAAGAGGGCTAAAAGAAATTAAAGGTCAAGGGTTTAAACTCTCAATAACAATTGATCTTTAAATTCTTTCCATTTTTTTTCCAAGATTACTACTATTATAAGACTATCTATCGAAAGATTGAATAAAGGCACTAGTCCTACTTGAATAAAACCCTAGCCTCCTTTTATTTCAATTTTCTCTTTTTTTTTTTAAGTCACCCATCTTACATAAGTAAAGAGAGGTGATTTTTAGCCATTCTTGGCATTTCTTAAAGAAGTAGTTATTTCACATAGATCTGAGTTTTATTTTGTTTTTCGTGATTTCTTCGTCTTGTTGCGGTGTTTGCTTTTTCATCGTCTTGTTACAATATTTTGTTTTTCGTCATTTTGTTGCAACTTTTTGTTTGTATGTGGGTGATTTAGATAAACAAAGCATATTCTATCAGACAACAAATTAGATTATAGTCATCAGTATATTACAGAACTAGAGTTATTGACATTCTAGTCATTATAGTACTATTAAACTTATAGACTTTGAGTCAATTTATTATGTTATTAATTTAAATATTGTTTCATCCTCTATGATTTTTAACTAATTTGTATTTATATTTCTATCGATGTATTACTAATTTAAATCAATAAAATTATTTATCTTTTTCAAAAAGAATGTTAAAAGAAATAATTTAGAGAAAAGCGGGTTGAAAGAGTGTCAAACAATTATATTTGAAAAAAAATATAAATTTATAAAAAATAAAAAAATAAAAATAAACATATATGAATTTAAAAGTATTATAAAAACTAAATTATTATTATTAGACAAATTATTTATTTATTTTCTTGAAAATATAAAATTTTTTATTAGTTATATATATATTAAAAATTAATATATTGATTATATTTTTATAAAAATGTAATAAATTTTAATGCAAAGTGGGACATGTAAAACTGTGTGTAAATTAAAGTATTGATAAATGAGTTGAAGTTGAAGTGCGTCATTTTCGGTAAAATAAAATGGAAAGTTGGATGTTTGAAAAAATATTAATATGAGATATGGAACAACAGAGACAGATCACTTATATTTAAGTTCCAAAACAATTCACGTTAGTGGGTTTATATTTTTTTTAAAGTTTTATTTTTGCACTTTAATTTTATGCTTTCAAATAAATAAGCCTCTTAATTGAAGAGATAAAATAGGATTTCTTGAATTTGTATAATAATAACCAAATTAATCATATTAGTGAAGTAGCAGTTTGCCTCTAACACTTATAACCGAAAGACAATTTACCTAAATCAACTTTGTTCAATCATTTTGTTTTTTATTTTCTTATCAATATTAGCTCAAATTTTTAGAAAAATTAAAAAGTGTAACAAATAGAATAAAACATTTTTTCTAAATAAATAAATTATTTTTTGATTAATAAAAAAAATCATATGATATAAACTTTAATAGATTATACATTAAAAAAATAGATCTCCATTTAAATTAACAACGATAGAAATTAAATTTTATAATTTAAAATTTCCTTGAAAAGGAGTTAATAATCTAAAAAACTGGGGGAATATTGAGTTGAGCGCCTTCTATTATATAACCAAAAAAGAAAACTATAAGCAATATGCAAAAGTGGTTGCATTTGCTTACCGGCAAACGCTTTAAAAGGTGATTAACTTTTCGAATTGTTATATATATATATATATATATATATATATATATATATATATATATATATATATTACCTTATTCGAAACGGTGCTGAGTTAATTTTTTTAGTATATGGTTGAAAGAAAGTAAATTATTGATGTTTACATTAACTGATATCTGATAGTGGATAGATATTAGATGATAAATATAAATTATTTGATAAAAGTTTATTAGTTGATGTTATTTTTATATTAAATGATTATTAAAAGTATAATTTATTTATAAATATAATTTCATATACTTCTTATAATATTTTTTAGTTATGTAAATTATTTAAATAATATATATAATAATAAATAAGAAATTATTGTCTTTAATTTATATATTATTAAAATAATTAATATAGATTAGTTAAAAATAATTTTAAAATATAAATATTATTGTATAATTTTTTTAAAAATTATTATAGGTATAAATATAATAATTATTAATTATAATTTATAATAATATTTATTTAATTATGAATTGTAAAAAATTAATTATATATATTTAATTTTAATTTGAATGAAATTAGTTGTTATTAATTATTTTTAATAAGGATAAAATAATCTAAATAAAAAATAAATATAAATAAATTATCAATTGATGAGAAAAAATTTAAAAATAAATCATATCAAATTAGCAGATATTAAGAATAAAATCAATTATTAGATTGAGAAAAAATTTCTATCAGGTAGCTAAATCAAACACTTTTTAATAGCATGATATGGTGCTAAAGGTAATATAAGTGGGGGAGCCGTTTATGTGAACCTTATTTCTAGAGTTAACGGTTGAAACTCTAATTTTAAAGTTTTTTCAAATATCACAAAGGATCTAAAAAAATTTGTATTGAACCCAACTTGAGCTAGTAATTTTGGGAAAATCTGAAATTTTAAAATAAAATTCTAATAAAAGTTTAAAATTATAATTGCAATACAACCGTTTGACAAACACAATATAGAATAATTCTGATGTAAAATGTAACTTATAGGACTATTAATCAATCGTCTAATTTGCTATTTTAATATTTTTCATTGAATTGATTGGCTATGATTTTATTAATCATAAATTTAAACCAAATTTTTTATAAATCTTTTTTAAAAAAATTCAAAATTAAACTTACTTATTTGATATTTTTAAATTATTTTAGGCTTAAATATTAAATGTGGGATGTATATATGATGGACATGGGGGCATTAGATTAGATGCATGGATGAATGAAATGGAATGTAATATGGATGGGCATAGGAAGCAAATCTTAAAAGGGAATCAACAGAGGTAGAAAATTGCCCTCTCAAAGCCCACAATCCCCACCTGCTCAAGATATGGTAAGTGCCACATGATTTCACATTAGGGAGAAAAAGCCTTCTCTGCTTACATCACCTGTATCTCTTCTCAGGATTTTTATGGGTCCCACAATTTTCTTTTTCGCTTCTCTCTCTTTTTCCTTTTGCTTTCATCCAAAACTTCCCATTCTTCTTCTCTTCCGCTTCCTACGTTCAATTCATAATATTTTCTTACATTTACTTGTTCTTGGTCTTACCCATATATATAATTTATTCTCGCTTGTATCTAACATTATAACATAAATATATAAATAAAACCCACCACCTCCCCTTCTCTCCTTAAACATTTCCCATAAAGATCTGTTTTGTGTATTTTATTCTTTTTTAAAAAAGCTTTTTTTTTTGGCAGTTTTTTCTTTATTTTTTATTATGGTTTTTTTAGTTACATTGCTTGCTCTTTAATTCTGTTCAAATATAATCACCTTGTAAAAATTGTCCAAGATTTGGAAAGATATTTGGTTGGATCTTGCTTTGTGGGTTGTCTTATATTTTCTTGGGTGTTATTTCAATACCAACAATTTTTTGAAAAAATTAAAATAAAACAAACAGCCTTTCTTTCTCCTCCTTCTAATCCTCACCTTCTTCTTCTTTTTCTTTTTCTTTTTGTTTTTTTTGTCATGGCAACAGAGAAACCAATCTTCTAACCAAAACAGCTACAAATTAAACCAGAAAAAAAAAAAAAAAAGCATTCTTTTCTTCTTGTTAATTGGGATTTTGAATTTTGCTGCAATGTCTATAGCAGCAACAGAATCAAAATTTCATGTTTTAGCTGTTGATGACAGCCTAATAGACAGAAAACTCATTGAAAAGCTTCTTAAGATCTCATCATATCAAGGTACAATTGAGGAATGGAAAGCTTCTTTTACCTTTGTGGATTCTCATTGTTTTATTTATTTATTTATTTTTGGTGGGTTTTGATTTTCATGTAATTTTGGTGGCAGTTACTACAGTTGATTCTGGTAGTAAGGCATTAAAATTTCTGGGTTTACAAGAAGATGACCAAAGCAACCCAGAAATACCTTCTGTTTCTCCAAACAATCATCAGGTATATGCCCTGCTTTTCTTTTCTTTTCTATTTTTAATTTTCTTTCAATGTCAGGAATTTAACATCTTTCATCATAAGTTTTCCTAAACTTTCTTCGGGGCTTCTCAGTTTTTTGTTCTTTTCTGACTTTCCAGGAAGTGGAAGTGAATCTTATTATTACAGATTACTGTATGCCTGGCATGACAGGCTATGATTTGCTTAAGAAAATAAAGGTATGCTTCCTTTTTTTTTCCTCCCTCTGTTGAGTCTGTTCTCTTGTCTCTATTCTCTGTTATCATTATATTCCCATTCCTTTTCACAAATATTTTCCACTAATCTATTATTGGAAAAAATAGGTTCTTTGAAATTTTTTCCAATAATGAAAAAAGATGATCATATCCAAGTTGCTATGATTAGTTGATTGGTTAAATGGATCCCCATTTTTTCCACCACTTGCTAGAGAATGTCAGTGGAAATCCCTTTGGAATATTTTGCCTCTTTTTTTCCATGCAAAAAATCAAGCTTAAGATATTCAGAGATTTTTTTTTTCTTTTCTAGCATGTATCCTCCATTTATGGGAGTATAATATACATAAAATTCATAAATGGGAAACAACTTTTTTTTTTTTATTCCGTCTATTGTGGATGCAAATATGTATCAGGAAATTTATTGGGATTCTTCTTTTTTCTCAAATTTGGCAGGAATCATCATCTTTGAAAAACATACCAGTAGTGATCATGTCATCTGAGAATGTTCCTTCAAGGATCACCAGGTAAAAAGAAAAATCAATTTCTTTTCATCATTGAAAAATGAAGGAATCTGAAACATGGTTTTTGATGAAATAATTGACTAAAGGTATTATAATAATGTTGACGACAGATGTTTAGAGGAAGGGGCAGAAGAATTTTTCTTGAAGCCAGTACAGCTATCGGATTTGCATAGGCTTAAACCTCACATGATGAAAACAAAACTAAAGAATGAGAAAGAAGAAAATCAAGAAGCATTAGAACAATCAGAGATTCAATTACAACAGCAGCAACCGCCACAAACACAACCCTTACAATCACCACCATCTCAACCACCACCACCCAACAATAACAAGAGAAAGTCTATGGAAGAAGGGCTTTCACCTGATAGAACAAGACCCAGATACAATGACATTACTACTGCTGTATGATGATTAATAATCATGAGACTTAGTATTTACTATTACCTTTTTTTTTTCTTTCACTTTTCCCTAATCCAGATAATTTTTTCTTTTCTTTTCTCCCTTTTTCAAAAAGTAGTGGTGGGATGTGTAGAGCTAAAAGAGCTGTTTCATCATTAATGTACACATTCTATATAAATATTTTATTACAATTTTGTTTTGCTAATTATACCCAAAAAAGGGAGAAAATAAAATAAAAAAGGAATCCATATGTGATTTTTTTTTTTTTTTTTGAACAACATTCAAATATGAAAATTGATAGCACTTCAGTTATTTCCTTTGTATAATTGAACAAATATGGTAGTAATTCAGTGGTATTATCTGTATAATCTGATCTGTTTTACCATGATGCAAGTGCTTGGGAGGTTAGGTACATTGAGTATTGTCTCCCTGTCTGTTTGTCTCTTCAATATTTTCTCTCTCCCTGACCTAACATTTCATGTCTCTTTCAGTTTCTTCTTTTGCCAAACTGTACTCATTCAAGGCTGAGCAGATGATCTTTTTTTTATCAGTGTTAAATATACTTCTCCTCGTGCCACTCATTTCCTAAAATGTAAATGGATAAATAATTCTTCTTGAGGAAAAAAAAACATAAATATTGTTTCCACTAATTTTAGTTTGATTTTGTATCAAAACAAAAGAAAAAATAATAATAAAGGATTTACTAATAGTAATTGCAATCTGAACATAAAGACAATTGGGTTTTAATTTCATTAAAATTATGATGAGGAAGATCATATTATTCAGTTCAAATATCAAATCAAACAGAAGCACTAAAAGAAAATTGCCAATAGTTAAAATTCAAATTATTTATAAATCTCCAAATGATGATAATATATATATTTTTTTCTTCCCTGGGATTGTACTAAGAATTACACAAAACCCAAGTTAAACGTTTTATTGTTCTTCGTTCAATAGAGTTCGTGTCAAGACTACCACCCTCTCAAGTCTCAGTCCTATTTCCAATGACAACTTGATTTTCCACTATGATCTTTCATGAAGAATGAATGACCATGAATCCATAGCTCAAACTAGGGACGACAACATATATTTTTATCTATAGGGTGCTCACTTGAACTTTTACCTGGTCAACCTTAGTATTACCCGAATTAACTAGGTATTGGATTAGATATGTATTTTATCAGAAAAATAGCACTAGATATGTGAAGGGTGTGCATATCCAAACCCACACCCATACCCATACCCTAACTGTTGAATATTTACATAACATAAACGTTATGTAAATATTTGAGTTCATATATATAATAGTTTTGTAAAAAAATTGATTATCCAATACTATGAAGTAATTAAATGATAACTCATCTTTAAAAATATTATAAGATATATTTTATCACTGAATCTACTCATGGGGGACACCTACCCGGTCCGGACCTACCTCGATCATAATATCGATCGTGAGGGCCCCACATTGGAGAAGAGTAGAGTCGGCTTTAATATCATTTGTTGCGGAACCATTACCCTCTCCTTAAAAGACTAACCTATTAGGGTGTACAACGTCTATATTTACAAGCCCAAAATCTCTTCCACAACATTCCAATATGGGATTTATGATATTCTATATCCACTTAATTGTGCGTGTTGCACTGGCTTCTTACCCATATTAGGGTGTGCAGCGTCTACATTTATAAGCCCAAGACCTCTCATATAACTTTCCAATGTGGGACATTAGAGAAGAGTATGGTTGACTCTAATACCATTTGTTACGGAACCATTACCCTCTCCCTAAAAAACTAGCCTATTAGGGTGTGCAGCATCCACATTTATAAGCCCAAGACCTCCTCCACAATTTTTAAATGTGGGATTTATGACATTCTACCCCACCTGATTGTGCAATATCCTTGTTACACCGACTCCTTACCCAATGGAGGAGAGGAACCCACCCTGTCTGAACTTATCTCGATCTTGGTATTTCTCATGAGGACCCCAAATTGGAAAAGAGTAAAGTCGGCTCTGATACCATTTGTCACGAGACTATTACCCTTTCCCCAAAAGATTAACCTATTAAGGTGTGCAACGTTCACATTTATAAGCCCAAGACCTTCCCCCAACTTTCCATCCTCTCCAAGAATATCATAAGGCGTAGAGTTCAAATCCAACTGTCGTTGATTTCAAAGAGGAGAATTGTTTCTTGTTATACAGTTTATCAATATTCAGATTTTAAGATCTCGTTATTAATAAAAAAAAAAATTATAAACATGTTTTCTATGAATAGTTTAAATGGTAAAAAGTATGGACATTCAAATGTTGATAGCAAGAGTTCAAACCCCCATCCTCTCCTCCACTATGATGAGAATAGAAATTATGAACATTGAGTTTGATATTTTATATATACATAAAGGACATCACAGTATCCATATGCACAGAAATTTAATCTTTGGCTCTAAGTATATATATCCCTACCCTACCCATTGTCATTCCCAACTCAGAGAATGTTCCATGGCCTTTGATTTAGAATCCGACTTAACACCACCAAGCATTTCATCCCAAAGGTTTTGCAATACTAGTCTTCCTTGCTCACATCTAACAAACTGAAGTACAAGCTTGCTGAACCTGCACCGCAATAACATATACATGATAACTGTGTGCCATAGCATCGCCATTTATGACAATTAACCAAATTAGGGATTCAAAAGTGTGCAAAAAACAAATTTCATTTCAATCACAAAGCTCATTCAATTCGATAAAATATACACCAAAATTAGACCAATCTGGACAGTGCTGTCTTCTGGTACCAATATTTAAGTGATTACATCCCTGTTCTGTTCTGTTAGCTATATACGATTTCTGTCTAGCCTGACCACAACAGAAATCTGCTTCAAATTTTGTCACTTTTAGCTTAAGTACCTAGAATTTAAAGTGTCAACCACCAGTAGCAGGAGACTGTAAGATTTTTTTAAGGAATAATAAATGTCTTAAAGTAGCAGTAAAAACTTACAATTATCTACCAAATATTGACACTAAAACACACTCCAGTATGCTCCATCAGTATGTACGCACTTTGATTGACATCAATACATGACAGTTTAAACTATCGGTGAAGGATTCATTCTATCACACATCACAATCTGAAGCCAAAGTACAGTTTCCCACACAAAATGACCTAACACGAAGAACCATCACACAGCTATCCAAAACCTGGCAAATAAAATCACTCCTACAATTCCATTGTAATAGGGAGGGGAAAGATAACTGAAGATTGCATTATTTCAACCTTTCCCCCTAAACAATCCTCTAATGTCAAGTGTTATACTCTACAAACTGTAGTCAGTCAAATTGTACACACCAATAACTACTCCATATAATTCTACATCTTAAGTTTCTGCCCTTCTAAATTGCTATATACAAACTTGCCCAATGGAATGCAAGTTGGACCTGCAGTAGACAAACGCGCAGAGTAAGAAAATACACATACTAAAAGAAGGAATGCAATTGATAAAAAGATAGCAAACAATGTGTATAAGATACTGCAATCGATAAAAAGATAGCAAATAAAGTGTCTAAGATGAGAAATAAAAGGTACTTACATGTTCTCACCATTGTTTTGACAGGCAATTTAGTTTACTTAAAATCAGCATTGCTGGGAATAGCAGGACTATGTTATTTTTATTTATTTCTGTTACTAACATAAATTTGGGTAAATCACATTAAGCATTCTTAGGTTCTCAAGTTATAAAGACCACCTCCAATTTGATAAATAAGAAAATTAGTCCCTTGAATGGATTGGGCAGCTTGTATTTTATCTTCAAAACTAGTTGAGAGTTCAGAGAGGATAGTAAAAGAAATGATATTACTTAATCAATAGCATAAGAAAAGAGAGAAATGAAATGTTAAACAAGTACCTATGCTTAAAAGTTTTACGGGATGAGATAGTATAAAAAAATTTAGTGGTAAAATGGTTTTAAACATATTTTTAATGTAAAAATAGAGGTAACTCTTCTCTCAATTTTGAGGGCATGAAAAAGTGAGGTTTGAAGGGATAACTTATCCCTCATCCTTTCTTTTGCAAAGTCATTAAACAAATGTTATAGCCCATGAAGTAATCGTTTCCTATCTCTCCTTGTCTCTCCATCCAAATTAGATGTTACTTTTCACAGTACTAATAGAGGACTCAGGCTGCTGTCTAACTTAAGAATATCACAATGGCACTCTGTAACATATTTATTCTCTTCTATTATCTTAAAAATTAGAAATAAGAATTTCATGGACTAAAATCTAAATTTTTTAATCCTCCAGACCACATGCCACACCCTTCCCTGTCTTACCCTTGTAAATATTAGTTTTTCTTTGAAAAGACCTACAATTATCAGGCAACGTACATCACTCATTTTCAGAAACTTTGGATGGATGATTCAAGCATAATGCTACACATGCATTATAGATAACTCTGGGAGTGCACAACATAAATAAAATTGGTTCATGGTGGCAGTATCAACATTTTGGTCCAAGAGTTTCATGAATCCCAGAATAAATTTTTGTAAAAATTTCTCTTCTTAACAAAAGAAATATAATAACCACAACTAAATGTTCAGTCACTTGTTTCCTTGCATAATTATTAGACTATATGATTCCTAACATCCTATACTAAAGGGCGCAAATCGTGCTTTATTCTACAGACTGAACATCTCATCTGACAAGTAGATAGAACCTAACATAAAGCATCATTTGGGCAGGCAGTTAGATGAAAAAATTCCCACAATTAGCTTGATGCAACAGAAGCCAGCAGAACATATCCAGCTTATTAATAAATGGTTAAGACATCTTTAGGACAAAAAATCTAGGAGATATTAATCTCATTTATTCAAACACTTGCAAATGAAGCTTGCTGCTTGGTATCCTGTGCATTACCGTACAGAATTTAATTAATTTCTATACAGCTTCATATGTTTAGGACAAACATCAATTGTATATAATGATTGCATAAAAGCATCATGCTCAGCACTTTGTGCTTTTCAAGATAACAAAGCAATGTGAAAAAGATCAGGAAAGGTCCATAAGATCTACTTCCATGAGAGAATACTTTATAGTTCATACAATTTCGAGGGATAGAGCACTGAATTGGCTTTACTTTCAGTTTCCAAATGTAATAACTGCAGTGTTGTATCGGCTTCTCATAATTTTGTAGAGTTTATTTGTTTCAGATAGGGTGTACATGTAGTAGACTAATCAAAGGCAGCAGCTGAATAACACAAGAAAATTAATAAATTAAAAAGAACTCACCACTGATATTTATGGTTATTCACTTCCAAATTCATCGTAACTCACGCCTTCTGATATAGTGTCCAACCTTTTATTGTCACCTGCAAGGCCAAGGCACCAAACTTGATTAGCTCCATACTGCAATGTATGACACAATACGAAATTGGCTAAAGGAATCACCTTGGTCTCTTTCACGAGAATCTAGGAAGTTATCATTATCTGACACAAGGAAGGGTGATCTGGGATAGTTCTCCAAGATATCTGGATTAACAAAAACAAAGTAAATGTCAATGAAAATGTAGTTGTCCTACAGCAGCCATAGTCCATACAAATGCATGCACAGTAATAGCTCTATCAAATTTACTCATGATTCAGCCTCTTGCTGACATAAAAATATCATAACTGAGTCCACACAAGCACAGATTCAGAGAACTTAATCATGCGCACAGGCAGAGGGAAGATACCTGAACTCTGAGCAAAATCAGCTGTCAAATCAGAGAGACTGAAACTTCGAGGAATCTGATTCAAAAATCCATATGAAGAAGTGTCTGCTTCAAGAAGTGGTTCATTCAAAGCTTGTGAATTGGACTCTACACTGCTAAAAGATGCAACAGATGCATCTGCAAGTGATGGGCGAGCTTCCAGGACATTACTGTCAGCACCAAACATATAAGGAGAAGTGCCTGGATAACCAGCCTCAGATTTTATCATCCCCCCATTTAATCCTTGTATCAAAGCCATGTTTGAGCTCTGTGTTGAAAGCATGTTTGGGGGCGCATCAATTCTATTAGCATGAGCAGACATTTCAATGGTGTGCATACTTGAGTGTAGTGATGATCCACCATTCGTGAATGCATGAGTCATAGTGGAACCAAAAGGATGATGCAAATTCTCTGGCTTCAGAGCTGATCCAGTGTGATCAGGGGGATAGCATGCTGAACTTTGGTGCACTGCTGGAAAAATAAAATCAGTTACCTTGACAGGATTATAACAACATAACATGTCATATTGTAAAGCCATCCATTGACTAGACTTCAAACAGTTACACACCATCTCTATCAACTTCTTAAAATAAAATTAAAAATTAAAAAACAAGTAAATTTCATAAATTCATTAATTTTATTCTATATTCACTTTTTTTTTATACTAGACTTCATTAGTTTTGCTTTTCTTTAAGTCCTAATTCCAATTGAAAGCATGACAGTTTATGGAAACCAGGGAGTCCTAATCCGATCAACCTATTCATTAATTTTATTCTATATTCCCTTTTTTTTTTATACTAGACTTCATTAATTTTGCTTTTCTTTAAGTTCTAATTCCAATTGAATGCGTGGCAGTTTATGGAAACCAGGGAGTCCTAATCTGATCAACTTGGTGTGTGTGTGTGTGTGTGTATATATATATGTTACTTTAATTTTAGATAAAATATGACCTTAAAAGGAAGGAAAAAAATTGATGAAATTAAGGATAATAAAGTGAATATTAAAAGGAAATTGAAGAAAATTTATAAATTTATAAAATAACTTAATCTTTGATTTAATGTGTTGATGAGACTATGTATAGATATTGAAACTCTAGTGAATACTTAAATTTTAGATTTAAAATAATTAAAAATTTGAAGTATTAAATCATGTTGTCTTATTAAAACTAAAGGAGTAAATTGTTTTATCCTTCATAAAATAGAAGGAATTAAATTGGTGACTTTTAGCTGCAGGCTGGGCTTATGGAGACTTAGGTTCCAATTCAATGGTGGTTGATTCAACCACCTACTTTTAAGGCATAAAATGGTAGAAATCAGGTAGCTAGCATTTGAGAATTTTGAGGTTAAAAAAATTTACACTGTTCATATATAAATAAAGGCACAGCTTTGCATTCTTGCCTAAAAAACAAATCACTGGTTTTCAAACTGGAAAGACATAACAGTATGTCACATGATTAATTGTAAGGAATTGTTTAAATTACTTTTATAAGGGATATATGTGTTGATTTACTGAACCTCAACATTTCATCCAAAGAAAACTCTATAATATGTTAATTAAACAAATAAATACAGTTTTAGTTGTTTCTTTCTTACAAAGGCATACAAAAAGTTTCCTCCATAGAGACAAGCAGCATTCCAAGAACTCCAACATCCCATCCCTATCTTGAAGTGGAAATGGCCTCAACAATCATTTCCAAAATCAAAATATTGAATTGCAATTTGAAAGTTCCATGGCAATTGATAAGTTCAATTAATTATAAACACATATTAATATTAAGCTTGGACCAAAGCACAGAACCAGAAGTTGATGAGACAGCAGGAAAGGCTAAAGAAGGGTAACATAAGTACTAAACCAAAGCAAGATAAACCAAGTAGATTTTATCTGGTACCAAACAACGTCAGGATGCAAATAAAAGTAAAAAAACCAGCCATCTTGAGTATTATTTTGCAAGAAAAGAACTAATGAGGAAAGTCATTAACACATTTTCAACATAAAGCAAATAAGCACATGCTTACTTTTATAATCTTCAGCTGTAGCTTTTTGTTTTCATCTTCTTTCCAACAAAAATTTAGGTATACAGCAAAAACACTTTTCCAATTCAAACATTTTTAACAATATTAAAATCAATTCAACTGATCTAATTCCAAACTAGTTGGGCTTAATGATATGGATATTTTTTCCTCTATTGCACCTGGTTTAGAGTGAGCTACATCTCAAAGACAATTAAGGGATTATATCCTTACTCACAGCTTCCACTTAAATCATCATAGGTCTGCTATTCACTTTCTGTTTTCTCCTGCAGTTTCAATATGACAAACCTTCCATAATAGAGCATATCTTGGTCTATGATAGACGTAAAAAATATTTATAATGATAAGCAAGGGATAAGGACACCATAATTCCACTCAGACAAAGAATTATCATCATAGCATCAAATATTAAATATGTCGTTACACAGGTAGATGAAAAGCAATCTTACTTTGTGGGATATGAGTACCATTAGAAGTAGGCATTGAAGCAACTCCAGCAGGACTACGCATCAATTGCACCTGTTGCTCAAGCAGCTTATTAAATTCGATTATTTGGTTCTTCACTTTTAGCCTCAAATAATACGCATTGAAAAATTCCCGATTTTCTTCTTCAAGCTTTTGCCAAACTACAACAAAAAGGTTACAATCCATCAATAAAATAAGATCTTCTCTCAAGCAGCAGTGGAGCCACATTATCAGTGAAGAAAAGCCCCATTTTTCTTTTTTAGTTTGTTACCTAGAATTATTATTATTTTTTTGGCTCCTTTCTCATGTGATACAAACTTTGGCACCCCAAAGTCTTTTCTGCTTTTATCTTGTATTCACAATTGATCCTCTGGTCCCTTGTGATTTTAAACTTCAACCTCCAACTTCTTTCAATTATTTTAAACATAATTACACTTTTTGGCCCCTACCTCATTTGAAAAGATTTTAGGATAATGAAAATTTTTTAGTTGATAAAACAGTTACCAAGTTCAGTGAAACCCGGTTCTATCTTTGCCTGAGCCAACAGAGTTTCCACAACTTCCCTCTGGTTCATGTACAACTGAAGACAGCGTTCTATGAGATTTTGCACCTGGAATCAGAAGTGAAATGCCAAAAAAATATTGAAGATGGCATCCTACATGAATCAGGTTTATAATAGCGCACTTTAAAGGGCCAAAAAAAAAAACAGTGCTTCCTGCCTCTTTGCCCCCCTTACTTACCAAATAAAGGGGCCTAAATGGTAAAGAATTTCTATGGAACTACAGATGGTGTTGATAGGATAGAACAAAATGAGCCACATATTGTCTTCTCTCTTTGCCTTCACTTAATGCAATTTTCCTAGAGAAATTTGCCAGTTCATGACATTTAAGGTAGTGAGTTATGGGGCTCCAGATTATGATATTTATGCAAAAGAGATGGTGATGTGGACTTGACAACAGCAAGTATAAAATGCATAAAAAATTGGAAAAAAAAAAAAAAAAAAACCTTATGAGCTCACTTATAAAAGCAGTTTAACTGTGAACAAAAAGATGTTAAACTAAAAACAGTCATCCCTAAACACATCAAGGACATGTAGCGACATTCCCAAAAGCTACTGTTAGCTCTGACTTAAATGTCAAGGTGATTTACCAGCTTTCTATTATCTGATAAAAATCCACTTTAACCGATACCCTATGTGTAATCATCCATTAACGGGATAGTCAATGAGCTAGACTAATGGAATGCCTAAGATCAAACCACTCATTTATCTTTTTAGCGTTGTGCTGAACTCAACCTTATAAAGCTTTAAAATAAGGCCCAAATCAGACTGAAATTTCTTTTGAACTCTGAATAAACTTCAAGCCAGCCACCTTCAACCCTAAATGTAAGAAGTAAGAAAAAAGGAAGGTAAGGACTTTACATTAATATTCTTAAGTAAAATCCCACTTCTCATCTCCAAAGTCGGTCAAACTGTATAAATAGTGAACTTAGAAGCACCTCAGAAAATTAATAAAGGCGATCAAGAAGGCCATTAGCAGCTATAATACCTAAAAATATATATGCATACAGGTTTAGAACACTTAAAACCGCTTAAACTTAATAAATGCACATGAAGGTTGGAAGATCTTCCATCTGAGTCAGTCTTTCCTATCTTCTGCCTATGCTTTTCTCATACAATAGCAAAGCTTCCCCACTGGCTATTCACTCAGCACAAAATAATTCTACAGCCAAAGTGAAACCACAACAATGACAAGTTCACATGGAAACAAGCACTGACAGTCCTCCAGCTATAAAAATTATGGCATTCCATCAATTATAAAAGTTGAGCGCTCACAGCTTACCACTTGTATATCTTTGGGTGAGACCCTTCTTGCTGGTTCACTTGACATCTCTTGAGATTCCAACAAAAAATATATTTGAAAAAAAAAAAGCTGCAATTAACTTCTAATACTCCAGCTACGATGCAATAAAATTCACACGGCAAAATATCATATCCAAGATAAACGAATCTGACCTGAAGCAAGAATCAATGACAAAATACATGTATTAGCTCTGCAATTATGCATAAATAGTAAAAAAATTCTTAAAAAAAATTACACTAAAGTGATTTGATCCGCATCAAATATGCACAAAAGACAGATTGTTCATTTAATTTGCCATCGGTGCAGAGCATTAAAAAACGTGTATCGGCATTTCTTACCGGGAAGTAATGGAGGCGATCCGAGATTTTTCCGGTTCGGGGCGTCCAGATGGCTTTGGTGGCTGAACCGGCGATGAAACGGCGGATTAGGCTGCAGCGGACGTTATATTCCGGTACAGTGGTGATCCGGCGAAGATGGAGAGGAACAAGAAAGAAAAAAAAAAAAAAAAAAAAAAAAAGAGGGGGAAGAAAAGTCGGGACCGTGTAGTTAATTAACATAGAGGCACATATATCTATATAATTGTTTTTTTTCAAAAATCTTTAATTAGTTATCTTGAATTTATCTTGAACACTATTCATGTCAGGAAGGTTTTTTTTTTTTTTTTTTTTTTAAGGAAATGCGACGGAAGGAAATAAAATTTATAAATTTTTTTGTTGTGTTTGATAATTAAAAGGAAAAGGTTTATTTTTAGGCCTTAATATTTATATTGAAGAATAGATTGGTCCTTAAACAAAATTTAGGTTTACTTATATTCAAAATTTCAAAAACATAAGCTTCTAGGCCCTTCAATCTCTCGCAGTGTAAATTGATGCTGAGTAGAGGGACACAGATGGTAGTTTGCCTACAAAATGAACCAATTTCCATATTCTTCCTCTTGCTTCGCTATTTCTCTTTCTCAATACTCTCTTCTTGAATTTTGTTTATTTGTTTGATTGATTCAAATAGATATAAGCTTTTCCTTTCTTTCTTTCTAGTATGATTCAATTAACCAAATAAAAATTGGATTTGGAGGAAATTGAAATTAAAGGAAGTGTTGATGTGTTTGCTTGTGATTTGTGGCAGTGGGCTTGAGAGAGATATGGAAGGCACATAAAGCTATGAAACAATTATTTAATAGGTGGTATCATGTTATCATGAAAAGTGGCTCTTAATGTTAGTGTTAATCAGCCTAATTTTTTTCCCTCTCCATTCCATTCTCACTCTATTAATTTATATAAGCAAGGAGTCAGTTCCTTCTATTTCTTTTTCTATTTTTGAAAGTTTTTGATCTCTTTTATCCTTTTTAACATTTCTATTCATGTTGGTTTCTTGAAATATTTGATTTTGAATTTGTGATGTTGTTCTTTTATTAAATTTCTTCTTCAAGAACTTGTAAATTTGTTTTCTAGAGCCGAATTCTTCATACCATGGTTAGACTATTCAAGCTTTTTCATTATTGTCATAACCTAAACTCGAAAGTCATGACTAGAGCTAAAGAACGAAAATTCATAAGAATCTGAAATCTGTAGTAAACTTAAAATATAAAAACTCGACAAAACATAAATATAAATATATCCATACAATATTCAAATACAAAACCTTGTCAATAACAATATAAAATACTACAACAAAACATACTACTATTGCAACTTCTAATAATTACAAGAAGTGATAGTTTAAAATTTACATAAGTTAGCCTGTGAGGAAAGGATTTGATGAAGAGAACTACTATGAGAGGTCTGATGAAAAATATCCTAAAAAAATAATTGAGAGGGTCCAATTTCACTGAGTGAATCATTATTATATATATGCAAGCAACCTAAGGACATAAACATTCAAAAATAGTATAATAATATTCATATATTTATATTTATTTATTTTATACATGCATTTCATGCAGATGTTCGAAATCACATTTTGTAACCGATAAATAAATGCAGAAAGATTTTGGGTGGAGGATTTGAGCAAAACCCTAAAATTTTTCACAACTTCAATCATTGAACCTTACTAGCCAACATGCTCACTTAAATCCAACAATATTTCCCTTCTCAAATTTGATAGTGGACTGGTCTCAAGACACTAATCAATTGAGCTTCCATAGTCTCACTATCAGCATGACTAGCCCCAAGACACTAGGTCAATCGAGCTTTCGTAGTCATACCACAAATCTCAATAATCAATTTAACTATATCTGATATCAATAAAAATTTCATAGTTTAGTATATAGCGTACTACTGCGTAACAGTCCTAATGTAGTCCACTAGATAGCATGTTTTACAATTATCCTCCAAAATAATATTTCATTAATAAAATAATAAATTCATATTAAATATGAGCAACATCCAAATTACACAAATAAATATTCACTAATAATAATAATAATAATAATAATAATAATAATAATAATAATAATAATAATAATAATAACAATTAACATAGCAATATAAAATTTATATTTATTAACAATATGGATGCCAATAATATTTTCTACATGTCATGTATATATATATAAATAACTCACAAGTAGAATGCGCTCCTCTACAGTGCCTCGACTAGCCCTATCTTGTAGGCCTCGATCTCGGTGTGGCTATAGAAAAATAACAATAAAATAATTATGATAAAAATTCTAATCTTATATATTCTATATTTCTAAGGAAAGTCTCGATCTAAAACACGATAGTAATAAAAGACTTAAAACTTAATATAGACTCGATATCACATTTTACGAGAAATCTATTAAAAATTCGATAGAGTCTCTGTAGACGATGGGGTTTAGCGCGCCCAAAATTTTAGCAATTGCGACACGGTTTGAGCTCAGGGTCTTAGGAAACACACAACTATATCACAAAGACATAGCGTGGAGATGAGGAGTCGCCACCCAGGGTAATAAGTGAGACAAATCGAAAAGTGGTACTTGATTCTCTAAAAGAAAGCTAGCACCACAACTAGGAGATTTTGGAAACGAAATACTAACTTCTCTTAGTCTCGTGTTCATTTATAATTACATTATGAATTACTATCTTATTCTCTAATTACATTCAATTTTATTTAAACCCAAAATAAATATCCATCTAACCCAAAAAAGGCAACATGTCATAAAATTACATGTAAAAAATGCATACGAAACGTATCGTCCCTAGGTCTAAATTATGTTAATTTTATTTTAAATTTTAGCTAATTCTACATTTTTTATTTACAAGTGAAATGGACTAGAAAAAGACCTACATTTTAAGATAATTAATGAGTCTAAATCTACTGGTTTTAATTCTAAAAGTGGCCTAAATCTATTAATTTTAAGAAACAAAATAGAAATTAATTAATGGGCTTAATTCTACTTAATTTTAAATTAAGTGATGTGATTATAAATCTATTTATTTTAAAAGAAATGAAATTAATGGATGAGCTAAGTCTAAATTAATTTTAGTTAACCTAAAAATGGGCCTAAATCTAAATTAATCTAATGGGCCTAAAGTCTAAATTGTTTTTGAAAGAAAGATAAAATGCTTTATTGGGCTAGACTAAAATCTGAATTTTAATTAAAACAGACCTAAGTCTAATTAATCTAATGGACCTAAATTGATTTTAATTAATTAACCTAAACCATTTTTAAGCCTATTTTTTATTTAGTGGGTTTGGACCTATTATGGGCTTTGGGCTCAAAGAACTAAAAGATCCAAAAAAAAATACAAATAAAAAATCAAAACAAAATCATATCAAACATAAGATTTATGTGATTTTATAAAAAAAACCTTAAATTAATTTACATGCAACCTTAAATTAATCTACACCCATCATTGATTTTAATTATTTTTTACCCAATTGAACCTAAATTACTAAACAATTTTAGTGCAGAGAATATAAAATTCTACTATTTTCCACTATTGGGGCTATTACAAACTATTGTGCAGAAATTAAAATTAAAATTAAATTAATTACAACCCAAAACAAAAGCAAATTAAAAGAAAGCAAAAATCATAAATCCTAAATCCTATGGGGGTTTTACAGATTTAATCCATGGCATTCCATGGATTCTTCTAATGGTCACTGCCCAAAATCACATATCTCCAACTTCATTCCTAAAGCAATAATCAAAACAAATAACAAAAAAAAAATTAATTAGTAACTACTCAATTAAGAAATAAAACAATAAAAAATCAAATCAAGAATAAAAACAAGAAAGAGTAGAAGATGTTGTGTAAATATTGTTTAAATGCCTCTCAGATTTAGATTGTTACCATTTTGAGATTAACTCTGTTGTTTTTTTCTTTATTGATCTTCTGGACTTTTAAAAGAAAAGAACATATTTATTTTTTTCTATAGCTAATTAAGGTTTTTTTTCTCTCTAATTTTTACAGACTTTGTTCCTTTCTCTTTAGCTAGTTCTCTTCTATCCCGTGGCTAGCTCCTCTTCTGGCTTTTAAAGCTAGACCTAGCAACCTCCAACCTTATGATTACATAGAAAAGTTACGCTTTTTAATTTTTGAAATCAAGATCAAGAGATAAAGTTTTGAAAAAATTAAAACTCAGTACGTATGGACACGTGGTGTCCTGAACCAAAGAAAAGTTAAAAAAAGACAAAATCAACATAAAAAATCACTTTTTAGCAAAAATCAACATTCCAAAATGCTGATTTTTATCCCGTAATGCTGACTGGAATTATGTAATGCTGATCGACATTACACAATGTCGATCGGCATTAAATGTCTGCCGACCAATTTTCATTTTTTTAAATTAAATTATGAAAAGGTCCTCGGAAGTTTCTAATTTTTGCAATCAAATCCCTAAAACCAAATTTGCAATTAAATCCATAAAACATTGCAATTTAGTCCTTTAAATCATGAAACTCGACACCAGAGATTAATTCTTAATTAGATTTTCATCATAGGGGCTTTCGTCGCACATGTACACAATTACATCCTGAAATTGGGTGCTTACAGTTACTGCAATTTGTCAAAATTATGGCAAAGAAATAGTAGCACACAATTTCAAAAGAAAGAATTAGGGTACTTTATTATATCCTAATTGACCTACTAATGCTTAAATTATTGAGTAATTTTAAGCAAGATGCTATGTTTGGCATACTTCACTATATTTCTTGTAAAACATCTAGTGAGACATATGTAAATGAGTTTCACTATATTTCTTGTAGGATGTTTAGCATTTTATTATTTGAGAACATGTTATAGCTCTTGCGGAACGTCTAGCAATAATGCCATTACTACTGTGTAGTGTCTAGTGATAAAAGGTTTGAAAAATTTCATGTTATATATGCTATTAAAGCACATAACATGTTGATTTTAAAATTCATGTTATGACTATTGTGCAACACATAACATGATAATTTTGAAATTTATGTTTCAACTACTATGTAGTATGAAACAAATTTTGAAATCTTTTGATTTAAAATGATGCGTGTAAAAATGCCAAATTGAATTCTGTAATTATATTATGTATTCTATACTTGACAGAAAAAATTTAGGATTTAAATACAGACGCAATTAATAATAATTCATTAATTGATAATATGAGTTGAATGAATTAATTAGGAATCAAATCCTAATCAAGATGCAATTATGGATGAGATGGCAAAGAAAAATTTGATTTTGAATGCATGCATAGTCAAGGGACCAAAATGGATATTTTTCATTTGTAAGAAGCTTCCCTCATTTTCGATGCTATTCTTTTATTTTCATCTCTATCTATTTTTTTTTCTTTCTTTGATTTTCTTCTTTTGATTTCTTGCTCATCTGAAGTCTGATTCATGATCTGTCAGATCTTATGGCTAACCTATAACACAGTCTGCACAGAGGAGCAGAGATTCCAATTGACCCAACCATTGTGGATCTCTATTTTCCTCAAAACAACCTTAGACTTCGAGAAGGTTCTATTGTGCTTCCTTTGAATCACCTTCACCTCCATAGATGCACATATGTGGGAAAAAAGGTAACATTTCCTCATTTTTGTTTATTTCTACAAAAATTTATTCATATAGTTAGTAATCAAAATTAACTTCATAATGTAAATTAGTGTGTATATTGCTGAAATTAGATTAAAAATACTCAAAAATGCATAAAAAATTTAAATTTAACCTGGGAACATAGGATTTCAGTTGAATGGCCAACCAAAAGTCTGAAAATCAGAGTCAAAAGTCCAAAAATCGGTTGGCATTTGTGTAAAGTCGATTGACATTGTACAATGATGATCGACATTCTATTTTGCTAATATATATATATATATATAATATTTGTATATTATTATGCTCATTTGTTCTTAAAATACTCCCAGCGGTTGATGAAGTTTGTGGGCTATTTTTTCATAGCTCGTGAATTATTCCACGAGCTATCAGGTGATGTTGCACAACTAGTCTAGGCCTCTAGGCTCAGATGATTTATTGCTGGGCTTTCGACTGCCCAAGGGAGGTATGATCGTTATTCCCTATTTACTTTGATCGAGTGGTGGATGGATACTACCCACACATTCCATACTTGGGTAGGCGAGTTGACCATTTTGCCCATGAGTTTCTCAGCTATCACCAGGATTGCCTTCAGAGGGACTCTCATTTCCTTTGACATTAGTTACTACAGTCTCCCTGAGCATGCGCAAAGTCAGTATGTACGAGACTTGATTGGATTTATCCTAGCATGGAAGAACCACAAGAACATTATTCTTTCATCATTGGTCGAGGGATTCAAACGTCTTTCCACCACCATACCTTGTCAGATTATTTATAAGGCAAGGTGCTTCCTCCTGATCTTGCTTAGCATGACCCTTTTCTGTGAGACTGGTCATGAAGTTAGTATTGCATTGCTCAACTCCCTTTGTGATTTAAATTGAGTTATCACCCTCGACTGGGGATCTACAGTGCTAACCTATTTGTATTATTGATTAGACATTGTCTGTAGAGTTGTTGTCACCCTATGCGACTTCTGGCATATCCTACATATGTGTCTGTCCCTTTTTCATTTCTCTTCTTCTCTTTTCCTTTTCTTTCTTTTTATTAACTTATTCTCTCTTTCAAGTATGGAGCATAGAGATTGGGTTGATTCATGGCTTCAAGGCTATCAGCTCTGATAGGAGGCTCCCTCTAATACAGAGATGGGGCTCTTCATGTTTAGCAAGCATTAGGAACAATCTGCAGACCTACTGCGATCAGCTGAACATCGTTAAGTGGGACCTGGTAAGAAAAAAATCATTAGTATTTCATTATTTAATGCAAGTTAAACTTAATAACATGATTTTGTAGATTAAATCTAATTGGTTGGAGGGGAGTTTGATGTCCAGAGGTATGACTTTATGGTTGTTGCAATACAACTTGAGGAGATGAAGGTTCTCCTCCCTAGTTATGGCTGTCGGATGTGGTATTTGGGAGAGCAGATATATCAGTGACACTCTGGACCTTCCCAATGTCGTATTCCTATTGATGTCCACCGCTCAATGCTTTATAGTTCCCAGCTGATAGGTTCAGAGTTAAGGGAGGCATTACAGGGTTATGACACCATAATTTTTCTGAAGTGGTCTCATCATTACCGGCAGTTTATCCATGAGAACCTCTTGGAGTAGGTTCTTATTGATCAAGCTGAGGTAACTTCTTATCATTTCTTTTCTGGAAGTCTCTAATAACTTATTCTTTTCTCACAGTCTACTTTTCATAGATTGAGGACGTTCGCTCCTTTGATGATGAAGTGATAGAGAAGGTGGTTGGGACTGATCAGGGTTTTAAGACTATGTAAGAGATTGAGGCTACCCCTGAGCTTGAGATTGCACCTGAGGTCCCCGGGCTCAATCTTAGCCGTGCACAGTGCACTTACCATGTTGGGACCAGCCGTGAGGGAGCTTTTGCTAACACCATTTTTTTGCGATGTTCCCCTTCTTGATAAATCCATGCTCTATTGGGCTGCTGTTATTCAAGCTCCAATTGAGCAATAAATACATTTTAATGATGTTAAGCTCCCTAGCTTTTCTCCAGCAAATAATTCTCATGTGAGTTTATCTAACTTATTTATTGTATTACTTGTACACTTAGTAGTAATGTTAGTACAACTTTATAAAATAGGTCCCCCAGACACAGGTAAGGTATTTGCACAGACTCGCCTAATCTTAGAGGTTATTTACTATGCAGGTCACATATAGTCGATGAGTAAGCATATACACTTATTATGCAAATGTATGCATGGAATGCATATGATATGATGTTTCCTATATGTGTAGAGTTATTCTAGGGATATAGAGAGGGAGAATGAGATGCTTCGTCGACGACTTGTGGACTTGGGCATGGACCCCTATAACATTGGTACTTCATCTGTTAGACCTCCAGATACCTATCATTGTGATGAACTTAGTAGAGGATGGAGCCTGTGGCCTGATTCTGGAGCTCGGGATAATTGATTCCAAGCTATCTTCATCTTTGATTTATGGTTATATTAGATTACCATCTTGTACTGATTTAGTTTAAATTTTCCTTTCTTGAAATTAGACTTGGATGAACATATGATCCTAAGTGATTTTTTTTATGCCTTAACTTTTGCCTAAGCCACCCTTTCGGGTTTTCAACTTAGTAGGCATCCCTTAAATTTTACCTAAGTTGCCCTTTGGGGTTTTCAAATTAGCGGGCTTCTTATTTTTACTTTTCAAATATGGGTCATGATACAGGCTACAGAGGCACCTGGATTTTCTAGATACAAGAGGATTCAAGCTTTACATGATAAATCTCAGAGGAAGAAGAAATAGAGGCACGACTGAAGCAAAATGGTCTTATAGAGCTGATTTTAAGCTGTTATGTTATGTTTTCCTTTATGGTACTTATGCATTATAAATAAGATAGAATACCTAATGTCATAAAAAAGTTTCAATTTCAATAAGATTCATTAATTAGGGCCAAAATGAGTACATTTACTATATCACATGACATAACTTTTGTTATCAACTAGTCCTTTTAGATTTTCTAACTAAATATTTTTCGCTCACATTTTATTTCCCTAACTTTTGCCAGACTAGCCCTTTGCGGGTTTTATAATCAGTGGGACCTTTTTATTTTATTTATTCCTTAATTTTTGCTTGCCAGCCCTTTGCAGGTTTTACGAATAGCGAAAATGTCCTAATTTTTGCCTAACTAGCCTTTTCAGGTTTTCTAGTAAGCGAATTTTTATTTTCTTTATACTACTTTTATTTATTTTATAAATAATATTTCTTGAGGCAATCCAGGTTAATAGGCTCCATGAACTCGTTCCCTTCAAGATCATATATCTTGGCGGCTCCCTATGGCAGAACTGACTTGATTAAGTATGGTCCTTCCTAGTTTGGTTTGAACTTTCCTCTTGGATCGAACACCATTACTCATAGATTATTTTAGTACCATATCCTCAGCTTTTATCTTCCCCGACTTTGTCTTCTTGTTAAATGCCTTTGCTATCCTCTTTTGGTATATCTGGGTATGAAATAAAGCATTCATCCTCTTCTCATCCAGAGACATCAGATGATCATATCTTTTTCGTGCCCATTCACTCTCGGGAATTTTGGCCTCTATAATTACTCATAGAGACTTAATCTTAATTTCTATTAGCAAAACTACTTCACAACCGTACACCAGGGAGAACGAAGTTTGGCTTATAGTAGTTTTGGCTATAGTTTTGTATTCCCACAAGGCAAAGGGAAGAAACTCATACCAATCCTTATAAGTTTTAACCATCTTAGAGAGGATTTTCTTGATATTTTTATTTGCTACTTCCATTGCTCCATTAGCCTAAGGTTGATATGGTGAAGACTTATAATGCTCGAGCTTATACTTCTGTAATAACTCTATCATTTCTGCTTGAAATTGAACCCCATTGTCTATCACTACATGATGTGGAACCCCATATCTACAAATAAGATTCTTCTCAATGAACTGGGTCATATGCTTTGCCCATAGAATATTAAAAGATTTAGCCTCTACCCATCTAGAGAAGTAATCGATTACCACAATTATATACTTATGTCCATTTAATGTTGTTGGCCTTATTTCTCCTACGATATCAATTCCCCATACTGCAAAAGGCCAAGGAGATGATAAACTATTTAGTACTATTGGAGGAAGATGGTTGAGATTCCTGTAGATCTAACACTGATGGCATTGTATCATGGTTCTAATATAATCCTTTCCATGCTCATCTAGTAGTACCCCTGTCTGATTATCTTCTTTGCTAGGATTATTCCATTCATGTGAGAACCGTAAGCTCCCGTGTGAATCTCCCTCATTACCTATTCTGCTTCATCTTTCTTGAGACATCTGAGTTGTATCCCATTTGGCATTCTCTTATACAACACCCCATCGTGACTTGTGAAATTACGTGCAAGCACATGCAGGGCATATCTTTCTTTTAAAGTAGCCTCATCTGGATACTTTCCTTCCTCAATGAACCTCTAAACATTATAAAACCATGGCTTCTCTTGAGGCCCTCTCTGAATTCCTATAATCTGCTTACCCCATAACACGGAGCCTTTGATTTCATGATCATTAACGGCCTCATAATCAACCCAGTCACATTATCCCACATTAAAAAGAGTGTTGCCAATGCATTTTCCATCTTATTGTCATCTCTTAATAGATGGATAAAGAGACATTTGGTGAAATTCTTTGTTAAAGCTTTCAAATAGCAGATGTAGGGTTTTAACTTTTCCTCTTTCACTTCCTATTCCTCATTAGCCTAGCTGATAACCAATATAGAATCCCCATATACTAATAACTCTTTTGTTCTAGCTGCCATCACCGCTTCTACTCCATGAATGCAAGCTTCATACTTAGCCATATTATTGGTTACTTTAAAATCCAACTTCTTGGCCATTAGTATGGTTTCTCCCTTTAACGTGACAAGGATCACTCCTAACCCAGCTCCTTTGTTATTTACTGCACTATCAAAATGAAGCTTCCAGTCTCGATACTCTACAACTGCTAAATTCTCATATAAGTATTCTAGGCTCCACTCTTTATCGCCCTCTACTACATTTTAAGCTAAGAATTTTGCAACTGCCCTTCCTTTAATAACCTTCGTGGTAATGTACTTTATATCAAATTTAGTAAGGAGAACAAGACATCGAGACATCCTTTTGATTAAAGCAGGTGCTTGCAGTAAGTATTTTAAGGGGTCTATTTTTGAAATGGGTTGAACCTTTTAAGACTGAAAGTAATGCCTTAATTTCCTTATTGCCCAAATCATTATCAAACATGTCTTCTCCACCAAATCATACTTTTCTTCATATGGCAGGAACTTCTTGATGAGGTAATACACCGCATGCTCTATCTCATCTAGCCCTTATTATGCTAACATTACCCTTATTACGCTAACATTACCCTTATTGCCTTTTCTTATACAACCAAATATAGGATCAAAGGTTTACCTACCCTTAGTGGTTTAAGTATAGATGGATTAGTGAGATACTTCTTTATCTTATTAAAGGCCCTTTGACAGTCATCATTCCACTTTACAAGTTAATCTTTTCTCAAAAGCTTAAAGATTGGATCATAAATATTAGCAAGGCTTGTAATGAACCTACTAATATACTATAATCTACCTATGAACCCTCTCACATCTTTCTTTGTCCTTGGTGCTGGCATTTTCTAAATGGCTTTCACTTTATCTGGATCCACTTTGATTCCTCTACTACTAACTATATGTCTTAACAACTTCCCTGAAGTAACTCTAAAAATGCATTTTTTCGAGTTTAGTCTTAAATTATACCTTTTAATGCATGCTAAAAATTTTTCCAGTGCTTTAAAATGCCCTTCTCTTATTTCTGACTTGATCATCATATCATTTATATATACCTCCACTTCCTTATGCATCATGTCGTGGAAGAGAGTGGTGGCTGTCCTTTGATATGTTGCACTTGCATTTTTCAACCTGAAAGGCATAACCTTGTAGCAATACATCCCCCATTCCATGATGAAAGTTTTCTTGATCTTATCCATAACTACCATCATTATCTGATTATACCTAGAGAACTTATCCATGAAGGAGTACATCGCACTTAACGCCGCACTATCCACTATCACATCAATGTGAGCTAAAGGGAAGTCATCCTTCGAACATGATTTATTTAAATCCCTGAAATTAACACACATTTGCCCCTTAACATCTTTCTTGTGTATCATGACTATGTTTGCTAGCCATCGGGGATAATCTACTACCTCTAAAAAGTTGGCCTGAATTTGTTTAGCAATTTCTTCTCTTATCTTTTCAGTCCATTCTGGTCTTAGTCTGCACAATTTCTATTTAAATGGTTTTATTTTCGGATCAGTTAGAATATGATGCTCTACAATGTCCCTATATAAACTTGGAATTTCTTCATCCAAGCAAATACTACCTTTCTTTTTGTTAGTATTTTCTCATAATTTTCCCTCTCTTTAGGATTACATCATGTGATATAGAAATGTTCATTGGATTATCATTTGTGTCCATGTTAAATGAATCAAATTGAATTGAATTAATGTTAAACATGCATGAATGATAAAAATTATAACGCATATAACTATCAGGATGCACATCACACAAATAAGCAAAACCAGCGTTCATATCATTGACCAAAGGAAAAACACAGTTTTTATCCTCATAGAGACCAAACGTTATTACATCAGTTTCTTTATAAAAAACATTAGTAAAGCTATCACTAATAAGAGTAACTAAATCTTAGGGTGGCTCCTCTTCAGGTGGCAAACACAGCAGCTCTTCGATAGTAGTTGTAGACAGTGGGGTTTAGCGCGCATCCAAGATTTTAGTAACAGTGACATTATTTGGGCTCATGGCCCTAGAGAACACACTAACCATTGTCACAAAGATATGACATGGAGATGAGGAGTTGCTATCTAGGGTAATAACTGGGACAAATCGAAAGGTGGTACTCGATTCTCTAAAAGAAAGCTAGCACTACAACTAAGAAATTCTAGAAATAGAATACTAACTTCTTTTAGTCTTGTGTTCATTTGGATTTATTTTATGAATTACTATTTTATTATCTAATTACATGAAATTTTATTTAAACCCTAATTAAACATCCATCTAACCCAAAAAGGCAACAAGTCATAAAATTATATGTAAAAAATGCATACAAAAGACAATAGTGTTCCTAAGTCTAAACTAGATTAATTTTATAAATTAAAATTAGCTAATTATACATATTTTATTTATAAGTAAATTGGACTAGAGAAGGGCTTACATGTTAATAAGTGAGCCTAAGTCGATTCATTTTAATTTCAACTAAAAATGGGCCTACATTCTATAAATTCTTAAAGAAAGGAATTAATTAGTGGGCCTAATTCTAACATGATTTTAATTAAGTGATGTGACCCTAAATTTATTTATTTTAAAAGAAATGAAATTAATGGGTTAAGCTATGTCTAAATTAATTTTAGTCAACCTAAAAAATGGGCCTAAGTCTAAATTAACCTAATGTGCCTAAATTGATTTTAGTTAGTTAATCTAAACCATTTTAAGCCTATTTTTATTTAGTGGGTTTGGATCCTAACGTGGGCTTGGGGCCCAAATCATACAAAAATAAACAAACAAGTCTAAAAACATAAAAAAATATCAAAACAATCAAATAAAAGATTAAACAAGCAATTAAATTATTTCTTTTAAAAAAACCCTAATTTTAATTAACATACAACCTAAATTAACATACTGCCTCCATTAATTTTAATTAGGGTTTACCAAATTAACCTAATTTACTAATTAATTTTAATAGTGCAAAAAATTAAAGAATATTCATTATTTCCCACTATTGGGGCTATTACAACCTACTGTACAGAAATTAAAATCAATTTAATTACAACCCAAAACAAAAGCAAATTAAAAGAATGCATAAATCATAAATCCTAAATCCTACATGAGTTTTACAAATCTTAATCCATGACATCCTAGGGATTCTTTAATGTAATCACTGCCAAAATCTCATTTCAATTTCATCTTTAGATTACCACAGAACATCAATAAAAACAAATCACAAATCACAAAAATTAATCAGTAATGAATCAATAAAAAATAAAATAAAGAAATCAAATAAAAAATAAAGAGAAAAAAGAAAAGAAAAGAGTAGAAGATGTTGTGCAAATGCTATATGAATGCCCTTTAGATTGAGATTGTCACCGTTTTAAGATTGACTCAGTTGTTTTTTCTTGATTCTCTAGACCTTAAAAGCAAAGATTGTAGTTCTCTTTTGCAGTAGCTAATTAGGATTTTTTTTTCTCTAGTTTTTTCAAAGCTCTTTTTTCTAGGGTTTTCATATGGCTTTTCTTTTCATAAACTCTCTCTGCCTTTTTCTTTTTTTTTTCTCTTTCTTGCTAGCCCCTTCATAGCCTTCCCTTTTGGCCTCTAAAGCGAGACCTAATCACTTCAGTTCCTGTGATCACGTAGGAAGTTGCGTGATAGCTCGAAGCAATCAGGAGACTAGTCTGCATTTTAGTTTTGAATTTTTAAACTCAGGATAATAAAATGATAAACAATAAGATTTTGAAAAATTAAAACTCCAGACCAATGAAAAAAATGAAAATGATAAATTAGTGTAAAAAATGCGTAAAAATCACTTTTTAGCTAAAATCAGCATTCCAGAATGCCGATTTTCACCTATAATGTCGACTGACATTATGTAATGCTGACCAACATTACGTAATGCCAACTAGCATTATGTAATGCTGGTTGACATTATTTAATGTCGATCGACATTATGTAATGCCGATCAATATTATATAATGCCGATTGGCATTACATAATGTCGGCCAACTAAAAATTTATTTATTTATTTTTTAAATTATGAAAAAGGTCCTCAAAAGTTTCTAATTTTTGCAATCAAATCCCTAAAAAACCAATTTTGCAATTAAATCAACAAAATGTTGCAATTTAGTGATTTTAATTATAAAACTCGACACTAGAGATCAATTCTCAATTGGATTTTCATTGTAGGGGCTTTCATCGCATACGTGCACAATTGCATCCTAAAATTAGGTGCTTACAGTTGCCCCCTTTGTTGCTTTTTGCTTGACAAATTGTGGCAAAGCAATAGTAGCACATAATTTCAAAAGAAAGAATTAAGGTACTTCATTGTATCTTAATTGACCTGTTGATGCTTAAATTGCTAGGTAATTTTGAACAAGATTCTATGTTTAATATGTTTCACTATATTTTCTATAGAACGTCTAGTGAAACTTATGCATTTTGCTATATTCCCCTTGGGACGTTTAATGACTCATGATATGAAAACATGCTATAATTTCTATGAAATGTCTAACAACAATACTATAACTACTATGTAATGTCTGGTGGACTGCACTATATTCCCTTTGGGATGTTTAGTGACAATGAATTTTATTGTATTCCCTATGGGACATTCAACGAAATGAATGTGATGACCCTCGGTATATTCCCTGTGGGACATCTAGTGATTATGTTTTTAACTATATTCCCTATAGGACGTCTAGTGATTATGATTTTCACTATATTCCCTATGGGATGTTTAGTGATCGTGATTTTCATTATATTCCCTATGGGACGTCTAGTGATCGTGATTTTCATTATATTCCCTATGGGACATTTAGTGATTGTAATTTTCACTATATTCCTTATGGGACATCTAGCGATTATAATTTGAGAACATGCTATAGCTCCTGTGGAACATCTAACAATAATAAATAACTACTGTGTAGTGTCTGGTAGATCAAAAGATTTGAAAATTCATGTTTGAATGATTTTAATGAAGAAGTACATTATACTCAGTCGTACAATATCGATTATACCCGATCGTATAGTCTGAATTGAAATACATTACACTCAATCGTGTAGTGTTGATTTCTTTTATATGATTATGCTATAATCTGTAATTGCTCATGATTAGCTACAACCTTTTTATAGCTCACTAATGATGCTGTAATCCTTAATTGCTTGCGATTAGCTGCAACCCTTTTGTTACTCACTGATGATGTTATAATCCATAATTGCTTATAATTAGCTGCAACCCTTTCATTGCTCACTGATGATGTTGTAGTCCATAACTGCTTGTAATTTTTATCTTTGGTTATTTAAGTCAAATGCTTTGAATTCTTTGTGTTGATTGATTAGCATTTTTGCTGACTGACTTTGAATTTTACTGTGTTGACCGATTAGAATTTCTTTGCTGACTAATTTCAGTTATGCTATATTAACCAACTCTACAAGTTAGGTGCACTTCCTTCTAGATTACAATTCCTGTAGATTTGTTGAAGTTAGTTTCAATCATGATGAATGTATAAAAGTACATAATATTGAAAATTTATGAGAAAATTCATCACTTTATTATGAGATAGCGTGCACTCAATGAATCTCACTGTTTTTTATTTTTATGACTGTCATTTATTTGTCATTTGCAAAGGTCAGAGGCATCGTTAACCATCTTATGCTGAGAGAATATCTTTTACCAAGTGAAGAGCTTACTTCCACACTAAATTTTAGGGAGAATTTGCTAAACAAAATTTATGGAAATTGAGTATAAAAAGATTAAATTCTGAGTATCAAAACAGTCTTTGAATTATTTTTGTGCTTTTCTTCCTTATTTGAGTATTCCCTCGCCTTTCTCATATTACTCAATATGGATACCGTTGGAAAGATCATTTGGATACTTATACTCTTATACAACATTGGAGTAAATAGAGCGGGTTTTTTTTTACATGGGTCATCTTTTATTATTCCCTCTCCTTTCTTGTATTACTTAGTGTGGATGTCACCATGGGTTCATGTTGATACTCTTGCTCATTTTTTAGCATTGTAATAAATTATGCTTACTTTTATTTTGATTCTCCTTTTAGTGTTCTCTTGCGTTTCTTGTATTACTTAGCATGGATGTCGCCAGAGGTTCACGTTGATACTCTTGCTTATTTTTGAGCATTAAAGTAAATTATGCTTGCTCTTATTTTGATTCTCCTCTTAGTGTTCCCCCAACTTTCTCGCAGTACTAAGCGTGGATATCGTTGAGGGATTTGTACCCATACTCATTTTTGAGCATTAGAGTAGATTATATGCATATTTATTATTTGAAAGACTAAAATGATACTTTGAAATTCAAGCAATTTATACTATAAGTCCATAGATTTTATCTTTGTATATTCTTTGCCTCGTTTGGGTGTGAAGTAAGCATTAGATTGATTATAGTTTATAAACTCTCAACACAAAGCCATTAACTAATCATCTAAATTCTGTGAGGCTAATGAAAAAGAGCCATTATAATCAAAAGTCATGAGATAGGCTTTTCTCACACGATCTCGTGAAGTGGATGAATTTACTTTCAATTTATGAGTTTTATGATTGAGATGGTACTTTATTACATAATAGAGTTATGTTACTTCTTTTTATTATCTTGGTGAGGGTTTAACATTTGCTATCTTGCCCATTCTTATTGATGTATTAGTTCCTTTCCCCTTCTTCATTCTTTTATTTTTTCCTTGCATATAATACCATAAGTTAGTATGGTTTATTTATAAGTAGAAAGATTTTATCAAAATACAATGTTATTCTTTTGCATTCTTCCTTTTGGATTATGATAATGATGTCTTTGATCACAAGGTCACGATACTCCATCATTGAAGTCATGGCCTAGGGTTGAATTTGGCTTTTTGCCTTTCATTAATACTATAGTAGAGGGCTTCATTCTTCTTCTTGACATCTCTTGTAAAAAAGGTTCAGGAGTTAGAGATCTTATTTCATGATTAAATAATTTTCTAGAGTGCATTCATTTTAAGTTTTAAATGCATTCTTCCCTTTTATAAGGCTGATGAATGTATTGCTGACATGTTGGACCTTCTCATCACCATATTCCACACCTTATACTGGTCTAAGTATTATGGAGAGATATTCTAAATAATGCTCTAGATGAGACTATAGAGATGGATGTTGAATATGAGGAGCTTGAGCATCCTATCTAGCCTTTTGAGGTTGTCAGGATAATGCTTTTACAAGCATCACTATTGGTGATATTCCCTTACTGGATGGGCCCATAATTAATTGGGCTCCTACGATTTAGAGTCCTATTAAGTATCAGGTTCACCTGAATAGT
The DNA here is from genome assembly GCA_947683625.1 of Mallotus nudiflorus. NCBI lineage: Eukaryota > Viridiplantae > Streptophyta > Magnoliopsida > Malpighiales > Euphorbiaceae > Mallotus > Mallotus nudiflorus. The sequence continues at coordinate 240,839 of CANTUR010000381.1, forward strand.
GTCTCCTTTTTTCCTTTAGATGCTTCACATGTGAACTTTCTGACTACCTTTCTGCACTTTTACAACACTAATCTTAAATGTTAATAGTAAAGTGTTTGCACAATCTTGCCTAGGCTCAAAGACTTTATTATGCATAGCAAGTATTTCACAATAAATGTATGCAAATGTATGCATGTTATGTATGACATGCATGATCCTAATAGGTCTTCTGTTTGGAACAAAGCTATGTTCGCAGCTTAGAGTGTGAGAACGAGGTGCCTCATTAACAGCTTGTAGGTTTAAGCACTGGATGCTTCATTGTTGGTACTTCTGATGTCAGAGCTTTTGATATAGCTCATCGGACTGATGACTAGGCTAGCGAGTGAGGTTTATGGCTTTACACTGGAGCTTGTGATTGACTGATGCACTATTGAACTTTTCTTTTTATTACTGCTTTTGTTATATGATAACTAACGTATTTGTATGCTTGTAGTTTACTTCTTTTTGCCCTGAGATCTTTTTCACTAACTTTGAAGTTCTAGTGTTGTATTTACTATTTTACCCCCAAGTTTCCCCAGAGTTACATTTTGCCCTTAGCTTCATTTTGAATTCATTCTTGTAGTCTTTTTCTTTATGTGTGCGAGAGACTTAATTTTGTCATTGTTGTTGTTGACCCTTTGTCTTACTAACCCTATTAGTTGTAGTCTCATGTATTGAAGATGTAAAGGAGTTGGCAAACTGATCGAAGCGAGTTCTTGATGATGAAATCAATTGGACTTGCACTTTGAAGAATTCTTGAGTAGGAGAATATGAGGCTTGATGTTGATGCAATAATTGACGACAATTACAAGGTGTGGGTTGCAATGTAAGTTACTAAGGCACTTGAATTCTTAAGGTATAAGGAGACGCTAGGCTTACAAGGAAAATTACAAAAAGGGTGGTAAAATAGAAAACAGAACAAAAATTGTAATATGATAAAGACGAATATGCAATATTTGAACAAAAATTTAAAATTCAATTTTAATCATTCAAGGGAAAAAATGAGAACATTCATTACATCACATGATTCAACTCCTCTTATCAGCCAGTCATGAATATTTCTCTCTAATTTGTACTTTACTGCTCTTTTTTCTTTTTTTCTCTCCTTATTTTTTTCTCTTTTTTTCATTCTTTTTATTTTTTCCTCAAATTTCCTATCTTCAGAATTTACATCATGTGATATATGTATGTTCTTTGAATTTGCATTTGTGCCGATGATGAATGAATCTAATTGAATTGAATTTATGTCAAATATGCATATGCAATCAATATCATAATGCACAGTATCATTAGGATGTACATTACATAAGTAAGCATGATCAAAGTTTATATTATCAATCATTAAAACAAAATAGAAACTAAAATTTTATTCAAAGAAGATAATAAGAAATTTTATTTCCTATTCTAGATGTTAGGGATGCTAAGTCTCATAGTGGTTATCTTTGAGGCGGCTGACATAACAACTATTCTTTTATCTTTTTGCCAATTGTCTCCATGACTTCATCTTCCTGTACCTCAAATATGCATTTTTCTTTCTTGTTTAGCAGCTTCTCATCATCAAACTCATCACCCCATCCTGTAAGCATAATCGACTCGAAGGGTATGTTAAAAGAAGGTGGTTTAGTAAAAACATCTTGTAGTCAAACTTGCTTGAGGGTTGTCGTAACAAATCCTCAACTCTTTCCACATCTTTAGGGCATTAGGAGATTTCTTATTAGTTTTAAAGTCTAGGTCCTCAAAGGAGTTTAGCGCTTCCTCTTCGCTCACTCATGAGTTGATCATCATAGTGGTTAGTGGTAGAACATTTTGGTAGTTTAGGAAACGATTATTTATGGTGCTTGGGCTTTCTGGGTCTGTGATTTTTCCAGAGTCTATAAGGTTTTGAATTTCATGTTTAAAGTGGGTACAAGTGTCTATGGAATGGCCAGTAACTTGGTGGAATTTACAATAACTATTCAGGTTATAGCCAAAGACATTTGGGTTTGGCAGTTTGGAAAATATGAGAGGTATGAGCAAGCCCTTTTGCATCAGGCAGTCTAGGACTTTGGACAAGGGTTGGTTGAAATTGAAGAATCTCCTTGGTGTTTGTACAACATGCACTTCAATAGCCCAACGAGTGCTTCTTTGTTGTGTGCCCTAAGTTGGGTAGTTTCTTACTCCAATGGCTCTAGAGCTCTTCTTTTTCTCACTCTCGATTATCTCAGCTTGCAAACCATCATCATAAAGATCTATAAATGTTTTAGGATTCATTATTGTAGTCTTTCAACTAGATTGGGTGATATATTTCAGACTATCATCCTAACCTGATCATTCTCAGCCAGTTTATTTTTCATTAATCCTGCCTTGTTCATAAATCTAGTCAAGAAATCAAAAAGGATTTATTTGATTTTTTCTTAGTCAGTTCCAAATCCTTGATGGACACTTCTAATCTAGTGTTATAATTATACTATTTCAAAAAAGTAGTGCACAATTCTTTCCAGTCAGCCTTGACAGACATTTTCAAGCCATGATACTAGTTTACAACCATTCCCTCTAAGGATAGTACAAATAACTTAATGATCACTGCTAATGTGGCCTTAGTAGTGCTCATAGTTATTATCTACTAACTGAGATGAATCCTAGGATCTCCAGTTCCATTAAATTTCTGTAGTTGAAGCATTTTAAACTTCTCAGGTAGCTTATTACTTTATGTTAGCAGCATATCATCAAAGTCAAATGAATATCCCATGCCTTGTCCTCTTAGTAGCTCTTCTATGTTGGACATTTTCTGGGCCAACTCTTGCATCTGCTTGGACTTATGGTCTTATACCAGTTCAAGTAATTCTCTCTTTGCCTTTTCTATCATGTCATTCTCAACATCCTCAAGCTTCACATTTACAGCAGGTTTCTAGCAATAGGTTACCCCCCCTAGCATTATTGGCAGTAGGTGGAGCATTCACAGTAGGTGGTTGTTCAATTACAGGTGGTGGTATGATAGTAGTAGCAGGTGGTTATTCAATTACAGGTGGTGGTATGATAGCAGTAGGTTGTATTAGTCCAAATAGTGCTTGTCTCAGCTCATCTTGCATCATAGCCCTCATGTTAACCATCAGAGCTCCCTTAATTTCTTATAAAGTCTAGTTCCCTTGCTTCTGTTCCATTTGTTCAGATTTAGGTGAAGTTGATTCAACCTCCAAGTAAAGTGGGCTGATAGGGCTTTTTTCTAGTCTGTTCAGGATTTCCTTTGCTAAGGCTTTAAGACTCTAACTCTTTCTTCTTAGTCTGCCACCTTGTCATCCTTAAATAAGAGAAGACCTCGATGTATCTATGATGGCTAAAAAATAAAGTGTTAGTATAAGATGCATGTATGCGTGATGCACTTGCTATGCAACAACTAGCAAGTAGCAAGTATCAATCAAGTGTACAAAATTCATCCTTCCTACCTTATTCCTCCCACACATGTTTTCAATGGTAAGTCTTTTATCCTAGGATTTTTGTCTTAGTCTTAATATCAATGGGGAATATCAGGGATCGACGTGCATACCAGATCTCTTATAAAGTAGTAAAGCATAGAAACAACATTTCTAGGTATAAAGTTCTAGCCTAATCTTAATTACACCAAGGGGCTTTAAAAGTATGGGCTTGGGCTTTTATAGATAGAAATACCTTAGGATAATAAGCATAGAAACAACATTTATAAGTATAAAGGTCTAGCCCATTCTTTATTGGCCCAAGTGGGCTTTAAAGGTATGGGCCTATGCTTTTATAGATATAAATACCTCATGGCAAAAATCATACAAGCAATTTTTAGTAGATAATAGGGGAAGTAACTAAGCCATTATATGTGGTTGGGGTTCGGTAAAAAGTCAAGGTTCCTTTAGCAAGATGCCCTCCTTTAAGACTTGAGTTACAAGCCAAGGTCAAAGGGGCCCAACATCCTTTGCAAACTTGAGAGATAACTACCCCCCCTTTAGGACTTGGGTTACAGACTCTGGTCAAATGAGCTCAGTAATCTCTCTTGAATCAAGTTAAGGCTAAGAGTGATGGTTAGCCAATTTACAACTTCATGAAGCTAGTGCAATTATGGAATCATAAACTAACACAATGAATGCAAGAATAAAATGATAATTAATAAAATAATTCTAAAAAACACAAGTAGAATAAGTATCTCTTATCCCTAGTGGAGTCGTCATTATAGACGATGAGGTTTAATGTGCATCTAAGATTTTAGCAATCGTGATACTGTTTTGGCTCAGGGCCCTAGAGAACACACTAATCATTGTCATAAAGACATGGCGTGGAGATGAGGAGTTGCCACCCAAGGTAATGACTGGGACAAATCGAAAGGTGGTATTCGATTCTTTAAAAGAAAGCTAGCACCACAACCAAGAAATTTTGGGAATGGAATACTAACTTCTTTCAGTCTTGTATTTATTTAGATTTATATTATGAATTACTATTTTATTCTCTAATTACATGCAATTTTATTTAAACCCTAATTAAACATCCATCTAACCCAAAAAGGCAACAAGTCATAAAATTACATGTAAAAAATGCATACAAAAGGCAGTAACATCCCTAAGTCTAAACTAGGTTAATTTTATTAATTAAAATTAGTTAATTCTACATATTTTATTTACAATTGAATTGGACTAGGGATGGGCTTACATGTTAATAAGTGATCCTAAGTCTAATCACTTTAATAACTATTAAAAATGGGCTTATAGTCTACAAATTCTTAAAGAAAGGAATTAATTAGTAGGCCTAATTCTAACATGATTTTAGTTAAGTGATGTGATCCTAAATCTATTTATTTTAAAAGAAATGAAATTAATAGGCTAAGCTATGTCTAAATTAATTTTAGTCAACCTAAAAAATGGGCCTAAGTCTAAATTAACCTAATGGGCCTAAATTGATTTTAGTTAGTTAATTTAAACCAATTTTAAACCTATTTTTATTTAGTGAGTTTGGATCCTAACGTGGGCTTGGGGCCCAAATCATACAAAAATAAACAAACAAGTCCAAAAATATAAAAAATATCAAAACAATCAAATAAAAAATCAAACAAGCAATTAAACTATTTCTTTTAAAAAACCCTAATTTTAATTAACATGCAACTTAAATTAACTTACTACCTCTATTGATTTTAATTAGGGTTTACCAAATTAACCTAATTTACTAATTAATTTTAATAATATAGAAAATTAAAGAATATTCAGTATTTCCCATTATTAGGGTTATTACAACCTATTGTACAAAAATTAAAATCAATTTAATTATAACCTAAAACAAAAGGAAATTAAAAAAATGCTGAAATCATAAATCCTAAATCCTACGAGAGTTTTATAGATTTTAATCCATAACATCCTATTGATTCTTCAATGTAATCACTGTCAAAATATCATTTCAACCTTATCTCTAGATTACCACAGAACATCAATAAAAAAATAAAAAAACATAAAAATTAATCAGTAATGAATCAATCAAAAATAAAATAAAGAAACCAAATAAAAAATAAAGAGAAAAGAGAAAAGAGAAAAGAGAAAAGAAAAGAGTAGAAGATGTTATGTAAATGCTGTTTGACTACCCCTCAGATTGAGATTGTCACCGTTTTAAGATTAACTCTTATTTTTTTCTTGATTCTCTAGACTTTTAAGTAAAGATCATAGTTTTCTTTTATAGTAGCTAATTAGGGTTCTTTTTTTCTTTGGTTTTTTTAAAGCTCTTTTTTTAGGGTTTTCATGCAACTTTTCTTTTCATAGACTCTCTCTAACTTTTTCTTTTTTCTCTCACTCGCTTGCTCACTAGCCCCTTCACAGCCTTCCCTTATGGCCTTTAAAACCAGACCTAATCACTTCAGTTCCTATGATAATGCAAGAAGTTGCGTGATAGCTAGGAGCGATCAGGAGACTAGTCTGCATTTTAGTTTTAAATTTTCAAACTCAGAATAATGAAATGATAAACGATAAGATTTTGAAAAATTAAAACTCTGGACCAATGAAAAAATTGAAAAATGATAAAATTAGTGTAAAAATCACTTTTTAGCAAAAATCGACATTCCAGAATGTTGATTTTCACCCCTAATGTCAACTAGCATTATGTAATGCTGGTCGGCATTAAATAATATCGGTTGGCATTAAATGCCGGCTGACTAAAAATTTATTTATTTATATTTTAAATTATAAAAAAGTTCCTCATAAGTTTCTAATTTTTGCAATCAAATCTCTAAAAAATCAATTTTGCAATTAAATCCACAAAACATTGCAATTTAGTCCTTTAAATCACAAAAGTCGACACTAGAGATCAAATCTCAATTAGATTTTCATCATAGGAGCTTTTGTTGCATGCGTGCACAATTGCATCTTGAAATTAGGTGCCTACAATAACATCCCCCATTCCTTCAGCTACTTGCTTCATCATTTCTTCTATGATGCTCTCAACTAAGTTTTCCATAATCTGGTCCTTGAAATCTTGAACCCAGAATCATTTTTGCCAATGACATTAACGGTGTCACGACCCGAACCCGAGGGCACGTGACCGGCACTAGGGAATGGGTAGGCATAAGGCCACCGAAACCCGTAGTAAGCTTAAAGGAAAAGAAAATAAAACCATTCACATTTTAACTTTAATTAAAAACAGAACATATCATCAAACTGATTTTTTTTTTTCAATTTACACAAATTTAAGTGTTTAATAAAAATATGATTCAACATCTCATATTATAAATTGAATTTATGTCATATACATAAATGTATTTCGTACAAATAAACTACATAATTTAGTTAAACCATACAAATTCTCAATACATATACTACTACAGCATCCTAGATTAATACACAGTACAGCTTACAATGACCTACATAAAATTGCCGGTGAAGAAGAATTCCGGCGTAGAGGTAGTCTGAGGTCAAACTCCCAAGCTCCTGAAAAAAATAAATTGAGGGGAATCAGACCTCACTGAGTAAGTCAACAAAAGAGCTGTACGGTTTGAAAACCTTTTTGAAAACTATATAATTTTTATAGTGAAAATAATTTACAATATATATAATTATAGCTTTGAAAAATCTCGGTAGAACCCTAGACCCAAGTCTAAATGGCCAACCGGGCCCACTTATTCCAACTAGACTACCGGTCCCCGAGAGCAAGGGCATCAACCGAGGCACCAAGCCGTAGTCATTCACTTAATCCAAATATATGGATCTGGCGGTCCCCGAGAGCTAAGGCATCAACCGAGGCACCCATCCCAGTCCATTATTGACTTTCCAATCACTGGCGGTCCCCGAGAGCTAAGGCTTCTACCGAGGCACCTGTCCCAGTTTAACATTCATCAATCATAAAATTTTCGGATCCATCTCTCAATCTCTACCATGTGCACATAGTCCTGGTGAGGCCCACCAGGTAGCCCGTTCTATCAAAATTTCTCAAATCGATTTTGAATAAATAAAATGCATTTAAATCGTAAATAATAGCATTAAATTAAATAAATCATATAATCAATATAATAGAAATACGAGCGCATGCATTCTTACATAAACACACGCACAGATCGTTCTACTGACTTACAGGATGAATGTGAAGGCTGACGACCACGCGTCTGCCTCGGTCTCACAGCTTCTGCTCCGATAAGCTCTAAAAGAAATTAATAAATCGACTTTTAAAAACACGACTAAGGAATAAAATTCAGGAATCAACAAAGTAATAAAATTCCAGACTGACTCGATGAAAATCGGACGAGACTCGACAAACAGGATTTAACCTAATTAACGGTAGACACTTTTCTACGAATATCACGTTTTACGAGAAAATCTACCGAAATTTCGGCAGAGTCTCCTCTGTAAAACGGACATCTCTCTACCAAAGGTAGAGCCAGACCTGCATAGAAAATGCACTTCTAATTTCCAAAACCATTCACACTCGAGTCGGGCTCCCAAAATACAATTTGCCCCGACCGAGATCACAACTCAAATAAAATATCACAATTTAATAATATGTGTTTCTTAAATACATATATCTCATACATACATATTAGAATAGATAAAAATTATACAAAGTCTCCATTATTAAAAATTGAGCAAATTAAATTTGTATTCTAACCATATTAAAATTATGATTATAGCCCAAATTAAATCTAGTGCAATGTATTATGTGTATATATATATATATATATATATATTGGGAATTTGATATTCAAAATTTACATTACTTAGGAAATTATGTCAATTAATTTATAAAAATTATCTAAACCCTTTAATTATTCATAAAACTAATTAAAATATATATTTATCAAATTTAATGTAAAATTACATTTTTACCCCCCTAAAATACATAATTTACATAATGAGCTTTTACTACTAAAAATAATTCTTAAAAACTATTTAATCATGTCAAAAATTCATTTTCTCAAAATACATTTTCTTAATGTAATTAAAACATTTAATTAACCAACAAATTTTCTCCCAAAAATATTATTTACCCTAAAAATAAATTTTTGGCATAAACTCAAATATATTTATAAAAATAGTATAAAAATCTCAAAAATTATGATTTGAGTTCTAAAATTCATATTATTCACTAATAACCTCATTTATCAATTTCATTACCTATTTAACCCAAAGTTTCAAAATTAATCTAATTATTATATTTTGACATAAAGCATAAAAATTCCTAGAAAATTTGTATAATTTTCTTAAATTATCTACCTTACCCTAAAATTAATTTCAACACTTAATATCACCAAAATGTCAATTATTATTATTATTTACCATTTTTATAATTAATTCCCGAAAATTCCTAAAAAAAAATTATTTAAATATCCAAAATTCACCAAAAATCAAAATAAATTCCAAAAATTATACAAAAATTCCTAGAGATAGATTAAGCTACTAGGAATCATATTTGTAAAGGGAGTTTGTATGAATCAAGCTAGATTAAGTTAAAAAAAATTCGAAACCCTAGAGTTCACAAACTAAAAATCAACCAAAACTCAATCAATTCATGATCAAAGCTTAAACAAAGGTTAGATTAAGCCTCACCGGTGCAAGGGGAGGAGATTGGCACCGGAATGGAGGAAAATGGTGGTCGGACGAAGCTTGGGCGAGTTAGAGCAAAACTCTCGGCTTTCTTCTTCCCAGCAGCTTCCGGCGGCTCTGCAGGTGGCCGGAGGCGAGGGAGAAGGAAGAGGGAGTAGCAGACGGTGGCCGGAGGTGGGGGAGGCGCAGTGACGGTGGTGGTCAAAGGATTCGCGGAGGTGGGGGAGGATGGGAGCTCGGTTCTGCCTTTCCTCTTCCAAAAACATACATATACATATATATATATATAGATATACATATACTTATATATACTATAATATAAACTAATGTATATATATATATATATATATATATATATATACACATACATACATATATATATACATATATATACTATACTTATTATACTACATTATGACTATATACATATATATACTATATATATATATATATTTATATCATATATAAATACACACATATATATATATACACAATGTATATTCAAGTATAATAGGGTACCTATACTTATATATATATATATATATATATATATATATGTATGCTACCATATACTACATGAAAACGTATACATATATATACACAAGTATATAATTACACTTTATACTATATTATATATATATATATATATATATATCTATATATATATATACACATGTGAATAGATATGCACATTTAAATTAATATTTATCCTAAAATATAATGTTAATAAAATTTTTATACTTTAATATAATGCAAATTAACTATTAATAGTACTTCTCGAGAAAAATGTGTCCTTTAATATTAAAATAATTATATATATATATATATATATATATATATATATATATATATATATATATATATATATATATGTAGGGTATTACAGTCTCTCCTCCTTATATGAATTCGTCCTCGAATTCAAGAAAAGAAAGAAAAGAGGAATTACAAAGCTAAGAAGAAAAGAGATACGGGAACGAAACTCACATCTCAGCTTCAGTTTCCCAGGTGCAATCTTCTGCAGAATGGTTACTCCATAACACCTTCACCATTGGTATCTCCTTAGTCCGCAGCTGTCGGATTTGGCGATCCACAATCGCCACCGGGTACTCCTCGTAAGTCAAATCGTCGCTAAGCTCTACGGCTTGAGGTTGCAACACGTGAGACGGATCAGGGATGTATTTTCTCAACATGGAAACATGAAATACAGGATGGATTCTCGATAGCTCTGGTGGTAATACTAGCCTATAAGCCACTTCACCTACTCTGGACCGAATCTCAAACGGTCCAATGTATCTAGGAGCTAGCTTACCCTTCTTGCCAAATCTCATAACTCCTTTCATTGGAGATACCTTCAGGAACACCATGTCTCCAACCATGAAGGATACATCCTTCCTTCTGGGGTCAGCGTAGCTCTTCTGTCTACTAAAGGCTGTCTTCAATCTCTGTTGTATAATGGGGACTTTCTCTGATGTGATCTGCACCAACTCTGGTCCCGTTAACTGCCTCTCTCCAATCTCCCAACACAAAGGTGATCTACACTTCCTACCATATAGTGCCTCATATGGAGCCATCTTAATGCTAGCATGATAGCTGTTGTTATAGGCAAACTCAATTAGTGGCAAGTGTGAATCCCATTGTCCTCCAAAATCCATTACACACATCCTCAACATATCTTCTAATGTTTGGATGGTCCTCTCTGACTGACCATCTGTCTGAGGGTGGAAAGCAGTACTGAAGTCCAATCTGGTACCCAAGGCCTTGTGTAATTCTTGCCAAAAGACTGAGGTAAAAGTGGCTCCTCTATCCGACACTATGCTCACAGGTACCCCATGTAGACAAACGATTCTATTGACATAAAGTCTTGCCAGTCTATCAGTAGAGTACGTCTTCTTTATAGGTAAAAAGTGTGCTGACTTAGTCAACCTGTCAACAATCACCCAAATAGCGTCATAACCTCCAGTAGCTCGAGGTAGTCCAGTCACGAAATCCATGGCTATCATATCCCATTTCCATTCAGGAATTGGCATAGGCTGCAACAGTCCCGAGGGTCTCTGATGTTCAAGCTTTACTTGCTGGCAAGTCAAGCACCTGGATACAAACTCTGTAATGTCTTTCTTCATTCCATTCCACCAATATGTATCTTTCAGACTGTGATACATCTTGGTAGAACCCGGATGAATGCTATATGCAGAATAATGTGCTTCTTCCATGATCTCCTTTCTCAAGTCATCAACATCTGGCACACAAATCCTAGTGCCCAACCATAATACACCTTCCTTGTCAATTACAAAGTCCCGTGACTGCCGTTGTTGCACTTCATACATGATTCTCTGTAACTGGGGGTCTCTGCTCTGAGCTACCTTCACCCGATCCAAGTATACTGACCGTACACTGAATTGAGCAAAAAGGCACTTTCGGGTAACTTTCACCTGCAACCCCTGATCAATTAATCCATGTAACTCCTGGATAATGGGCCTTCTCTCTGTGCTAATATGGGCAAGGCTGCCTGCTGATTTCCTACTCAAGGCATCCGCAACAACATTTGCCTTGCCTGGATGGTATAAAATGGAGCAATCATAATCCTTAAGAAGTTCCATCCATCTCCTCTACCTCAGATTTAAGTCCCTCTGCTGGAAAATATATTTCAAGCTCTTATGATCTGTATATATCTCACATGTCACTCCGTACAAGTAATGCCTTCATATTTTTAAAGCAAACACCACGGCTGCCATCTCTAAGTCGTGAGTAGGATAGTTCTGCTCGTGCTTCTTCAACTGCCTCGAAGCGTAAGCAATCACTTGGCCATTTTGCATCAACACATAGCCCAATCCTACTCTGGAAGCATCACAATACACTGTATAACCTTCAGTTCCAGAGGGCAAAGTTAGAATTGGAGCCGATGTCAACAAGCTCTTCAGTAACTGAAAATGCTCTTCGCATTTGTCCGTCCATACAAACTTAACATTCTTCTGCGTCAACCTTGTCAAAGGTGCAGCAATTCTAGAGAAGTCCTTCACAAATCTCCTGTAATAGCCTGCTAGACCCAGGAAACTCCGTACTTCCCTAACTGTAGTCGGCCTTGGCCATTCTGTAATAGCCTCAATCTTCTTAGGGTCCACCTGTATGCCATCTCGAGAAACCACGTGGCCTAGAAATGCCACTTGATATAACCAGAACTCGCACTTTGAGAACTTGGCATACAATCTATGCTCCCTTAAAGTCTGAAGTACCCTTCTCAGATGCATCACATGCTCAGCCTCACTCTTAGAATAAACCAAAATGTCATCAATGAAAACTATCACAAACCGATCCAAGTATGGCCTAAATACCCGATTCATCAAGTCCATAAAGGCTGCTGGAGCATTAGTCAGTCCAAAGGACATTACTAAAAACTCATAATGGCCATATCTTGTTCAAAAGGCTGTCTTGGGCTCATCACCTCTTCTGATTCTCAACTGATGATACCCGGATCGTAGGTCTATTTTAGAAAAGCATGTAGCACCTTGAAGTTGATCAAACAGATCATCGATCCTCGGAAGTGGGTACTTGTTCTTGATGGTGACCTTATTCAACTGCCTGTAGTCGATACAAAGTCGAAGGCTACCATCTTTCTTCTTCACGAACAACACCGGAGCACCCCAAGGCGATGTACTGGGTCTGATGAAACCCTTATCAAGCAACTCCTGCAACTGCTTTTTCAGCTCCTGCAGTTCAGCTGGTGCCATTCTGTAAGGTGGCATAGAAATAGGATCCGTACCATGTATGACATCGATACAGAACTCTATCTCTCTGTCTGGTGGTAACCCTGGTAATTCTTCAGGAAAGACATCCAGAAATTCACACACCACTGGCACCTGATCAATTGCCACATTCTCCTTCTCAACATCTCTTACCATTGCCAAGTATCCCTGACAACCCCTTCTAAGCATCTTCCGGGCTGTAATGGCAGAAATGAGATTATGAGGCATGGAGCTCCTTTCACCCTTGAAACATAATTCTTCTTCACCTGGAATCCTAAACACCACTTCTTTCTCTCTACAATTCACAAAGGCATAATACCTCGAAAACCAATCCATGCCCAAAATGACATCGAATTCCAGTACGTCGAGCAATACTAAGTCCGCCAATAGTTCTCTACCATCAACCATCACTGGACACGAAGGAAAGAAAACATCTGTCTCTAACTCGTCACTCAGAGGAGTCGAAATAGATAGAGGAAAGGACAACCTAGAAGGCTGCCACTCGATTCTCGAAGCGAACACAGGAGAAATGAAGGAATGTGAAGCACCAGGATCAAACAACACTCTAGCATCGCATGCACAGACTGAAAGAATACCTGCTACCACTGCATTCGAAGTCTGAGCATCCTGTGGTGTCAAAGTGAACACTCGAGCCTGACCACGACCTGCCTGTTGAGAAGTCGAAGGCTGCGCAAAACCACGTCCACTAGGTCTACCAACTGAACCTCGACCTTGCTGATTCATATGCTGAGGCGGTCTCTGTTGTGGCTGTGTGGGTGCTCGATACTGCTGAGGCATCGGATAATAGGGCTGAGCCACTGAGGAAGACGAACCCTGAACGTACTGTGGCTGGTATCCGGAGTGGGGACAAGCTCTGGCAAGGTGTCCAACCTGTCCACACCTAAAGCAAGCGCCCGTCAACATATGACACGGGCCCTGATGAAATCGTCCACAGCTCGCACAAGCACTAGCTCCAGACCCAGAACTACTCTGCCCGGTACTCTGGCCACTACTACTGCTACTAACTCCTGCACCAAATCTGTGACTCCTGCCGGTTCTCCTGTTTGAAGCATACCCATGTCGGCCAACTCGGTGAGTCCTGGACCTCCTACCACTCTGCTGAGAACTACCCGCAGCCTGCTGACTCGAACTGCCGATGTGAAATGCTGGCTGCTGGTACCCGGGAGCTACACCATGACCACTGCCCCCGATCATATAAGGATCTATCATAGTGCCCTGGCGAATATGTCGCCTCTCTATCAAACGGGCCTCCTCAATCACACTCTCCAAGGTGCGGTCCTCGGTACGCATACCAACAAAAGCGGGTCCTAATCCAGTAACATATAACTCTACTGCTCTGTAAGGATCCCTCCTGATATCTTCCGCATGTCGGGACAGTCTATTAAACTCTCTGGTATAGTCCTCCACTGACCTATCGCCTCTAGTGATGTGGAGTAGCTGCCACCTGTAGGCATCTCTGGTGGCTGGAGGACAGAAAAATCTCAAAAAGCGGTCCTTAAATTCTGGCCAAGTCAGCTCGTGCATCGATGGCTGAATCGACTGCATAAACCAATCCTGAGCAGCCGCCTGTACCGACAACTCCACAATCATAATCCTCTGATAATCCGTGTGCCCAGTCCTGGTGCGTGCCTCAATCGCATTAATAAAGTCTAAGGCATCACCCGTACCGTCGAAAGAAACTCTACCAATCCGAGAGTAAAGAAGGGCTGCTTCAGTGTCTGACATACCCTGGTTCCTCTGCTGAAGCATCTGCTGTACAAGGGGCATCGCCTGATTCAATGCTGCTAGACCTTGATTAATTCCTGCCAGTCCAGCTGTAAAGGCTGTGGGGTCGACAGCTGGGGCTTCAGGCTCGACTGGTTGCTAATCAGGAATCTCAGCCGCAGCTGCCCTGGCTCGACCTCTACCTCTACCTCTACCTCTGCCCCTACGACGTGGAGCAGGAAGGGGAGCCTCATCATGCACAGACTGTTCATCTAGCCTAAGGGTCGGATCAGCATCTGGGTCGGTACGCACACGCCTCATTCTGAAAGGAAGACAAGAAAAATTGAATTCAAAACGGGGTAAGAATATTTAAAGCAACACGGAACGAAGTACAAGAACATCTCAAAGACAATTATCAATCCTAAAGCTGCAGTAGTTACATAGAAAGACAGACATAGATAATTAATCGAACTTATGCTCTGATACCAACTTTGTCACGACCCGAACCCGAGGGCACGTGACCAGCACTAGGGAATGGGTAGGCATAAGGCCACCGAAACCCGTAGTAAGCCTAAAGGAAAAGAAAATAAAACCATTCACATTTTAACTTTAATTAAAAACAGAACATATCATCAAACTGATTTTTTTTTTCAATTTACACAAATTTAAGTGTTTAATAAAAATATGATTCAACATCTCATATTATAAATTGAATTTATGTCATATACATAAATGTATTTCGTACAAATAAACTACATAATTTAGTTAAACCATACAAATTCTCAATACATATACTACTGCAGCATCCTAGATTAATACACAGTACAGCTTACAATGACCTACATAAAATTACCGGTGAAGAAGAATTCCGGCGTAGAGGTAGTCTGAGGTCAAACTCCCAAGCTCCTGAAAAAAATAAATTGAGGGGAATCAGACCTCACTGAGTAAGTCAACAAAAGAGCTGTACGGTTTGAAAACCTTTTTGAAAACTATATAATTTTTATAGTGAAAATAATTTACAATATATATAATTATAGCTTTGAAAAATCTCGGTAGAACCCTAGACCCAAGTCTAAATGGCCAACCGGGCCCACTTATTCCAACTAGACTACCGGTCCCCGAGAGCAAGGGCATCAACCGAGGCACCAAGCCATAGTCATTCACTTAATCCAAATATATGGATCTGGCGGTCCCCGAGAGCTAAGGCATCAACCGAGGCACCTATCCCAGTCCATTATTGACTTTCCAATCACTGGCGGTCCCCGAGAGCTAAGGCTTTCTACCGAGGCACCTGTCCCAGTTTAACATTCATCAATCATAAAATTTTCGGATCCATCTCTCAATCTCTACCATGTGCACATAGTCCTGGTGAGGCCCACCAGGTAGCCCGTTCTACCAAAATTTCTCAAATCGATTTTGAATAAATAAAATGCATTTAAATCGTAAATAATAGCATTAAATTAAATAAATCATATAATCAATATAATAGAAATACGAGCGCATGCATTCTTACATAAACACACGCACAGATCGTTCTACTGACTTACAGGATGAATGTTAAGGCTGACGACCACGCGTCTGCCTCGGTCTCACAGCTTCTGCTCCGATATGCTCTAAAAGAAATTAATAAATCGACTTTTAAAAACACGACTAAGGAATCAAATTCAAGAATCAACAAAGTAATAAAATTCCAGACTGACTCGATGAAAACTGGACGAGACTCGACAGACAGGATTTAACCTAATTAACGGTAGACACTTTTCTACGAATATCACGTTTTACGAGAAAATCTACCGAAATTTCGGCAGAGTCTCCTCTGTAAAACGGACATCTCTCTACCAAAGGTAGAGCCAGACCTGCATAGAAAATGCACTTCTAATTTCCAAAACCATTCACACTCGAGTCGGGCTCCCAAAATACAATTTGCCCCGACCGAGATCACAACTCAAATAAAATATCACAATTTAATAATATGTGTTTCTTAAATACATATATCTCATACATACATATTAGAATAGATAAAAATTATACAAAGTCTCCATTATTAAAAATTGAGCAAATTAAATTTGTATTCTAACCATATTAAAATTATGATTATAGCCCAAATTAAATCTAGTGCAATGTATTATGTGTATATATATATATATATATATATATATATATATATATATATATATATATATATTGGGAATTTGATATTCAAAATTTACATTACTTAGGAAATTATGTCAATTAATTTATAAAAATTATCTAAACCCTTTAATTATTCATAAAACTAATTAAAATATATATTTATCAAATTTAGTGTAAAATTACATTTTTACCCCCCTAAAATACATAATTTACATAATGAGCTTTTACTACTAAAAATAATTCTTAAAAACTATTTAATCATGTCAAAAATTCATTTTCTCAAAATACATTTTCTTAATGTAATTAAAACATTTAATTAACCAACAAATTTTCTCCCAAAAATATTATTTACCCTAAAAATAAATTTTTGGCATAAACTCAAATATATTTATAAAAATAGTATAAAAATCTCAAAAATTATGATTTGAGTTCTAAAATTCATATTATTCACTAATAACCTCATTTATCAATTTCATTACCTATTTAACCCAAAGTTTCAAAATTAATCTAATTATTATATTTTGACATAAAGCATAAAAATTCCTAGAAAATTTGTATAATTTTCTTAAATTATCTACCTTACCCTAAAATTAATTTCAACACTTAATATCACCAAAATGTCAATTATTATTATTATTTACCATTTTTATAATTAATTCCCGAAAATTCCTAAAAAAAAATTATTTAAATATCCAAAATTCACCAAAAATCAAAATAAATTCCAAAAATTATACAAAAATTCCTAGAGATAGATTAAGCTACTAGGAATCATATTTGTAAAGGGAGTTTGTATGAATCAAGCTAGATTAAGTTAAAAAAAATTCGAAACCCTAGAGTTCACAAACTAAAAATCAACCAAAACTCAATCAATTCATGATCAAAGCTTAAACAAAGGTTAGATTAAGCCTCACCGGTGCAAGGGGAGGAGATTGGCACCGGAATGGAGGAAAATGGTGGCCGGACGAAGCTTGGGCGAGTTAGAGCAAAACTCTCGGCTTTCTTCTTCCCAGCAGCTTCCGGCGGCTCTGCAGGTGGCCGGAGGCGAGGGAGAAGGAAGAGGGAGTAGCAGACGGTGGCCGGAGGTGGGGGAGGCACAGTGACGGTGGTGGTCGAAGGATTCGCGGAGGTGGGGGAGGATGGGAGCTCGGTTCTGCCTTTCCTCTTCCAAAAACATACATATACATATATATATATATATATAGATATACATATACTTATATATACTATAATATAAACTAATATATATATATATATATATATATATATATATATATATATATATATATATATATATATATATATATATATACACACACACATACATACATATATATATACATATATATACTATACTTATTATACTACATTATGACTATATACATATATATACTATATATATATATTTATATCATATATAAATACACACATATATATATATATACACAATGTATATTCAAGTATAATAGTGTACCTATATATATATATATATATATATATATATATATATATATATATGTATGCTACCATATACTACATGAAAACGTATACATATATATACACAAGTATATAATTACACTTTATACTATATTATATATATATATATATCTATATATATATATACACATGTGAATAGATATGCACATTTAAATTAATATTTATCCTAAAATATAATGTTAATAAAATTTTTATACTTTAATATAATGCAAATTAACTATTAATAGTACTTCTCGAGAAAAATGTGTCCCTTAATATTAAAATAATTATATATATATATATATATATATATATATATATGTAGGGTATTACAAACGGACTCCTTAGCACCCAGATAGTACTTGCCCTATCCTAGCTTGATGAAATTCTCACTTAACGACCTAACTCTCCTTAAGGGCTTATTTCTATTGGCCTTCTCCTTCATTCTTGCCCTTTTACTGGTAGATCCTATCTCAGCACACCCTAATCCTTTAGTGTCATTTTGACTCTTGAATTCTGGTAGTTTAGGACTTCTTTGCTCATTCTTGCCTAGCCCCTATTTAGGTTGGTAATTCACACTCTTCATTATTGTTGCAACCCTTGGGTCCATCTCAGTCCTATCAAATATCCCAGCCATTTGAAAACCAAGAGGAACACACACTTGTTTATGTTCTTCTAGTATAACAGCCATAGCTGCATTAGTTCCCACTTCAATTATCACTATATCTCCTTAATGAAGGAATTTTATCTTCTGGTACACAATCGAGGACCTTCCCAGAGCATGGAACCATGGCCTTCCCTACAATAAGGCATAAGTAATTGGTATATCTAGCACAGTGAACTCAATAGTTAATTCCACAGGTCTTGTTTTAACCAGAGCTTGGAATGTCCCCTCCACATTCCTAGTGCTGTCATTATAGGCTCTGATTATGAGGTTTGAATTTATCATGTCTTCAACTTTCAAACCTAAGTTAGGCAAGATCTTTAATGGCACACATTAATGGCAGAACTATCATCAACTATTGCAAAGTTGGTTCTTTTCCCTTTTTCTTCAATTGGGATAAACAGTGCCTTATTATGATTTCTTCCTTCTAAAGGCAGGTCATCATCTGAGAAGGCTATCAGCCTGTGTTTCTTTTTGTAACATTTTCTACCATAGCCTCGGGTATGGCTATTGTTTCAATGTTCATGTTCGATAGAGCTTTCACCAGAGCTCTTCTGTGGCTGCCTGAGTGCATTAATCGTTCCTAGATATTGACATTTACCTTAGCATTCTTTAGTTGATCCAAAATCAAGTCTTTATTTTCCCCTTCTTCTGTTTCTACATCATCTATCTCTTCTCTTTCTATAACTCTCTCAATCTTCTTTTCTACTACCTTGTAATTCCTCCCACTTCTAGTGACATGTTTCACTTTAGGTCATCGCTCCACACATCCAGACCAGTGGGATTCTCTTCATCAGAGTCAGACTAGATGTCTACAACTCTGATGATTTTGTCCCTCTTTCCATCCTTCCATATTTTATTGTGCACATTTTATTTCCCTCCATGCTAAACTTTCCCAGATGTGCTCTTAGTAATTCCTGAATCCCCTATTCGGGAGTTAGAGACTCCTTATTCTCTTATTTCACTGGCCTATTATGAAGGGGTATATCATTGGAAGCAAGCTTTGAATAGAACACCCTATAATCAAATTTACTTAAGGGTGACCCTAATAAATCCTCAACTCTTAGCTATTATGGGGTTTTGGATTCTTTCTTGTCATTAAACTCATCACCCCATCTTGAGGGCATAATTGATTCAACTGGGATATCTGTAGAGGGCGGTTTGGAATAGAACACCTTATAGTCAAATTTCCATGAGGGCTGCCCCAACAAATCCTCAACTTCTCTAAAAGCATAAGGAGATTCTCTATTAGCTATAGGGTTTAGGTTTTCAAAGGAGTTTAACACTTCTTATTTGCTTACTCTTGAGTTATTCATTATAGTGGCTGGTGGTAGGACATTTTGATAGTTAGGGAAATGATTATTTCTAGTGTTTGGGTTGGAGTTGGATTTTTCAGGGTTTGCGATTTTTTTTAAAGTCTATTAGGTTTTGGATCTCGTGTTTGAGGCAAATACAAGTGTCTGTGAAGTGGCCAACTACTTGGTGAAACTTGCAGTAGCTATTAAGGTCATAGCCTAGGACATTCGGGTTAGGTGGTTTAGAGAATGTTAAGGGTCAGAGTAAGGCTTTTTGGATCAATCGTTCTCAGACTTTGGAGAGTGGTTGGTTAAATTTGAAGAATCTTTGGGGTTGCTAAACTATACACACCTCCACAACTCAATTAGTACTTCCCTATTGTGTGGCCTCGGTTGGGTAGTTTCTGGTTCTAATGCCTTTAGAGCTTCCTTTCTTGTCATTCTTAATCTTTTTGGCTTGTAGACCATCATCATACATGTCTATGAAAATTTTGGGGTTCATTATCTGTAACCTCTCGACTAGATTAGGACACATTTTAAACTATCATCCTAACCTAATCCTTCTTGGCCAGCTTATTCTTCATCAGCCCTACTTTATTCATGAATCTAGTAAGAAAATCAGAGAAAGATTCATTGGGTTTCTGCTTTGTCAATTCTAAATCTCTTATGGATACTTCTAATTGGGTGTTATAATCATATTGTCTTAAAAAGGCATCACATAGTTATTTCTAGTTAGCTCTCATATATTTTTCCAGCCTATGATACCAGTTTACAGCCATTCCCTTTAAGGATAACACAAAAAACTTAGTAATCACTATTAATGGTGCTTTAGCAGTGCTCATGGTTGTTGTGTACTACCTGAGATGAATCCTCAGATCCCTTCTCCCATTAAATTTCTATAGCTATGACATCTTGAACTTGTTAGGCAACTTATTATCTCCCATCTACAACATGTCATCGAAGTCAAATGAATACCCCATGCCTTGTCCCCTGATCAGCTCTTCTATTTTAGACATCTTTTGGGTTAGTGCTTGCATCTACTTAGACTCATGGTCGTGTACCAGTTCAAAGGATTCTTTCTACACCTTCTCTACCATGTAATTCTTGACATCCTTTAGCTTCACATCAATAGCAGGTGGGTTTCTAGCAGAAGGTTGCCCCCAAGCATTATTAGCAGTAGGTGGAGTATTCGCAGTAGATGGGACAATAACAACAACAGCAACTGGTTGTTCAATTGCAGGTGGTGGTATGACAACAGTATGTTACATCAGTCTAGATAATGCTTGTCTTAGCTCATCTTACATCATAGCTCTCATGTCATCCATTAGAGCTCCCTTAATGTCTTCTAAGGTCCAATTCCTTTGTTGTTGTTCCATTTGTTCAGATTCAGGTGAAGTTGGTTAAACTTCTAAGTAAAGTGGGTTGATAGGGCTTCTTTCTATTCTATCCAATTTGTTCAGGATTTCCTTTGCTAAGGCTTTAGGACTCTGACTTGTTCTTCTTAGTTTGCCACTTTGTCGTCCTTAAATATGAGAAGACCCTGATATATTTATGATGACTGCAAAACAAGGTATTAGTATAATGAATGAGATGCATTTATGCATGATGCATGTGCTATGCAACAAGTAGCAAGTATCAATCAAGTGTATAATATACATCCTTCCAACCTTATTCCTCCCACATATGTGTTCAATGGCGAGTCTCTTTTCCTAGGATTTTTGGTCTTGGTCTTAATGTGAATATGGGATATCAGGGACCGACGTGCATGCCAGATCTCTCTTAAAGCAGTAAAGCATAGAAATAATATTTCTAGGTATAAAGGTCTAGTCCAATCTTAATTACCCCAAGGGGCTTCAAAAGTATGGGTCTGAGCTTTTATAGATAGAAATACCCTATGGCAAAAATCATACAAGCAATTTGGGTGGATCCTAGGGGAGGTAACTAAGCCATTATATATGGTTGGAGTTTGGTTAAAAGTCAAGGTTCCCTTAGCAAGATGCCCTCCTTTAAGACTTGAGTTATAGGCCAAGGTCAGAAGGGCCCAACATCCTTTGCAAACTCAAGAGATAACTACCCCCCTTTAGGACTTGGGTTACAGACTCTGGTCAGATGAGCCCTGTAATCTTTTTTGAATCGAGTTAAGGCTAAGAGTGATAGTCAGCCAATTTAGAACTCTATGAAGGTAGTGGAATCATGGAATCATAAACCAGCACCATCAGTTTAATAGGGACATGAAAAATGAATGCAAGAACAAAATAATAATTAATAAAATAACTTTAAAGAACATAAGTAGAATCAGTATCTCTTATCCCTAGTGGAGTTGCCATTGTAGATGGCGAGGTTTAGCGCGCACCTAATATTTTAGCAACTGCAACATTGTTTGGGCTTAAGGCCTTAGGGAACACACTACTATGTCATAAAGGCATAGCGTGGAGATGAGGAGTCACCACCCAGGGTAATAACTGGGATAGATCAAAAGGTGGTAGTCGATTCTTTAAAAGAAATATAGCACCACAACCAGGAGATTCTGGGAACAGAATACTAACTTTTCTTCGTCTTGTGGTCATTTAGAATTACTTTATGATTTATTATCTTATTCTTTAATTACATGTAATTTTATTTAAACCTAAATTAAACATCCATCTAACCCAAAAAAGGCAAGTCATAAAATTACATATAAAATATGCATACGAAGCAAATCTTCCCTAAGTCTAAACTATGTTAATTTTATTTTAAAGTTTAGCTAATTTTACATTTTTTATTTGTTAGTGAAATGGACAACAAAAAGACCTACATTTTAAAATAATTAATGAGTCTAAATCTACTTGTTTTAATTCTAAAAGTAGAAATTAATTGGTGGGCTTAATTATACTTAATTTTAAATTAAGTGATGTGATCCTAAATCTATTTATTTTAAAAAAAATGAAATTAATGAGTTGAGTTAAGTCTAAATTAATTTTAGCTAACTTAAAAATAGGGCTAAGTCTAAATTAATCTAATGGGCCTAAAGTCTAAATTATTTTTAAAAGAAAAATAAAATGCTTTATTGGGCTGGGCTAAAATCTAAATTTTAATTAAAATAGACCTAAGTCTAATTAACCTAATGAGCCTAAATTGATTTTAATTAATTAACCTAAACCATTTTTAAGCCTATTTTTTATTTAATGGGTTTGGACTTATCGTGGGCTTGGGGCCTAAAGAATTAAAAGATCCAAAAATAAAACCCAAATAAAAAATCATATAAAACACAAGATTTATGTGATTTTGTAAAAAAACCTAAATCAATTTACATGCAACCCTAAATTAATCTACACCCATCATTGATTTTTACCCAATTGAACCTAAATTACTAATCAATTTTAGTGCAGAGAATATAAAATTCTACTATATTTCACTATTGTGGCTATTGCAAACTATTGTGCAGAAATTAAAATCAAATTAATTACAACAAAAAACAACAGCAAATTAAAAGAACGAAGAAATCATAAATCCTAAATTCTACGGGGATTTTATAGATCTTAATCTATAGCATTCCATGGATTCTTCCAATGGTCACTACCCAAAATCACATATCTCCAACCTCATTCCCAAAGCATCACAGAGCAAGAATCAAAACAAAAAACACAAAAAAAAAAATTAATTAATAACTACTCAATTAAGAAATAAAACAATAAAAAATCAAATTAAGAATAAAAAATGAAAGAGTAGAAGATGCTGTACAAATGCTATTTAGTTACCCCTCAGATTTGGATTGTCACCGTTTTGAAATTGACTCTGTTGTTTTTTTTTCATACTTGATCTTCTATACTTTTAAAAGAAAAGAACATATTTTTGTTCAGTAGCTAATTAGGGTTTTTTTTCTCTCTGATGTTTACAGACTCTGCCTCCTTTCTCTCCAGTTAGTTCTCTTTTATCCCACAGGCTAGCTCCTCTTCTGGCTTTTAAAGTCAAATCCAGCAACCTCCAACCCTATGATCACACAGGGAAGTTGCGTTTTTCAATTTTTGAAATCATGGTTAAGAGATAAAGTTTTGAAAAAAATCAAAGACTTAGCATGTAGGGATACGTGGTGTCCTGGGCCAATGAAAAATTTAAAAAAGACAAAATCAGCGTAAAAAATTACTTTTTAAGAAAAATCGGCATTCTAGAATGCCGATTTTCATCCCGTAATGCCGACTGGTATTGCCTAACGTTGACTGGCATTATGTAATGCCAGTCGGCATTAAATGCTGGCTGACCAATTTTCATTATTTTAAAATTTAAATTATAAAAAAGGTCCTTGGAAGTTTCTAATTTTTGCAATCAAATCCCTAAAATCAATTTTGCAATAAATCCACAAAACATTGCAATTTAGTCATTTAAACCATGAAACTCGATACCAGAGATCAATTCTCAATTAGATTTTCATCATAGGGGTTTTCATTGCACACGTGCACAATTGTATTCCGAAATTGGGTGCTTATAGTCTCCTTTATAAAATGAACATATCCCTACTAAAAGTAAAGTCACTCCTATACAAAACCATACTTCAAAATATTTCAAAACTCAACATCTCAGGTTAGACGCTCGAACTACATTTCACGTCCAACCGAGAACCAACATCACAAAATATATAAAAATAATATAATTTTCTCAAATCACAAAAGTATAATAAAAATACTAAAGAAGTTATTTTTCAAATAAATAATAAAATTCTAGTTTATAAATAATATTTTACTAATAAAATCCGTTAATGGAATAAAATTTCCATTTTACAAATGAGTATATATTGCAAATAATTATTAAAATCACTTATTATTATCATAAAAATAATAAAATGCTCATCTAGGCTCAAAAGATAATAAAGACATTTATTTTTCATATATTTTCCAAAGAACTACTAAATAATTAATAATTGGAAAAATTATTTCCATACATTTTTTTATTAAACATTAGTCTAAATAGAATAATTAACAACAATTTTAATTAAAATTAAACAATTTATTAATTTCCAACAATTTCTCAAAAAAAAACATATTCATATATAATTTTTAAAAATTCATATTTCAAATTCTACAAAGAATTTCACAAAACTTTCTTCACAAAGTTTATTCTATATAATTAATAGAATTTATTAAAAATAAATATTTTACCGTGTCTGGAACAGTAGTGTGAACATGACCGAGCTCAAAAAATTCAAAAATAAATAAAAATCACCATTTGCTAGATCACAACGTCAACTACATTTAATCTCAAAGCAATTATATCTAATCAAATCAAATTCAAGCTCAATTAAACAAATTAACTAAAAAACCTAAAAATTAAATTACTGAAATTGGAATCATTCCCCGTGTTGCCTGGACAAATCAAGTTGGGGGAAACAAAGCCTAAAGGGAGAGCTTTCAATCAAGATTGGTGATGTCATTAATGGTGTTCAGAATTGTCACCGGTGATCATGTTGTCAATTCAGCACGAAGAGAAAATCGAGAAGAAAGAGAGAGAGAAGCTACCAACTATGGAGATGAGTTGTTGCTGGTGGCTGGTAGCTTTTGGTGACATCGTGGTGGTTGGAGTGGCGGTGGCAGGTGGGTGGTGGCACTGGTGATGTGTGGGGAGAAGAAGGAAGAAGAAAGAAAAGAAAAAGAATGAAAGAAAAAGAAAGGGAGGGGAAGAAGAAAAAAGAAAAATAATTTTTGTCCCCTTTTCTTTTATAATTATAAAAAATAATAATTTTAAAATAACAATAATATTATAATATTTTAAAATTTAAATTCCTTCCAAAATGTCTACACATATAATATATACATAATACACTCCAATAATTATTAAAATGCATTAAAATATTTCATTTAACACTAATTAAATAAAATAATAATTAAAACTCAATAATTCCCCTTTTAATTTAATAAATAAAAATACGGGTCATAACAATTGCCATTTGAAATGAAGTCATATAAAAAAAAGCCGCAAAGCAATTCAAAGCAATTAAGAGTGAAGGTATGATATATAGTCCATAATTTCTGATATATGATTTTATTTTAGTTTATTTACTTATTTTTGCTCTAGGATATATATATACAAGTTAGACTCTTTATTAATGCATTCTTGTTGGCGCATGCACACACACACACACATAGATATATACATAAATGTATGTAATTGTTTTTGTTTTCTTTTATTTACGGCAACGAAAAAAGTTATACAACAAAAACATTGATCGTCATCATCTTTATTGCCACACCCATTTTCGGTCCAAGAATTAGGTTAAAATCTTTCGTTGTTTTTTGGTTATAAGGGCACAATTTTGGTGTTGAAGTTGCTATTAAAGAAAATAATAAGATACACTAAAAAAAAGAATTTTAGTGATGGAAATTTTCATCACTAAATTTTGACAAATTAGTGATATACATTTGGTTGAAATTAGATTTTGTGTCAAACATTAGTGATGGAAATGAATTCCATTAGAAAAATCACCAGGATATAATATAGAAAAACTAATGGTTGACTTTATAATATAATTGTAACGAATTGTAACAGAAGTTGTGATATAATTTCGATAGCACAAGAATTTGTTACTAAGATGTGGAGCAAAGTCGGTGCGTAGTGACAACATCAATAACGAACATTTAATTTTTCATAAAATAAGTTATTAACTAAATAATTTCCTTATAAATATTTTGTGACTTGTGACGGATTTGTAAATCGTCACTAATTATTGTAGCGAAAGATTTCATTTTTGTTGAAAAATTTAGTGACGGAATGCCAATCCATCAAAACTTAGTGAAGATGATCATAATCATCACAAAATAGTGACGGACAAGTAGTCTATCATAATTTTTGAACACAAAATTATTCTAGAATATTTAGTGATGGATTTGCATTCATCACTATTTTGTGATGAATAT
This sequence comes from Mallotus nudiflorus, assembly GCA_947683625.1. Classification (NCBI taxonomy): domain Eukaryota; kingdom Viridiplantae; phylum Streptophyta; class Magnoliopsida; order Malpighiales; family Euphorbiaceae; genus Mallotus; species Mallotus nudiflorus. The sequence continues at coordinate 267,779 of CANTUR010000381.1, forward strand.
ATTATCCCCTATTATTTCAAAAAAATTTGTGATAGATTGTTAGTCCATTAGAATTTTATTGAAAAAATTAAATTATTTTAGAAATAAATTTGTGACAAATGGACCAATATGTCATTATTTAGTGATGAATTTTGTTATCTGTCACTAAATAGTGATGGATTTGTTGTCCGTCACTAATTATTTCTTCAAACAATTTTATGTTGTTGTAAACCTTAGTGACGGATTACGTATCCATCACTATATTGTGTTGGATATGTTGTCTCTCACTAAATTTCATAATAAAAATATAATAAATTTAAATAATAATAGTGACAGAAAGTAATCAGTCACAAAATAGTGATGTACTGTGTTATTTTGTGATGGATTGTGTAATCTATTACTATTTTGTGTTGGATTGCGTAATTTGTCACTAACTTAGAAAAAAGAATTTATAATACAAAATTCTTTTGAAGATAGTTTATTAACAGATTTGTGATAAATTGCATTTTCTAATAAATTTTGCAATCCGTCACTATTTATGACAGATTACTAAATTTGTTACTATTTTATGACGGATTTGCGAATCCGTCATTAATTTGTGACGGATTTGCAAATCCATCACTAACTTGTGACGGATGGTGTGATAGATTTGTGACATATGTTGATCACAAATATTGTAAAAAATTTAAAATTGACTCAATTATTATTGAGTCCAACTCGAGTTAGGATTATTCGAGTAGGTTGTTGAGTTTGAGATGCTTGTACATATTTACCATTTTAAGCTTCTAGCTCAATATAATTTATTAAAATATTAATATAAAAAAAATAATTTAAATTATTAAATATAGGTAAAAATTAAAGACGTAGTTTTAATAAAATAAAAACTATATGGTTTTATATTAAAATGACGTAGTTTTAATTCACAAACTCTGAAAAAAACCTAAGACATGTTCTATTTTTTTTTTTTTCTTCAGTAGCTAGTCATCGCCCACCTCGTCTATCCCTACTCCATTTCGCCCTCCTCATCTCACCATCACTGTAATCACCACAAATGGAGCGGCTCACCACCACTAAACCTACCATCCCTAAGCTATCCCTAAATAATGATAAATTTTGCAATCCATCACCATTTTGTGATGGATTTTGCAATCTGTCACTATTTTATGATGGATAGCTGAATCCATAACTATTTGTGATGATTTTGCAAATCTATCACTATTTTGTGACGAATTTGCAAATCTATCAATAATTTGTGATAGATGGTGTGACATGTTTGTAACAGATGTTGATCACAAATTTTGTAAAAAATTTGAAGCCCTCCTCATCGCACCATCATTGTAATCAACACGAACGGAGTGGCTCACCACCACTAAACCCACCGCCCCTAAACCATCCCTAAACTCCTTAGGAATTTAGATGGTAGATCTAAATAGCTTCTTGTTGTTTGTTCTTCGGTGTTTTGTCTTTTTATTTCTCTACTGATGTCATCTAATACAAAATGTTATGTTAGGTAACAATCATACTTGCTAACAATATTTAATTTTTGAACGATGTCAATCTTTTAGTTGAATATTCAATTTGATGCTGGCATGATTACCAGAGACGGGAAATTTTTAATAACTTTTTATTTGGTTTTGATTAAATTTATGCATATTCTACTAGATTCTTCACCTGATGATCAAATGTTTTATATGACTGGTTGGGAAAATATAGTTGTTGGAATGTTCATGTCTATCTTGTGGCTATAATTGCCAAGCATTTTTAGTTTTTATTATTTAATATGACCATGGTGGAGGAGTTTGTCATATTCATGTAATATGTTTAATAAACCCAATTAATAAGGATTTTTTTAATTACCGAAAATTATCTAAATAAATCCAACATATTAAAAGAAAATTAAAAATTTCCTCAGCTGTTTTTATTTTGAGTCATTTTGATTGAAGAAGGAAAACTTCTTATTTAGATGCTAGATCAGGCTGTTTTAAGCTTCCTCAGCTTATTCCTAGATACATTTGTACATAGCTATATGATATATTTCTAGTGTGATTATGGAACATAAATTTTGTTAGTTAATATTATGTTCCGTTCTATAGACAAAAGAAGAAACAATACATGTGGAATTAAAGGGTTTAGGCACTTTTATCTTAAGACCTTAGACTCATTATGCGACAGAACAACCCGACACATGAATAAAAATGGGTAATACATTGGAAAAGCTGAAAGTAACCTTTTCATATAGGTTACATGGAAAGTGATATATTTTTTATTTGCATATATACTTAAAACACTACAACGATTTGCACAGACAACAACAAAACTTAGCTATAAATATAAAAATTGTAGCTAAATGTAACCTATAGCCACATATATTACAGTTGCATAGCTAATTACAAAAGCAAATATAAATGGTTTGTTATAAAACCAGTCCTGAAAATTCACGTCGAGAAAGCTTTGGCTGTATTCCTTGTAAAATAATAGAGAATATATATATATATATATATATATATATATATTGATAAACAAGTTATTGAAAAAAATTTAAAAACATAATTGAATCATACCCTATAAAACTCTTGTATTTCTTACCCATTTTCAACATATAGAGATGTGATTGTCTTTGTTCATTTTCCTCAAGATATATACGCGTATCTTTTGACAGAGGAAAGCCATTTTCTACAAAAACTGACAATCCCTTACGTGAATCTGTATGAGCATATTCTGAATTTCTTCTTAATTAGTTAAATCTAGTCTGGGTGCCATGCAAATATCTTGAACAAAATATCAAACTTTCCTCCACAATATATCATTCCGCAATAGAATCTTCTGGCCAATTTTTATTTCAAACAAAACATTTTAATTTTTGAAAAAATCTGCACACATGAACACACACTTAAAAAATGTACAAAAAATTACATAAACCTATTAAAAGCCTCATGAACCTTAAAGGTTTACTCTAATGAATCTACATGTTATTAAGCCTTATTATAATTATTTTTATTTGGATTATATATATATATTTTTTCCAAAATTTGAAGCAATAATCTCTTACAATGTTTAGCAGCCATAATTGTTCCTACATGGCAATAAAATGTAAACAAAAATAAAAGATTTTTTTTTATTAATTGTGATAATAAAAGGCCTTAACAAAATGTAATAAATACTTTGGCAAAATGATAAATCTGAAATATATATATACACACACATAATTTAAATTATATATACACCAAATATATATACAATTTAAATTTGTAATTATGTATATATATATATATATATATATATATTTTATAATAAGATTATATAAATGAAACAACAAATATATTTAATAAATTTAAAATGTACCGTTCAAAAGGATTCATCCAACAATATTGTACCGATCCAACTAACTTGGCCTCAATCGCAAGATGTAAAACTATATGTGCCATAACATCAAAAAATGATGGAGGAATTTAGCTTCTCTAGCTTGCATATTGTTATTGGAATTTGATAATCAACGCGTTCCAATATATCTTTTTTGAGTACTTTTGAACACAACTCTCTAAAAAATATATTCAATAGCATCATATGCATTTTTAGGCACAATCCCACGTTTTGCCAAAGGAAGAAGATGCTCTAAAAAAAATATGCGAATCATGACTCTTGAGTCCTAAAATTTTATGGCCTTTTAATTTAACACATCATGATAAATGAGATGAATAGCCATTAGGAACTTTCACAGATTTCAAAAACTTACATATAATACGCTTTCCTCTTGAGGATAAAGTAGGTTGGCAATTTGTTATGTTACCCATTTAAACTACATCATACGAAGTTAAACAGTTTAAGTTTAGTATAAACGTGTTTGGGTCATAAAAGGGTCAATCCATTAAAATATGAATAAAATCATATTTAAATGGGTTGAACTTATTTAACCCGTTTAAATACGTATTGATAAGATTAATAAATAGGTTACACGATTGACTTTGTAAATCGGTATTATCAATTATGTATTATATTAGTAATAAATGGTTTTGACATATATATAATCTTGATATTATTTGTGGTGTATGACTTTAAAATTTGAACATTTTGAATTTGGATACGTAAACTTAAATTATGTAGTAATTAGTTTATTTGTATTCTATTTTGTAATTTATATGTTAAATGTGTCTAAATGTGTCATTAATCATGTTTAAAGCCCATTTAACACATTTAGACTTGTTTAAGTTAAATGGGTTATGTGGGTCATGTTGCGTAACCTGTTTAATAAACATGTTGTGTTTAGGTTTATAGTTTTGACACTTTTAATTAAATGGGTTGTGTTAGGATTAGACATAATTGTGTTATATATGTGTCTCGACATGATTTGTTTATGACCCACCAACATGAATTACTAGCCCTTGGATAAAGTGTAACATGCAGTTGGAAAATATCACCTTCCATCCTTGCGATATGGATGTAGTTTTCTTCATATACCCATCTACTTGAGATCACGACAAGCATTCAAACCATCCTTAGTTTAGCCTTCAATGTTTAACAATGTGCCTATTATATTATCACACACATTCTTTTTAATATGATTACATCAAGATTGTAGTGCAATAATTCTTCTTCCAATAGGGAAGTTTAAAAAAAACCTTTGCTTCCACCAATTAAGCTAGGCCTCTCTATTTTTGTAACTTATTTTGTGTTTTATAGTTTTGCTAAATGTTACCTATTTAACTTTAGATAATTGATTTAAAACATCTTCCCTAGAAACATACTTAGGTGCTATTCTTCTTTCCTCTTTCCCATCAAAAGATCTTTTTTCCTTGGACCATCTGTGATTAATAGATAAAAACTATCGAGCATACATGTAAGTAAACTTTTGTCCATATTTTAGTTTTATAGAAGGTGTTTTCTTGTTACAACATCAACAAGCAAAATTTCTCTTAGTACTCCATCTCGACGTATATGCATATGCTGAAAAATCATTTATAGTCCATAAAAGTGCATCATGCATTCAAAAATTTTCATTTTTTTGTAACATCATAAAAATTACTCCATAATACCATAGCTCATGCAATTCCTCTATTGAAGGTTGTAAGTGTACATCTATATAATTCCCTAGAGCTTTTGGCCCTAGTATCAATAAAGATAATAAGCAATATGAGTGTTTCATACATAACTAAGGAGACAAATTATATACTATAACAACCATTAGCCAAGTACTATAGGAAACACTTAGATTACTAAAAGGGTTGATGCCATCAATTGCTCATCCAAGTCTAACATTACGAGGATCTTTAGCAAAGCTTAGATTCAACATGTTAAAAGTTTTTCTAGAGGTGTACATGGTACGAGAAAATCTAGGCATTTAAAATCTTTGGATCCATATCAAATTTTAGGATTTAAAAAAATTAAATCTCTAGTACAAGTACTAAATTTAAAAATCTCCATACCAGTACTATACCATTTTTTGAGATAGTTCAGTATAGAGATTCGGTTCTTTCGGAACTAATTGGTATAATACAATCTAAAATGGGAATTCGAGAATTTATGTTATACACAAATGTATACTATTAATTGAATTTATATTCATTATTAAAAATTTGATATGATATATAATTGAATTTACTTTTCATTTATTGTTTTTAAATTTAATTCATATGATTGAGAACTAAACTAAAAATAATTAATTTATAAATAAGTAAATAAAACATGAACTATATGCCATTACACTCATTTGATAACTGGGCATAATAAAGAAAAATTATTTAAATATTGAGTAGCCATGAAAAAAAAAAAGCAGTATGAGCTTGTATATAATCAAATCATAAAGATCAACATATGATCCAATTCATTTAGGCCAAGCCCAAGTGCCCTGCACCAATGAAAAAAAAAGCATTGAAATTCGTTAAAATAGTCCTTGGATAACTATTAACAACAAACCAAAGCAATTTGGTTGACAATTGTCTTTAGAATGAGAATAAGGCATACCATTCCATTATCCTCTTTTGGGTGAAAATTGACCTAATCTCTATCTAATATCCTCTTTTGCTTTTATTGTTTTAACAAAAATGTTGTAGTTTTGAATAAAAGCACGTTGTTTTGGTTACTATTATTTATATATTTATTAAATATTTAAAGATTATCAATAATAATCTCATTTAATTCATTAATTTTGAATAACATTTAAAACTAAATTACTTAACAAAAATAATTTTATTTAATTTTATTTATAAGATTAATTATTACTTACTTTCATCTAAATGACGTAGTTTTGAGCAAAACTGCAACATTTTAGTAGTCCATAATATATATCTATTAATATACAAAAAATCATAATTATAATAATTTCATTTAGCTCATTTATTTCAAATAATATCTATAAATCTAGATTACTTAATAAAAATGATAATTATAGCAATAAGACAAATTGTGTGATATTATTCCATAGTCACTTTTTGTCAAATTTATTGATACATTGGCAATGTTCATATTTAAACTTGAACTCTTTATTTTAACTTAGATAATTAAGTTTAAATTTGTCTTATCTTCATTTATATAAAGCAACAGAGGCGATTGCCTGTGTAATAAGGCCAATCTTATATTTTTTCGACATACTTCATTATTATGTACTCAACATAATTTTTGTGTGTGCTATACGAAATAAAGTACTGCACTTAGTAGTCATCGATATAAAAATTAACTAGTATTATTGAATAAACATAAAATGAAAAAAACTATAATTGTCTTATAAATCAATATAACATTTTTAGATCAAAACGCATTCCTAAATATCTAACATGTCTCAAAATGTATCTCTAGGTATAGGTTTAGGAAAGAGATCTGCAACAATCTTGTGTGTGGATATATATTATATGTCGACTTCCTTTTATGTAACCATGTCTCTCATCAAATTATATTTATGTCAATGTGTTTAGTCTTTGAGTGATATTTGGAATCTTTCATGAATGTGATTGCATATTGATTATCATAGTTCACTAATACTACATTCAATGCATCTTCTTTGATTCCTAAATGACTAAAATTTTTTTAATCTAAAGAGCTTTTTTCACTACCACTGAAAATACCACAAATTCAGCTTCCATTGTAGATAAGGCTATTTATGATTGTTTCTTACTACTCCTTGAAATTGCTCCTACATCGAAGAATTAATGGACAATTGGTGCATAATAGATTAGTTACTCTCTCTTTTGTTGGTTTAATATGTTAGGATGTCATGTTTCATTTACATTATCCTATTCAACTTTACAGAAAACTCCAAAGGACAAGAAAGCTAGTTTGGTGATCCATGGTTTGTAGATAAGGTGATTTCTTTTCTTAGATTATCTTTTCCTATTCCATCTTCTTTCTTTCCATGTTTTCCATATGTTTTTTTATGGTCAAGTGTACCCTGCATTGAAAAAGCTTAGAATTTTTATATGGTGACAGTATCAGTCGGTGTTTTGTAAAATTTTGTTTTGTTATTTCTCAAGTTTATCAATCTGTATCATAGTTACATAAAAAATAAGCGTATCTTTTTTTACTCTTGTTAATAAGCATATAATTACATTTTGACATATCTTTGGTGTTTGCCATTCGTTGTTTATATTTGAATAAGAACAGGTTATTGCAGGAGTCATGGATTTCCTTAGTATGTGCATTTCTCTATACATTAGGATTGATCTTCTCTAGATTATTTTAATTTAGTCCTTAAGTGTAAGCAACTTCCTTGAATTTATGCCTTATGTGCATTTCAACATAGATTCAGTTTAATGCCATTAATCTTTTATTGGCCAACCTATTGTGTTATAATCATAGCCTGAATTCAAGTAATCTCATGTAATTTCCATAATTTAAACCAAAAAAAAAATCTTGGTTCTTTATCTTATATAAAAGAAGCCCATGTTTTGTTACTTAACAAAGATGCATAAATTAGTTGTCTGCTTCCCATGCAGCTTCTCGGTGGACATAAAATGCCATTATATGTTAACTCATCATGACCTATTTTTGGAGCACATTTCTATCAGGTGTAATTTATTTTGACTTGCCTTGTCTCAAGTTGTCTTTGTTTGCAGTGTGTCACCTTGTAATTTTATATTTTGTTTTTCTTCTTTGTTGTCTTCTTTTATGTCCTCTTATGCAACAAATTAAAATACATGTAGGAAAGTATAAGAAAGTAGATCCTTGCAGAACTAAGTATGAGGAAATGTGATAATATTATTTATAATGTAAACTAGGTCTTAAACCAGTAGTATACAACTGAAATAGTCTATTGAGCATTGATTTGAATTTCATTGTTGGCATACTATGCATCTGAGAAGTTTAAAATTTAAACATGATGTTTAAATTTTGTTAGATTTGAAGAATAAAATTTATGAAAAAAGAGAGAAAATTGAAGGGAAATATTTTTTTATGATATTCAAAGAAGGGTTACACCCCTTATATATACACATAGGAATCCTAATCACAACATAATTAGGAATAAAATAACATCATAAATAGAATAAAGACTTTATTCTTAATTGTATACAAATATTTACTTCCTAATATATACAATGAAAATATTTACTTCCTCAACACTCCCCCTCAAGTTGGTGAATGTATGTCAATCATTCCCAACTTGCCAAGTGAGTTATAGAATGTTTTTTTGGATACAACCTTTATGAGGATGTCAGCTAGTTGAGTCTAAGAAGAAACAAATGGAAGATCAATTGTTCCTTAGTTCAGATGATCTTTTATGAAATGTTTGTCAACCTCCATATGCTTAGTCTGATCATGTTGGACCGGATTTTTTGTAATTGCTATAGCCACCTTGTTATCACAATGTAACAACATGAGCTTTAGATGTTTTAATCCCATATCTTGAACAAGTCACCTTACCGAGAGCAACTCATATACTCTATGAGCCATTCCTCTAAACTTAGCTTCAACACTTGACCTTTCTACAATTTTCTATTTCTTGCTTCTCTAATGGACTAAATTCTTTTCAATAAACATAAAGTACTCGAATGTTGATTTTTGATTAGTCTGATCTCTAGCCCAATCAGCATCAGTATAGCCAGTAATTTCATAATCCTTATTCCTCCCAAAGACTAACCCTTTGCTCAGAGAAGAATTTAGATATCTTAATACTCGGTATACTACATCCATATGTTCTTTACTCAGAGAATGTATGAACTGACTTACAACACTTGCTACATAAGCAATGTTTGGCTGAGTATGAGATAGGTAAATCAACCTTCCTACCACCTTTGATACCGATCTTTATCAGTTGGAACTTGATCTCCTAGGATTGAAAGTCCATGGTTGACTTCAATTGGAATCTCAGCTAGCTTACAATCAAGTATGCCCGTCTCTGTCAGTAGGTCCATTACATACTTTCGTTGGTAGAGGGAAATTCCTTGAGATGATTTTGCAACTTTAATTCCTAAAAAATACTTTAAGTTACCCAAATCCTTAAGTTTAAACTCGGATGCTAACTATCTTTGTAAGATTGTTGTCTCACTTGGAATATTTCTAGTGATCACCATATCATCAATATATACAATTAGCGCGTGACTTTACCTAACTTCTGTTTGATGAATAGTGTGTGATCAATATCACTTTGATTATATTTGAGCTTTCTTATAAAAGTTGAGAGTCATCCAAACCATGCTCGAGGCAATTGCTTGAGTCCATATAATGCCCTTTTTAGTTTGCATACTCGGTCAATACATCTAGTTCTAGGTGGTGGATCCATATAAACTTCTTTATTTATGATTCCATTCAAAAATGAATTCTTCACATGAAATTGTCATAGCGGCCAGTCCAGGTTGACAACTAAGGAAATAAGAACTCGGATAGTGTTTATTTTATCTATTGGGGAAAATATATCTTCATAGTAAATTCCATACTTCTGAGTATACCCCTTTGCTACCAACTGAGCTTTACACCAATTTATGCTTCCATCTAAATTGAGTTTGATAGTGAACATCCACATTCACCCTACCATTTCCTTTCCTTCAAGAAGAGGAACAAGATCCTATGTTCGGTTCTTCTACAATGCCTCCATTTCATCATTTATGGCTTTTTTCCAATCTAGATCTTCTAAGGCTTCCTGCATATTACTCAAAATAGATACTATAGATAATTGATTTACAGTAAGTGCATGTGAGTTACACAAATGGTTGGTTGATATAAAGTTGTTGATAAGGTATTTAGCTTTGGTTTGAAGGTCCAGATCATATTATTTTTTTGGAACCCCTCTATTGATTCTAAAAGGATAACAAGGCTTAGTATTTAGAGTTACTAAAGGAGATGAGTTTACCTTATTATGCACATCCGCATCTAGAGTATATTTAGCTTATGGTGTGGGTTAGGTAGATGTACTATCTTGATTACTTGGATTTTCTTCAATTATCTGTCCAGGTGAGATGCTTAGACTTGAAACATCAGATGTCTGTAAGATGCTCGGAACATTTGGGAGACTCAAACTTGGAACACTTAGAATGCTATCTTTAACATTCAGACCACTTGGAATGCTATCTTTAAATTCCAAGAGGTTCAGATTTTTCTCCCCCTGAAGAGAGCACTTAAAGTGGGAGAAGAAAGGAGAATTTTCATGAAACTGAACATCCCGAGTGACATACATCTTCTTTGCATTTAAATCATAACATCGATATCCCTTTTGTAGTTTTATATAGCCAACAAAGATACACCATATAGCTCAAGGATCTAATTTGCTGAGTGTCTGATGAACATATGCTGAGCATCCAAAGACTAGGGGCTTGAGATTATTGAGGGGTGGAGATATGACAAGTTCTTGAAGTTTCTAAAGAGGCATTTGGAAATTGAGTACTCTTGATGATGTTTGGTTTATGAGGTACACAATGGATCGAATAGCCTCTCCCCAGTATTCTTGAGGAACATTCATGTCAAATAATGATGCTCAGATAACTTCTAATAATTGTCGATTCTTTCATTCTGCTATACCATTCTGTTGAGGAGTGCCGACACAAGATGTTTAGTGGTGAATGCCTTGCTTGTGGTAGAAATCATTTATAATTGAGTTAATATACTCCCCACCATTGTCAGACTGTAAGACTTGGATTTTACTCTGGTATTACGTAGCTACCATTTTATATAGGTCCTGAAACTTGGAGCACACATCTCTTTTGTTTGAAAGTAGTGATACCCAGGTCATCCGAGTACATTCATTAATAAATATTACAAAATATCAAGCACCAGATAGAGTAGGAATTCGAGCGGGTCCCCATACATCAGAATGAATGGTCATAAATTGAATTGAATTTTTATTATGACTTGGTACATAAGAGATTCAGTGGCCTTTTGCCAATTCACAAATATCACACTTGAATTTTGAGTTTATGGTATTAAAAAATAATTCCAGTTTTATTTGTCTAAGATAATGAAAAGAAAGATGACCAAGACGACGATGCTATATGATTACTTGGTCTTTAGCCGAGCAACTTCCACTAACCCTATTGACTTGACTTGACTTTTGACTTGAATCACCATGCAACTCAAGATAGTATAACTTTCCAAGTTTAACATTCAATTATTGTAATGTCCTGAAATACACAATAATTAGGCCAAAATTTGACAGTGCAATTCAAGGTTTCAGTGATTTGGCCAACAGATAGTAGATTATAAGAAAGAGATAGAATAACAAGAACAATATATAAATTAAGAGAGTCAGAGTTAGATACTGATCCTTTATGAGTGACCGATGTTATGCCTCCATTAGTAGTTATAATATTTTATTGGGTTGATGGGTGGATGGATGTAAGATAGTGAGTGGAGTTTGTTATATGATTAGTAGCACATGTATCAATAATCCATGTATTATTTCAAGTAAGATTTATCATACCTGATGTTGCACTAAGATCACCACTTGGTTTAGTATCACTAGCGGTGGCAATTGTAGCCTTTTCGAGCTTCTTACAAGGCTTTCTATTGAAATCCCACCATTATGGATAGCCCACAATCTCATAACACTGTTCCTTGGAGTGTCCAACTTTGCCATAATGAGTACAAGTGTATGTGATGGACTTCCTCAGTATTTTCCCTTTAAACGAGAGACGAGTCTGAGCTGCTACAAGTACAGAATGGTCCGATAGTATCTTCGGCTCTTCCATCATATGTCGTTGGTTGTGATACCTTTGTACATATGTATAACTAGACTCGAGATCAAGAGGTGGATCCTTCTAGAATATTTCACTCCAAGCATTATTAAATTCTAAATCTAGCTCGGCTAGGAAAATATGTGTTTGAAGCTAGGTAATATGTTTGTAGGGTGATACTATTCCATTAACATCCTCCCCTTGTGCACACATCTGGACATCAATTTCTTAAAATATTCCAATCAGTTCATTATAGTATGCAGGTAATGGCTTACCATTTTGATGTGTTATGAATGATTTCCAGTTCAATTTAAATAACTGAGTTCCATAAGACCATCATAGAAGGTTATTGAGACAACATCCTATATCTCCTTTTTTGTTGGAAGATGGATGAATCTTTGCATCAATGTCAGACTCATGGAGTTAATCAGCCAACTTTTGACTCGATTATTATCAAGGAGCCAAGTCTCCAACGCTTTATCTCATACTGGTGACTTTGGCATAGTGCCATTAAGAAAGCCAGACTCATTTCTGGCTCCAATTTACATCTCCATGATTTGTGACCATAGAGTATAGTTCATATCATCAAGAATATTCCTATGGGAAAGCGAGAATTATCTTAAAGGGTTTGAATAAAATTGGATGTTCCATGGGATATGATGGATGTGTTTTTAGTGGTCATGATTTTTGAAGATTCAAAGGAAGAAAAAAAATATGATTTCAAGAATTCAATAAAAAATTCGATTTCAATAGGTATACTATGATACCATGAAGAATAAAATTCAGAGAAAAAGAGAGAAAATTCAAGGGAAATATTTTTCCATGATATTCGACGAAGGGTACACCCCTTATATATACACATAGGAATCCTAATCACAACATAATTAGGAATAGAATAACATCCTAAATAGAATAAAGACTTTATTCCTAATTGTATACAAATATTTACTTCCTCATATATATAATGAAAATATTTACTTCCTTAACAAGATTTGTGTTATTAGAACTATATTAAGCATGAAGACAAAAAGAGTGTATAGACGGCGGGGTTTAGCGCGCATATAAGATTTTAGTAACCGCGACACTGTTTAGGCTTAGGGCCTTAGAGAACACACTAACCACTTTCACAAAGACATGGCATGGAGATGAGGAGTTGCCACCCAGAGCAATAACTGAGACAAATCGAAAAGGTGGTACTTGATTCCCTAAAAGAAAGCTAGTACCATAACCAGGAGATTCTGGATACAGAAAACTAACTTCTCTTAGTCTCGTGTTCATTTAGAATAATTTTATAAATGATTATCTCATCCTCTAATTACATGTAATTTTATTAAACCCTATTTGACATCCATCTAACCCTAGGCATCTAGTCAATAAAATTACACATAAAAAATGCACTCAAGATCGCATTGTCCCTAAGTCCAAACTATGTTAATTTTATTACAAAGTTAGCTAGATTTTCATTTTATTTACAAGTGAGAAATGGACTAAATGTGGGCCTACATTTTTTATTAATTAGTGAGCCTAGATCTATTTATTTTAGTTTATCTAAGGAATGAATTTAAGTCTATTCAAAGGAAAGTTAAATTAGTGGGCCTAAGTCTAACTTGGTTTTATTTTAAGTGAAACATGGGCCTATGTCTATTTATTTTAAAAGAAATGAATTTAAGTGGGCTGAGCTAAGTCTAACCAAGTTTAATTAACTAAGTGTGCCTATAATCTAATTAACCTAATGGGCCTAAATTGATTTTAATTATTTAAAGTCCTAAATCATTTTTAAGCCTATTTATTAAGTGGGTTAGACCTAAATGTGGGCTTGGGGCCCAAAAACATAAAAAAAAATACAAAATCAAATGAAAATACATTCACATATGATCTTTAAAAAACCTAATTTAATTACATACAAACCCTAATTAACTAAGGCCACCATTAATTTTAATTAATTTTACCCAGCGAACCTAGTTTTACTAATTAATTTTAAAGTGTAGAAAATTAAATCTTTTATTATTTCCACTACTGGGGCTATTGCAAACTACGTACAAAATCTAAAATTAAATAATTATACATCCATAAATAAAAAAGTGTAGAACACCAAAATAAAAATAAAGATAAAACCCTAAATTCTACTATGAAACAACATAGGTTCTTCCATGACATTCCATGGACCTTCTGTTCATTTGAACATAGGCAGTATCCTCCTCAATCCACATTCGCATATCAAAACACAAACATAGAAGTAATTAGATTAGTAATGAAATTGAATAATAAAATAATAACGAAATAAAATAAAAATCACAAAAAAGAAGAGAAGAAAAAAAGGATGAATGCTATGCATATGCTTGGAGATAGCCCCTCAGATTGAGATTGTCACCGTTATTTTTGACTTGTTATTTGATTCTGGACAGAGGCTTTGATTGCGTAACTCACTTCTCTCTTTCACAATCTCTTTTTTTTTCTCATTTTTTTGTTTGTGTGTGTGAGTCTTTGTGTTTTCTTTTCATCTTTTTTTTTTCACAGTCTCTCCAAAAAATTTTCTCCCAAAAAAGAGTCCTCCTTTGCACGCATGTAGACTCTACTTTTAAATGCAGAGTTTGCGCGTATTGGCTTCCTCCTTTGGAACAAACTAATCTTCTTATCAGGAGGAACAAACTCCTCTGATAAGGATTTGATTTTTGAAAGTTGTGTGTGTCAAAAAATCTTTTCAGATAAAATTAATATTAAAAATTCAATTTTTAACCAATCAAAACACTGAAAAAATTGACAAAAAATAAGAAAAAATATGTGACAAAATAAAAAAATTGGACTTTTATGCGTCGGCATTATGTAGCGCCGATTGAAAAATTGGATTTTCGATCGAAAATCCATAATTTTGATCGGCATTATGGATTTCCGATCGGAAATCCATAATTTTGATTTTCAATTTTTTTAAACTTTAATTGCCAAAAGACCCCTGAAAAATTGACTTATTTTCAATCAAATCCTAAAAAATATTGCAATTTAGTCCCTAAAGTCTAAAAAATTGACAACCAAGTTCAATTTTTGAATGAATTTCATCATAGGGGCTTACATCGCAATTATGTACAATTGCATCCCAAAATTGGGTGCTTACAAAGTGCATGGCAAAAAAAATATGAAACTACAAACTGAATCATAAGGATAGGGATTAAAGAAACTTTAATTTCGAGAAATGTATATGTTGATGCTTCACCATGAACTCGTCAATGTTCTCTACAAATGTTAGTTTTCTTTTGGTGTTCTCAATATCAATTAGTATTTGTTATGTTGAATCTATGCGATGATCAAACTTAATTATCTGTTTAGCTTAATGCGTGTTGCTTTTATTTATTTTTTAATTTCAACTTTTTATTTTTAAGTTTTTATTGCCATATTTTGTTACTTATTGTCATATGCAAATTTAATTCTAAATGTGTGCATTTCTATCTATCAAATTTACTTTAATATGCTACCTTTGATGTTTATCGGTTCTTTAGCTTTCATCTTTGTTTTTAACTCTTATTACAATTTATTGTTGTTATACAGGTTGGTGATGGAACCACTATAGTAGTTCTACTAGTAGCATAATTTTTGAAGGAGGCCAAGCCTTTTGTAGAGGGGTTCGATCAACACTTGTCTATATTTGGACTAATTATTATTTATAGTGAACTTAACTTATTTGTAAGGTTTTCTTTTTTACAATGTATTGAATTTATGGTTATTTTGCAATGAATATGTGCTTTATATATTTTACATATTTTATTTTATCTTTTTTAAATTTATTTTTATAAAATTAAAAAAATTAAATATCATTAAAATTCATTGATAATAAAAGATAAAATTCTGTTGCTAAAATAACCTATAAATTTGCTTTCATATTTCTAAATTTAGCGACGTAATTCAAATTCCGTCCCTAAAATAAGCTGTCAATTTCCTTTCATACTGCTAAATTTAGTGATGAAATTTTTATTCTATTGCTAGAATAAGCTATCAATTTGCTTTCATATTTTAAAATTTAGCGATGAAATTTATATTTTATTACTAAATATAGTAGCAAAATTTAATTTCTGTCGCTAAAAAGTTATGAGGAGCATTTTAATGATGGAAAATTTTTTGTCGTAACTCTGTCATTAGGGTAGTTAGGGACGGATTTTTACATTGTTAGTAATGGAAAATTGTCAGAACTAAATCGACAAATTCTTGTAGTGTTAGCATCCATATAGCCCATATGGTGCAAATCATTTCCTTGATAGTATGATAAATAGTTTACGATGCCTTTGAGATATTGAAGTATCCTTTTGATAGCTTTCAAATGGGTTTGTCTTAGATTATATTGATATCTGCTTACCATTCCAATAACAAAGAAAATATCAGGTCTTGTGCACATTATAACATACATTAAATTTCTAAGGATTCTTGAGTAAGGATCTTTTTCCATTTATTTCTTTTCTTATAGAGTCTTTAGATACAATTTCAAACTTAAACCTTAATAGTTTATGATAGGAGTATGGGCTTGCAACCTTACGTATGGAATCTTTCAAAAATTTTTTTGATGTATAACTCTTTTGAAAGAGTTAACATTCTCTTAGAACAATCCTTAATTATTTTTATGCTCAATATATAAGCAGCTTCGTCCATGTCCTTCCTCTTAAAATTAGAGGACAACCATGCTTTCATAGTTAATAAGTACTCCTTATTATTTCCAACTAATAGTATGCCATCTACATAAAGAGATAAAATTAAAAATTTATTTTTAGATCTCTTAACATAGACATAGTGGTCTTTATCTATCATAATAAAATCATATAAAATGATTAATTGATGAAACTTTAAATGCCACTGTCTAGAACATTGCTTAAGTCCATAAATTGATCTTAATAATTTGCACACTTTGTGCTCTTGACCTTTAGCAATGAAACCTATTAATTATTCCATATAGATTTCCTCTTCTAGTTCTCTATTTAGAAATGCATTTTTAACATCCATTTGATAAAACTCCAAATCTAAACTTGCAACTTTGGCTAAAATTAAGGGTATGGAGGTAAATCTCACAACAAAGGAGAAGGTTTCTTCATAATCAATTCCCTTTTATTATGTATACCCTTTAGCTACAAGATGTGCCTTATATCTTTCAATTGAACAATCAACTTTATACTTGATTTTAAGATCCCATTTGTTCCTAATCACTTTGCATCCTTGAGGAAGATCAACCAATTCCTGTACATTGTTTGATCTCATGCACTCCATCTTTTCTTCCATTGGTTTTAATAACTTTTCCTTAGCGGAATAGGTAAAAGCTTCATTAATGCTCTTTGGTTCTTCATCATCTTGCATTAAACATAGGAAAATAATGCTTAGGAATAAATGCATAATGTTCATGTGCTCTTAGTTATAAGAAACTAATAGAATAATAGCTTGAACCTATTATTCATTAGTGAGAGTATGGCCAGCTATATTCAGCTCACTAATCATATTAGACATTTTTTTAAGTGTTGTCTCATATTATGATTAGTGAATTTCTTATATATATCAAACTTGATAGTGAGTTTTCTAAGTTTAGTAACAAAAGTTCCACTAAACTTCAACTTCAAAGTACCCACATCTCCTTGGCAATATCATAATTCTTGAACTCACGCATGAGATTAATCTCCAAGCTACTCAACAACGTAATAAAAGCTAATGAATTCTTCTTCTTCCAGGCTTCATAATCCTCATGGTCCTTACGATGTTGGGTCGTAATGCCATCTTCAAGCTCATCCAAGAAATGATTAAGAACTTCAAAAGTCTTTTGCTCTTATAGGACATATTGAATTTTCAAACTACAGATTTCATAATTTTCCCACTTAGTTTTCACCTTTGTTCAATTCAACAACAATATTCTTAGAAGCAGTAGTCATTTCACAAAAAAATTCTACATAAAGATATATTTACACATGATTAATCAATGCCTTTTTATATTAATGACTAGCATAACACACAAATTTTTTTACAATTTTAAATAAATTATTGATTATTTAGTATATAGTATAGAATCAAAAGTTCACTAAGTTTCACAATCATCATCTAATATTATATATTTAATTATCACTAATTTATCACATCGTGCAAAATTTCATCATATTAATCATTCAAGTAATTTATTATTGATTACCCTTATTTTTTTTATTTTATATTAAATTTCAAAAAGAAGTTAATATAGAACAAAAAAATGAATAAAACAACAACAATATATATATATATATATATATATATATATATATATATATATATATATATATATATATATAAGACTACTTCTAAAATATCTAAGTTTTTACATTTATTTTTTTATTATCATATTCAAACTTTTGGACATATAAGCATTGCTACTAAGTTAATTTTTTTACACCTAGACTTTTTAACTATTAATTTTCTTTCTTTTCTTTTTTCTATTTTACATCCTTACAACACTTTTTTTTACATAAGTAATACTAATTTTTTGACAGATGTGTTTGCTATTGACATGTTCTTTTTATAAAAAGTATAATAATATTTTTCTTCGGATATCATTAGTCTACATTACTATCTATGTGCTTTGTCCGATGCCATAGCTTTTCCTTCTATAAAAGATCTGCACCATACTTCTATCTTTTTTAGTTTATTTATTTGTTCTTGGCTACTTTTGGAGTATATAAGATTTCTAATGTTGAAGTAGTATTCCCAATGGCTAGACTCTATGACCATCTTTAGTTCTTCATAAATCACTTTCATGCTAATAACTTTAATAAAAGGTATGTTGTTCCAAAGTTCGTCCTTTATGATTTTTTTAGTTTGTTCATTCATCATTAATGATTCTTGAGTTGTTCCAAATTTAAGTAATATCATTGGTTGACATCATGATTGATCTCTTCTAAATTCTAGAATTTTTTGATAAAATCTCATATATATATATGCTTATTTTTTGCTAGATTCTAGAACCTTTTTGTTGATTGTTGGATATATGTTGGTAATTGACTAAGTTCTTCATGACTAAGGCTTGGATAAATCTAATAAAGAAGTCCATAATCATACAAATTTTGTACTATGTTTGGATTTACAATTTGGTAAATAGTAATTTTGTTAAAATTCTTTAAACATACTAATTTCATCTAAAGAATATTGGATTTTGGTCTTGAAATATATTGGATCAAAGTATAGAAATTTTTGAAATAATTATTCTGATAGCAAGTGACTGTTATAAATGAATCACCCTTTGGTTCTTTTTAAAATTTTTCTGAATAACTTGATCCAATACTATATTGAGAAATTCTTTTTTCTAATTCTTCTTCTTTGGTTGTAATATTTTCTTTTAATTTGGATTTACCTCTTTCTTCTTTTTGGATTTATTTTCTTTTTTCTCCTTTTTAGTATTGTTTTCTACTATTATGGTGAAATCTTCTTCATAATCGCATTTCCTGTAAGTTAGTTATGATACAAGCTACTTCAGCTTTTCATTCTCTGCAATAATTAGTTCAACTTTTATTTTAATGCCAGATGCTTATCAAGAAATTGATCCATTTAAAATAATATTGTTGTTAGTTCTAGATAAAAAGTTAGCAAGAAATTTTTTTTACCTCGTATATATTTAGTACTACAAGCATAATCTGATAAATAAGATTGCTATTTTAAAATCCTTTTATTAAGATTATTAGTTGGTATTCTTTTAACCAAGATATTATTGTTCTATTATTAGTTTGTATAATAAATTTAGATTCATAAATAATTAATTCAAAGCTTTTATTTCCTTTATTACTGTTAACATTTCTTTCTCATTTAAAGAATAATTTGTTTAGCTTTATTAAAAGTTCCTGAATTATATTTATAAATTTTTGGATCTATCTTTTTCTTTAAAAGTTAAAGTTGTTCCCCATCATATGTCACTTGCATCCGTTGTTACTATCTATTCACATGTTCTTATTGGTAGTGATAAGTGTGAATCCTTTTATAAATTTCTTTTATCTTTTTTTACTAATAATTCATCTTTCTCTATCCAATTTAATTTTTCATTCTTTTTTCAATTTTTTATTAAAACTAATCAAAATATAAGATAAATTTGGAATATATTTTCTACACACATTTAATAACCCTAATAGTGAGTATAGTTTTCTTTTTTCTGTTATTTTTTTAGGAAATTCTAATAATTTATAGGCTATGTAGGTTTATAATTTAATTCCTTTATTATTAATTATTGATCCTAAAAATTTTATTTCTGTTTTAGCAATTTTACTCTTTCCTTTTCATAAAACTAATCCTTTTTCTTCACATTTTTTATGAATAATAATGTGTCTAAAATATTCTTTTAATGTATTAGAAAATATCAAAATATCATAAATATATACTAAAGTAAATTCTTTTAATGGTTCTATTATTTCGTTAGTAAGTTTTTGAAATTTAGCAGTACTATTTAAGTATCCAAATGACAAAATATTCATTTCATATAATTCTTGAGGTGTGATAAATGTTGTCTAATGTTTATCTTTTTATTCTATCTTACAATGGTAAAATTCTAATTTTAAATCAAAAGTGGAAAAATAATTTTTATTTTCTAATTTTCTAAATAATACATATTTATTTGGTATTAGATAAGCATATCTATTATATAGATTATTAAGTGGTTTATAATTTATGACTAATATAGTTTTTTCTCTTTTTTGTTCAGAGTGTTTATTTACTATAAAGGCACTACAACTATATTGACTATTAGAGGGACTGCAAAATCCTTTTTCCAACATTTCTTTACTATGAATTTCATATTCTTTTAATGTTATTGGTGTTGCTTTTATTTTTTTCCTTTTATAATTTTATTTTTATTTTCTTCCTTAATTCTTATTGGTATAATTGTTCTATATTTTTCCCATTTTTCTAAGGGGTTTTCTCCATCTAAATTATTTATTTTTTCTATTATTATACTTTCTATTTGTGTTTCTTATGCTTCTATACTACAATTAATTCTAAAGTTATGTTTTCTATAATATTATCTTTGTTTTCTTTTTGCATTGGATGAACCTCACCATACATCAAATGTTATAGTTGAGAACTAGTTAATCTCTATATTTTTATCTTATGGCCACATAATATATGAAATTCATAATATTGAGGATAAATACACCAAGGACTATGAATATCAAAAAATGATATTCCTAATATTAAGGGATATTTATAATTAAATTCAAATATTAAGGGTATTTTTAATATTTTTGTTACTATCTTAATAGGTGTGTTTGTTGCTACTCTATTAATAATACAAGTAGTTTTTCATATTCTAGACAATTTAAAAGGAATTTTTAAATTTGTCCAATTTTTTACTAATTCTGTTTTTTCTAAAGTAATTTGAGATCCCGTGTCTACTAGTGTTAGGATTGTTTTATTATTTAATGAGATCCCGTGTCTACTAGTGTTAGGATTGTTTTATTATTTAATTTGACTAATATAAAACTTGTGAAATTAGTTGTAAGGTTTCTTTTATGATATTGGTATTAAAATTTTCTTCCATTCATATGTTATATTTATATGTGTAAATGTTATTATAAAAGGTTTTACATATTCTAGAACTTCTATTCCTAATAATATACTTTTGCTATCTCATTATGTTATATTTTGTGTAGTTTAAAAAGTATTTTTACTTAATCTAAGTCTAGGATTATAATTACTGATTCATAAAGTGTATTCTTCATTCTTATATATATATATATATATATATATATATATATATATATATATATATATATATATATAAGGTTCTCTTAAAATTTGTATTTTATCTTCTAAGTCTAATAATTATTCATGTATATGAGAAGTACATGATCCTATTTCTATTAGTATTGATATCTATTTATTTTTTATTTTTGCTTTTATATACATTTGGTGGTCTTGCCTTTCTAATGTGGTGTTTACAATAGAATTTTTTATTATTATTTGGTTGTTACTAGTACTAGGTTCTCTAGATAGATTTTTTCTTCCTATTGTTAGTGATTTTTGCAGTTCATTATAATTTATGTATATTTTTATTTTCTTAGGTTTTCCTAATTCGTTAGTATTATCAAATATTATAATATAATTTTAGGATAATTATAAATATTAGTTATCTCTCAATGTCTATATTATATTAATTCTTTAAATATTGGTGGTACTTCATAACTTGTTAATATCTTATTATTATAAATTTCATGTTTAGTGGTAAATGCATACAAAATTTTTATCTTTATACTAACTAGTTTACTTCTTGAGAGTGCTTTTACTCTAAAAAGTTTATAATATATTCTTAATGCTTGATCTATATTTTCATCTCTAAGACTATGGTTAAAGTTTGAAAATATGTTTATAATAACTTTATTATAACATAAATTTATGTCTAATTCTCTTATTATATTATTTCTTAGACTATATCTCATTTTATCATATGTTATAACTAAACTGAAAAGTGAATTAATATGAGGTTAGAAGTAAGATTTTACTACTATATTTATTCCTCATGTTTGTAAATTTTTATATTGGTATCTTTCTTTTTCTAGTAGTTTTACTAATTCCTTTTTTATCATATATTTATTAAGTATAAATATCCTAATATTTCTTTCTGTATCAACCATATCAATTGCTTCTTCAACTATTTTTCCTACATAATATTGTTTTCTTTCTCTTTAAAAAAATGAATTTTTAAATATTCTTTTAAAATTATTATTTGATTGTTGTTTTTCAAAAATTTCTTTTATACTAATATTAGGCTCATAATTTGTTAATTCTAAATATTTTTCTCTATCAAATTCTTGTTTTATGTAATTTTTTTCTATATTGCTATTTTCTTGTTTAATCAAATTCTAATGATTCATTAGAAGTTATTTTGTAAATAGTTTCATCCTCACTTATTTCTGAGAGTTCTAGAATTACCATATATTTTTCTACTTTTTTTATTTTTCTTATTTGGACATTCATTTGCAAAATGTTATTTTTGCCTACAAATATAACATTTACATTTTAACTGGTTTAAATTTCTATTATATTTTCTTTTTCTTGCTATAATATGGTTTTCTATATTTTCTAAAGTATTTTTCCATTTCTTTTTATATTTGTGTTTTTTTATGTCTATATGACTCACATCCATAATTGGGTACTAGTAGAAATTTTTTACAATTTAGATTTTGTTTATTTTTGGTTTGTTTATACATTAATCTACATTCATTTAATGACATACATTCTTTCTCTAAATACCATTATGCAAAAGCAATTCTTGTTCCCAAAAAATCTTTAGCTAGATTTAATTTGGCATATTTTTGTGATATTCTATTTTCCTATGGTGCTGGTAATTTATGAAATAATAAATTTAAATATATTTTATTTGTTTGGTCTATTTTTGCTTTTATATAATATTCTTCGAATTTACGTGCATATTCTTTAAAATAATTTATATCACATATTTGTAATTTAGCTAAATATTCTCTATAAGTATTTTATGAAATTATTACTTCCTTGTATGTAAAATGTTTTAATAATAATTTTTCATATTTCCTTACTAATTATATGTTTGTAATTGCATTTTTTATTCCTATTTTTTTTTTCAGTTTCTAGTAATTGTTAAAACAAATTAGCTAAAATTTCTAATAATGTCTGTTGTAATAATAATTTTGCCTTTGAAACTTCTAAATCTCTTCCTATTATTATGGTTGAATTTATTCTTGCCCATTTTTTTTTATTTTTTCTGCCATATTTTCAAATGTTCTTTTTAGTTAATATACTTCTTATTTATAGTTTTGATTTTCTATTATTCTTTCTTCAGGTCTATTTGAAAATTCTACATCTTCTCCTATGGTTGAATATTTTATTGGTGCTACAAGTGTTGTGGGTTGAAATTTTATTTCATTCATTTTCTTCCTTTGTTTTTAAATCTTCTTTTGTATCTAAATCTTCTTTTGATGAAGATTAAGTTATTTTGATTGTATTTATTTGTTCTTCTATGACATTCGTTTCTAATTCATTAATTAAATTTAATATTTTTTTAAATTTAAAATTCCAATTTTATTCCATTCTTCGTTATTATATTCAATTTCTGAATGTTTTTCTCTTTTTGGATTAATTATGTGATATCCCACATCGGTTGGGAAGGAGAACGAAGCACGCCTTATAAGGGTGTGGATACCTTCTCCCATTAGACGCGTTTTAAAACCGTGCGCTGCGGGCTAGGCCTGGGCAAAGCGGACAATATCTGATGCGGGTTGGTCTGGGCTGTTACAATGGTATCAGAGCCGGAGCCCGGATCGGTGTGTCAGCGTGGACGCTGGGCCCTAAGGGGGGTGGATTGTGATATCCCACATCGGTTGGGAAGGAGAACGAAGCACGCCTTATAAGGGTGTGGATACCTTCTCCCATTAGACGCGTTTTAAAACCGTGCGCTGCGGGCTAGGCCTGGGCAAAGCGGACAATATCTGATGCGGGTTGGTCTGGGCTGTTACAATATCTGATGCGGGTTGGTCTGGGCTGTTACAAATTACTTATAATATTTTAGGATTTTTAGTTACTATATTTTTTATTTTTACAATTTCCTCTCTAGGTTCTTCTATTTGTTCTTTAATATTATTATAATATAAATAATTTATATGAAAATTAGTATTATTTTGTCTTACTAATGATTGTTGTGTTTTCTATAATCCTATAGGGATTGCTACTCCTACAGATTCTTCATAATAAGTCATAGCATTTTCTAATGTTGTTTTATAAATAAGAAAATTCTTTTAAGGCCATTTAATTAATTAATTTGCTTATAAATTTCTTCATATTTTAAAGTCATTTTTCTATTAAAATTTAGTCTATTTTTTATAATTCTATACATATTATGATTATTATCATGTTCCCAAATCCATGTTATATCTTTTATACATATATTTGCATGTTTATTTGCTAAGGATAAAATTTCTTCTTTAGTTTATATATATTTTTTACTAAGATGTCAAAATTTTGTATTAGATTTTCCATTATTATTTTTTAGCTAATTTATTAAGTCTAAAACATTTTTGTATATTTTTCCAATATTCTTTATTCACATATTCATAACTAGGATGTGTAATATCATGTTTAATAAGTCAAATTTTACTTTATTTACTTATTTTAGCATATAATTTTGCTAATTTTAAACATTCTTCTGAATTAGATGAATATTCATCTATATCTTGATTATTCATTTTACAGGTCTAAATTTCCTTCACTAATAATAATGTTTATAGTATCTCTAAAAATTGTTAATACCATTATTTTATTATTATATTCTACTATATTTAAAATTTCTAGCATGTTTTGGCTTTCTAAGAATTCTTGAATCTCTCTTTCTGCATTTATGGTTTTATCTATTTCATTCCTTAATGATGTCATAACTGATAATCGACTCTAATATAATATATATATATATATATATATATATATATATATATATATTCTACTATATTTAAAATTTCTAGCATGTTTTGGCTTTCTAAGAATTCTTGAATCTCTCTTTTTGCATTTATGATTTTATTTATTTCATCCCTTAATGATGTCATAACTGATAATTGACTCATATATATATATATATATATATATATATATATATATATATATATATATATATATATATATATATATTTATTTATTTATTTATATATTTATATTTATTTATTTTCTAAAATTTTATGTATTGTATATTTCATGATAAACTAATAGTTAAAATTTCTTTTACTAATAATTCCATTCTATATTGTTGATCTAATATTTTTTCAAGAATTGTAGTAATTTTTTCTAGACTTTCTTTATTTTCTTGCACTCCTAATAATTTATTATATAAACAATTTTCTAAGTTTGTTATCATATCAATTATTAAATTTTCTACAACATTACCTTCTATACTATGATTATTATGTGATTCTTTATAGTTACAAAATATTATATTACTATCAAAATCTTGACTTATTTATTCATTATTACTACTAATTCCTATTAACAAATGTTCAAATTTTCTTTTCATTTTTTTTTTGGATTCTCTGCAAATTCTCTTCTCAACCTATAGGCTCTGATACCATAATAAGGATGCATGCATGAAAGATAGACAAATTGCCAAATGATATAAAAACTATCAAAAATTTACAGTATAAATTAAAATTTCACAAAACACAATTAACGTAACTGCGAATAATTAATTCATATAAGCATTCAAACCATGGATAAAAAAAATATAGAAAGAGTAAGAGAACTTATAGAGAGATAACTTTCTACTCACAAATATAAAAACTCATAGTAATTTTATTCATATAGATTTTTTTCTTACAGTCTCTACATTACAAACTCATATATATATAAGACTACTTAAAAAAATCTAAGTTTCTACTTGTTTCTACATTTATTTTTTAATTTATCATATTCAAACTTTTTGACATATAAATATTGCTACTAAGTTAATTTTTCTACACCTAAACTAGACTTTTTGACTATGAATTTTCTTTCTTTTCTTTTTGGTACAATACTTGGCATTACACTTTTCTTTAGTGTAACACTTATCTATTTTACATCCTTACAACACTTTATATATATGTATATATATAATGAACTTATCACAAAGTTCTCCTGCAACTAATAATTGTTATTGGGTATCAATTTAAGATTTGACCTAATAAGCCTCCTACTACAAAGTTTATCACCATTAGTGTAATGCTTAATATTATTTGCTCCACATGATAAATGTTCAAGGACTAATTCTCTTCCAACTGATTTGTACTCTTTAACTCTTGTTTCCTTACCTTAAAGATAATTAAAGAATTTGCTTATTATGAAACTTGGCTAATCATAGAGCTACGTACCTATCATAGTTCCTTATTAAACCACCTTTTTTAAATAATTTGTTGGATTCTTGAATGCATGACGTGTGAAATCTACAAGCATACAACATTGTACAAGTTGTAAAAATAAGGTCGTCCCATAAAGATTGCAAATTGAGTATTGAAATACTAAGAGTGCTTCTTTGTTTAAACACCAAATTTTGGGTTAAAAATAAAAAATAAATCTAACTTAATTTAATTATCAAATTTAAAGCTAAGGTTATTATTTTCAATTCAACCTTCTCTTAAGATAAATTAAACATATAAGTCTAAACTAACTTTAATCCATTTTGAAAGCATCTATAGAATCATAGGCTTTCCTCTCAAATAAAGCCATAATTAATTGAGTAGAATTAACATAAAGTTTTATAGATCTCACTAACTAAGTGTTTCTTAAACCTAATTTTAAGTCTAGTTGTAGACAGTAGTGCGCACAAGTATATTGCAACCGCGACATTGTTTAAGCTCAAGACTTTAGGGAACACACTACTATATCACAAAGTCATAATATGTAGATGAGAATTCACCACCTATGGTAATAATTAGGAAAAATTGAAGGTGGTGGTAACTTGATTCTCTAAAAGAAAGTTAGCACCACAACTAGGGAATTCTCGATACAGAATATCAACTTCTCTTAGTCTCGTGTTCATTTAGAATTAGTTTATGAATTACTATCTTATTATCTAATTATATGCACTTTCGTATAAACCCTAATTTAGCATACATCTAATTCCAAGACAATTAGTCATGAAAGAGCACATAAAAAACTACATCCATATAGAGCGCAACATCCCTAAATTAGTTTAGTCTATATTAATTTTGGTTAAAGTTAGCTAAGTTTGCATATTTTACAAAGTGAAATGGAAAAATAAAGGTGAGCCTACATTTTAATTAAATTAATGAGCTTATGTTTATTAATTTTAATTCTAAATAAAGGATGGGCCTAAGTCTACTAATTTTATGGAAATGAATTGGATGGAATTAGTGGGTCTAATTCTAATTAATTTTAAATGAAATGGTTCTAATTTTATTTATTTTAAAAGAAATGTATTTAAATGGGCTAGGCTAAGTCTAATAAATTTTAATTAAAAAAAATGGGTGAAAGTCTAAATTAACCTAAATGGGCCTAAATTCATTTTAAGTTAATGAAAACCTAAATCAAAATTTAAAAGGCCTATTATAGGTGAGTTAAATTTAAATGTGGGCTTAAGGTCCAAAATAATAAAAAAGATAAAAAAAAAGCACAAAAAATAAAATAAATAAAACATTCAAATAGTGATTCTAACCCTAATTTTTATATGCAACCTAAATTAGCTAAGGCCACCATTGATTTTAAGTTTTTTTACCAAGTGAACTGAATTTACTAATCAATTTTATAGGTCTATTATAGTTCCTACGTATAAAAAAATTAAAACTAATTAATTACAACCCAATAAACCAAATAAATAAAAAAATTACAAAAAATCAACAAAATCAATAAAATCCCTAAAACCTACGTGAGATCAATACATGATTTAATCCATGACATTCTATGGATCTTCATAGATTCTATCAATTCAATCACATGATTTCCTCCATAGTTCATATGACTCCCACCATAGTCAAAGAAACACAAAAACCAATAAAAAATGATTAGAAAGAATCTAAAATAAATAAAAAATAAAAGGAATAAAAATTAAAAGAAAAAAAGTAGAAGAATTGGATATAATATGGATGTAGTATTGATTTGCTCCTTAAAATTTTTGTTCATTGTATTTAGGAATAAAGTATGTAGATTCAATCTTTTTATCTTAGGCTTACTACATTTTTTTCTTAGAACCTAAAGAACATAAAAGAAAGATTTTTTAAAAGCTCTCTATGTCTTTAAAGCTCTTTTTCTGATTTTTTACTATGATTTTTTTCAAAAGAAGCCCCTTATATGTTGCTTAGTTAGGGATTTTATATTAAAACCTTAACACATAAACCTTAGGTTGTGTCTCCTATGAATTGATAATCATAGGAGATAAAAACCTTATGCTTACAGTTGCCCCCCTTTATCACTATTTGCTTGACAAATTGTGGTAAAGCAAATAAGCACACAATTTCTAAGTAAAGAGTTAGGATACTTACTTATGTGTAAGACTCTTCATATATGATTGACTGCAAACTCGTGATTTATGAAATTCACTATATTTCCTATGGGACATTTGGTGAAATCTGTGTTTTGTTATATTCTTTGTGGGACATTTAGTGATGTAATGCTATAACTACTATGTAGTGTCCAGCTAACTGCACTATATTTTCTATAGATTATTTAGTGACTGTGATTTCCTTGCTATATTCCCTATGGGACATTTAGCAATTGTGATAATTCATTATATTTCCTATGTAACATTTGACAAAGTCAATTGCTATAACTATTGTGTAGCGTCTAACTAACCATAATTGTACTATAAGTCCTATGGAGCATATAACAAAGGTTTTAAATCTCTGTTATAACTACTGTGTAGTGTCTAACAAAGTGAAAATTGAAATTTATATTATAGCTAATGTGCAACATACAATAAGATGAATTTTTGAATTTAAGTTACCGTTATTATGCAGCATACAATAAGATGAATTTTTAAAATTAAGTTATAGTGACCGTGCAACATATAATTGAGTATAATTGAAATTGATTTTATAGCTATTGTGTACCAAATAACAAAATGTATGCATTGATGTTATTACTACTCTATGTTAAATAACAAAGTGCGTGTAAAAGATGAAAATTAAATTTTCTATATTTTTAGACTAACTAAAATTTGGAAACTTCGTACTAATTGATTGTGCAGATAATTTAATAATTCCATGAATTATTAAATTTGTGATTTGTGATCATGTTGTTTTTTAAAATCAATTAAGAATTAATTTCTTAATAGAATTGCAATTTTGGATTAAATTGGAAGAAAACTTATGGACTTATTTGTAAGTCAAGTTTAAAAGAATTAAAGTGGATATTTACCTCTTTACTATATACTTACCTTTTCTTCTTCTTCTTTTCCCTATCAAATTTCTTTTTTTTTTTTCCTATTATTTTCCTTTCCCTTCCCTTTCACTTTGATTTTAATTTCTTCTTTTTTTTATTACTTATTTGTTTGACATCTGAATTTAGACCTTTCTATTCCTATGGCTAACCCACCACGTAGGCCACGTGACAGTGCCTCTAGCATAGCTGATTTGACTATCTTGGCCCCAAATTTTCCATAGAACCATTTGGGACTTCAAGAAGGTACAACGGTCGTTCCTTTGACTCGTCTGTTACTCTATAGGTGCTCCAATGTTGGTGATAAGGTGCACATTTCATCCCTCTGTCTTATTTTGCATAATTTTAATTTTATTATGTTTAATTAGTGATTGAATTTAGACTAAATTATGCAAGAATTTGAACATGCATGTATGAATAGAAGATATTTAGCAAATTAATTTATGCAAATTAATTTTTTGGATGAAAACTGAATTAAAAAATCAAAAAATCGGATCAGGTTAGTGTGCGTGTCTGATCTAAGGTCTAGATTTTTAATTGGAAATCTAGAATGCTAATCAGATTTATGGATTTTTTATCAAAAATTTAGAATTTCGATTAGAATTCTAGAAATTTGATTGAAATTTTTCAAATTTTTTTTATTTTTCAAAAATTTTTAAACTTTTAATGTAAATAAAAATACAACTAAATGTAATATAAATGTGCCAAGATTAGAGATATGTTGATATTATTGTTTCAGAATTTTTAGTTAAAAAGCCCTAAAGTTCTCAGGTTGCTTTCATTTGGCCTAAGAGCTATTTTATGGTCAGTGCAGAGAGGTGACTGAATATATTTAGGCATTAGGCTTTAAGTATTTCATTGTCGCCCTCTTGACTTCTAGAGGTAGATTTAACTATTACTCTCTTTTTGTACTTATCAAGAGATAGATGGGCACTACCCACACATTGCACACTCATGTGGGTGAGTTAACTATCTCTTTGATGACCTTCTTCACCATTATCGGAATTGCCTTTAGAGGTACCCTAGTCTCTTTTGATATTAACTACTGCAACTTTCCTGAAGATGCTGGGAGCCAACATGTTCTTGATTTTCTTGGGCTTATTCCGATGTGGAAGAATTGGAAGAACATGTTGCTTTCTTCTTTTATTTAAGTTTTCAGGAGACTACCCACTACTATAACTCTCCAAATCATTCAAAAGGTGAGATGTTTTCTTCTAATACTGTTAGGTACTATCCTTTTTCATAAGACTAGTCATAAGGTTAACATTACCCTTTTTGGTCCTTTCTAAGATCTTAGTCAAGTTGCTACCTTTAACTAGGGTGTTGCAGCACTCACTTATCTTTATTATAGGCTCGACATGGTTTATGGGGGTACAATCATGATGTGTGACTTCTGGCATATTTTGTATATATGTCCTTTCATCTTTTTTGGTTTCTTTTGCTATTTGTGGTTCCTTTATCTTATCTTGAATGTTTCCTTTCTCTTTGCGGATTTGGAGCATCGAGATTAGGTTGATTCGAGGCTTTAGTGTTGTTAGCCTTGATAGGAGCCTTCCTTTAATGTAGAGATATGGCTCTTCTCACCTTTTCAGTATCAAGCATGACCTTGAGACTTATTGAGTGCATCTGAATACTTTAGAGTGGGACCTAGTACAAAAATTCAATTGTTAGTGTTAAAATTGTAACAATAAAAAATAGTTTAACTAATTAATTTATGAATTGCAAATTAAGTCTGATTAGCTTAATAGTGCTAAGGATGTTCAACAATATAATTTTATAGCTACTACGATGAAACTCAAGACTATGAGCATTTTTCTTTTTAGATATATTTACAAGATATGGTATCTCAATGAGTGCGTATATTGCTAGCATACTGGACCTTCTCACCAGTGCATTCCTTCTTCAATTTCCTCCTCTATGTTGTGGAGTTATGACTTCACTAGTCTAGAGCTGAGAGTTGCCTTAAAGGGATATAATGCTTTGATTCTACTTAAGCATTCTCAAGACTACCATATATTCATTCGGGAGAACCTTATGGAGCAAGTTCCTATAGATTTGGAGGAGGTTTAATTTCTATTACCTTCTCTTTCCTTTAATTAGTTATTGTTACTAACATTTACTCTCTTCTCTTAAATTGAGAGAGTAGGTTCTTATGTTGATAATGAGACTATAAATGAGGAGACTGAGACTAATCCTCAGACTGAGAGGACTATCTTATTAGAAATAGAATCCTTATCCCATCTTGATTTATCTTTTATCACTATATAAGGACTCAATAGAGATTTATTTTCTTCACTCCTTTATTTTGCATCTCCATTATGACTCGAGCTACTCTTCAACTACTCAAGAACTTTCTCAAGAACCTTAACATGGATGATTGGAATTAACTTATGCCTTTCCATGCCAAGTTGTTGAAATCTCTGCATCACCTTAAGATTAATTATAACTTCTTCCATGCTGCTACTACTTTTTGGGATTCTAAAGATCATGCTTTCAGATTTAATGGATAAGAGTTGTGTCTGTTAATTAAAGAATTTGCTGTTGTTTTTGGATGTTTATCAGATTCTGTTGCCATGATTGCTCTTCCTAAACTAGACATGCAATTTCTTAATAGGCTATTTGCATTCTTTGATATGCCCTTAAATAAGATTTATTCATATGCATACCCTCCTGGAACTATTACCTTGTCTGCTTTGATTATTATATGTGGGACTAAGAATAAGAATAGTGCTACTTGGACTAAGATAGTTTCTTTTTATCTTTATTCTCAATTTTTGTTAGTATCTTCATATGAAGATGCTGATACAAAAAAAATCAGCATTCTAGAATGAGTAGAAGATGGAGCTAACCGAATGCCTATTATACTTGTTGAAAGCATTATTGGTTTAGATAATTTCAATTCTCAAAACCATCTTTCATGAAGTTTACTTCTTCTTTAGGTATGTAATTAGACTCTTTTTCTTTTTTTTTATACTTTAATTTTTACCTAAGCCACCATTTTGGGTATTTAACTTAGCAGGCATACTCTAATTTTTGCCTAAGTTGCTTTTCGGATTTTCAACTTAGTAATTAATTAATTTTCTTTTTCTTTTTATTTTTCTTTTAAATTTGGCTATAAAAGAAGCTAAGTTTGCTCAATGCTCCTGCTAATCCTTTGACTTATCAGCATCTTTAGTTATAGTTTTTTTCCTCTAAGGGTCAAGGACATTCATGCTATTGATCAATGGGTTAACTAGATGAAGAACATTACAGATTTTGAGATCACTTAGACTTGTCTTTGGTGAAAATTAAAGTATGTAACTATTGACTTATATGGTCATTATGTTCCTATCCTTGGACTGTGTTTGTCTACTTTCATTTCCCCTTAATGCCTTTGCCATCAGTATGGATGTCCTTAGTTCATTGTTATAGCCTTATCTGACTTTGAAGGCTTTCCTTTGAGAAAAGATTGTTTGGAAAAGTGAAGAGTTTGTGGTCTCGAAGGACTCTAATATGGAATCTAAATCCTAATGTTGATATGACCACTGATGACAACTACAAGGCTTAGGGATTTGCTAGATATAAGAGAGTTCAAGCACTACAAGATGCGTCTTAAAAGAAGAAACGAAGAACATAACTAAAAAGTGATCTCACAAATATAGTTTTCAGGCTTTTCATGTTTTGTTTTCCTTTCTAGTACTTATGCATTATACTAAAGATAGAACATGCATTTTAAATAGAAATTCCATTTCAATTTGGTTCATTAATTAGGAAAAATATGAGTACACTTATTACATTATGTAACATAACTCCTGTTATTAGCTAGTCCTTTTAGATTTTCTAACTGAATATTTTTCACTCACTTTAATTCCTTAATTTTTGCCTGACTAGCCTTTTACGAGTTTTCTAATTAGTGGTATCACTCTTTTATTTATCCCTTAAATTTTTCCTGACTAGCCTTTTGTGAGTTTTCTAATTAGTGGTGTCACTCTTTTATTTATTCCCTAATTTTTGCCTACTAGCCCTTTGTAGGTTTTCTAAACAATGGGAATGTCCTAATTTTTGCCTTACAAGCTTTTTTAGGTTTTCTAACTAGTAGAATTTTATTCTTTATTCTTCTTTTTTATTTAAAAGTAATATTTCTTAAGGTGGTCAAGGTTGGTTGGTTCTGTGAATTCATTCCCCTTAAGATTTGAAATCTTTGCAGCTCCTCTGGCATGATTGCCTTTACCAGGTATGACCCTTCCTAATTAAGTATGAATTTTCCTCTTAGATCAAACACCATAGCTTTTAATTATTTTAGTACCATATCTCTTACTTTAATCTTCCCAGGCTTAACCTTCTTGTTGAATGATCTAGATATCCTCTTTTGGTATATCTAAGTGTGGAATAGAGCATCCATCCTTTTCTCATCCAAAGATGCAAGGTGTTCATATCTCTTTTGTGCCTTTTCACTCTCAAGAGTTTGGGCTTCCATTACCGCCCTTCAAGATTTAATTGCAATCTTTATTAGCAACACTGCTTTATATCCTTACACTAATAAGAATGAAGTTTAGCCTATTATAGTTCATGTTGTTGTTCTCTATCCTTATAAAGCAAAAGGAAGATACTCAAACCAGTCCTTGTAAGTTTTGACCATTTTAGAGAGGGTTTTCTTCACATTTTTATTTGCTGCTTCTACTATTCCATTAGCTTGAGGTCAACAAGGTGAGTATTTATAATGCTCAATCTGGTACTTCTGCAATAGCTCTGTTGTCTCTACTTGGAATTGAACCCCATTATTTATCATAATATGATATAGAACCCTATATCTACAAATTAGACTCTTCTATATGAACTTTGCCATTTAATTTGCTTTCAAAATGCTGAATGACTCTGCTCTACCCATCTAGAGAAGTAGTCAATGACTACCAATATGTACTTATACCCATTTGATGTTATAGGCCTTATCTCACCTATAATTTTTATTCCCCATGCTGCAAAGGGCTAAATGGATTAATAACTATTCAACATTATAGGTGGTATATGATTTAGGTTCCCATGTATTTGACATTGGTAGCACTGTCTAACTATTTTGATGCAGTCCCTTCCTATGCTTATCTAGTAATACCCTTGTCTCATAATCTTCTTTGTTAAAATGATTCCATTCATATGAGATCAATAAACTCCTTCATGAATCTCTTTCATCATTTCCTTTGCTTCCTCCCTCTTGAGGCATCTCAACTATGCTTTATTCATCTTCCTTGTGTACAACACTCCATCATGATTTGCACAATTGCATTCAAGAACATGGAGAGCATATTTTTCCATTGAAGTTGCTTCATTTGGATACTTTCTCTCTTCTACAAATTTTTGAACATCATAGAACTATAGCTTCTCTTCTAGTCCTATATGAATATTCATAACTTACTCATTGAATGACATGGGGCCTTTACCTTCATTATTACTAGAGGTTTTATAGTCATTCCAATCAGACTATCCCACATTAACGAAAGAGATTTCATAGTCGTTCATCTCCTTCTACTACATTTTGACATAGGAACTCTGCTTCTACTCTTCTTTTGATAGCCTTTATGGTGATGTACTATATATCAAACTCTATCAATAACACTAACCATTGACACATTCTCCTAGTCAAAGTAGACATTGAAATAAATACCTTAAAGGATCTATTCTTAAAACAACTTGTATTTTATATGATTAGAAATAATGCCTCAATTTCCTTATAGTCCATATCATAATCAGACAAGTCTTCTCTATTAGATCATATTTCTCCTCATATGTCAAGAATTTCTTATTAAGGTAGTACACTACATGCTCTATCCCTTTTGGTCCTTCTTATGCTAATATAACCCCTATTGCTTTTTCTTTTAAAGCTAAGTATAAAATCAATGGCTTCCCCTATCTAGGTGATTTCAAAATTGGTGGACTCGTAAGGTATTCCTTGATCTTATCAAAAGCTGTCTGGCACTCTTCATTCCACTTCACAGGTTGATTCTTCCTCAAGAGTTTGAAGATAGGATCATAAATAATAGAAAGCTTTGTTATGAACCTATTGATGTATTATTGTTTCCCGATAAACCCCCTTACTTATTTCTTAATTTTCAGTGCAGACATCTCTTTAATAGCTTTAATCTTGTCTCTGACTGACTATATGTCCTAATAGTTTTCTTGAAGTTAGCCTAAAAATACACTTTTTTTTTTGGATTGAGCCTTAGTTATACCTCTCAATTTGGCTAAGAACTTATCCATGGTTTCAAAGTGTCTTTTCTTTATCTTTGACTTAACCATCATGCCATCTACATCACCTTTACTTCTTTATGGATCATGTTGTGGAATAGTATAGTTACTGCTCTCTAATAAGTTGCTCCTACATTCTTTAATATGAAGGGCATTACTTTGTAGCAATATGTTCCCTATTCTATAATGAAAGTAGTTTTGATCTTATCCATAACTGCCATTATTATATGGTTATAACTTAAAAACCCATCCATGAAAGAATACATTGCACTAGATGTTGCACTATAAATCAACACATCGATATGAAGTAGTAGAAAGTCATCTTTAGGGCATGCTTTATTAAACTCTCTGAAATCTACACACATTTGTACCTTACCATCTTTCTTAAGAACTGACACTATGTTTACTAGCCATTGAGGATATTCCGCTATGTCAAGGAAATTAGCTTGGATTTTTTTAACAATTTCTTCCCTTATCTTTTATGTTGATTCAGACCTTAGTTTATAAAGCTTTTGTTTAACTAGTTTAATGTCTGGATAAGTTAGGATGTGATGCTTTGCAATTTCTCTATCCAAACCTAGCATATCTTTATAAGACCAAGCCAATACTACCTTTCTTTTTATTAGTATTCTCTCAAAATTTTCCCTTTTATTAAGAGTTACATCATGTGATATCGAAATGTTCTTTGGATTATCATTTGTGCCTATGTTAAATGAATCTAATTGAATAGAATTAATGTCTAACATGCATATATGATCAGTATTAAAATGTACAAAACCATAAAAATATTCACATCATATAATTAAGCCAAACTAGAATTCATATCATTAACCACAAAAAATTAGAGTTTTTGTCCTCATAAAGGCTAGATGCTATTACATCCATTTCTTCATAAAAACATAACTAAAGATATTGCTAATGATAGTAGCTAAATCCTATAGTGGCTCTTTGTTAGGTGGCAGACATAGTTGCTCCTCGACGGCCATGGTCCCCATCTTCTTAGCAACTTGCTTCATCTCATCCTTTTGGTTGTCTCACATAAGACTCTTAATGATATGCTTCTTAAAGATCTCAAATCCAGGAACATTCACACCAACTATATTGATAGGTTCCTTAATACCCAAGTAGAATTTGCCTTTCCTTTCTTTAACAAAGCTCTTTTCTAGAGGTTTCACCCTTTGTAGGGTTTTTCATTTGTTCTTTAATCCCTTTTTTATTTTCCTATTACTCAACCTAGTTTATGTATAACCTAGTCCTTTGGTATCATTCTAGTTTTTGAAATTTGGTAGCTTTGGAATTCCTATTAGTTCTTTCCTAATCCTAGTCCAGGTTAATATTGCATCTTCTCCATCATCTTTGCAACTCTTGGATCCATTTTATTTTCATTAAAGATCCTAGCGACTTGGAAACTAGGAGGAGCAATCAACTGCTTCTAACTATCTTGTATAACTAATACAATCTTGCTCATACTTATGTCTATAGTCACCACTTCTCCTTCATGAGCGAATTTTATCAACTAATGCACAGTTGAGGGCACTCCTTTAAGAACATGGAACCAAGGCCTAACT
Source organism: Mallotus nudiflorus (assembly GCA_947683625.1). Taxonomy (NCBI): domain Eukaryota; kingdom Viridiplantae; phylum Streptophyta; class Magnoliopsida; order Malpighiales; family Euphorbiaceae; genus Mallotus; species Mallotus nudiflorus. The sequence continues at coordinate 305,481 of CANTUR010000381.1, forward strand.
ACTAGTAAGGAATAGGTAATAAGAATCTCCAAAATAGTGAATTCTACCATTAACTCAACAGGGCCAGTTTTTACTAAAGTTTGGAATATGCCTTCTACACTCCTTATACTATCATTATAAGCTCTGATTATTAAGTTTGAATTTGTCAAGTCATCAATTTTCAGAGTTAAATTAGATAAGATTTTTAGTAGGCATACATTAATTACAGAACCATCATCCACCATTATATAATTAGTTCTTTTGCCTCTAACTTTAGCTAGGATGAATAAAGCCTTATTGTGATTCCTTCCCTCTAAAGGTAAGTCCTTATCTGAGAATGTCACCACTCCATGTTTCTTCTCAATAACCTTTGTTAACATTGCCTCAAGTGTATCAGTAGTTTCGATGCTCATTTTAGATAAGGCTTTGACAAGAGCCTTTCTATAACTACTAAAGTGTATCAAAAGCTCCCAAACGCTCATATTTGTTTTCGCCTTCTTAAGCTCCTCAAGGATAAAATCATCCTCTTAAACGTTTGTTGTTTCTTCTTTATCAATTTCCTCTTTCTTTGTTGCCTTTTCTATTCTCTTCTTAGTTCGCTTGTACCCTTTTCCACTTCTAGTAACATGATTTACTTTTATATTTCATATTCACATATTGTAGTATGCATTGTCTTCCTTATCAGAATCGTACCAAATATCAATGATTATGACAGTTTAGTTCTTTTTCCCATCCTTCCATATCTCTACCAGGCATGCTTCTTTCTTGAATGTCTTCTTATCATCAAATTCATCACCCCATCCTATGGGTATAATTGCTTCAAAAGGTATGTCACTAGAATCTAATTGTGAGTAAAACACTTTAAAATCAAACTTGCCCGAAGGTTGGACCAATAGATCCTCAACTCTTCTTTGTAGTTGGTTAGGAGTCTTAAATTCCTTCTTCTCACTTGATAGCTTATCATCCTTGAATTGGTCATCCTGTCCTCCAGGCACAATTGACTCAATGGGAATGTCAAAAGAAGGTGGCTTAGTGTAGAACACCTTAGAGCTAAATTTTCCTGAAGGTTGTCTTAATAAATCTTTAACTCCTCTTTATGAATGTTTAGGAGTTAAAGAGTCCTTAGATTCTCCAACTTCTTTAGGGGCATCAGGAGATTTCTCATTAGTTTAGGTGTTTTGGTTTTCAAAGGAGCTTAGCACTTCTTCCTCGCTTACTCCTGAGTTGATCATCATGGTAGCTAGGGGTAGTACATTTCGATAGTTTAGAAAAGGGTTATTTTTTATGCTTAGGTTTTTATGGTTTATGATCTTTCCAGAGTTTATAAGGTTTTGGATTTCATGTTTGATGCAGGTACAAGTGTCTATGGAATGACTAGTAACTTCATGGAATTTGTAGTAACTATTCGAGTCATAGCCTGGGACATTTTGGTTTGATGGTTTAGAGTAGGTTAGGGGTCAAAGTAAGCCCTTTTATATCAAGTGGTCTAGGATTTTTTATAAAGGTTGGTTAAAATTTGAGAATTTCCTCAATTGTTAGACAACATGCACTTCCATAACCTAACTAGTGTTTCCTTATTGAGTGCCCCCAATTGATAGTTTCTTGCTCCAGTGCTTCTGGTTGTCCTCTTCTTTTCATTCTCAATCTCCTCAACTTATAGCCCATCATCATACAGGTCTATAAATGATATAGGCATTATCTACAGCCTCAACTAAATTAAGAGATACATTACGGATAATCACCCTAACTTTTTCTTTTTTCAACTAGTTTATTTTTCATCAATTCTGCCTTATTCATGAACCTAATGAGAAAATCAAAGAATGATTCATTTGGCTTTTGTTTAGTCAGTTCCAAATCCCTAATGGATACTTCCACCTTATTATTATGATCATACTATTTTAGGAAAGTAGTACATAACTCTCTCTAATAAGCCTTAATAGACTTTTCTAGTCCACAATACTAGTTTATAGCAATACTTTCCAAGGATAGTACAAACAACTTTGTAACAACAAACAATGGAGCTTTAGTAGAGCTCGTAGTTGTTGTACATTAACTCACATAGATCTTTGGGTCTCTTGAACCATTGAATTTCTATAATTGAGGCATTTTGAATTTATTAGGCAACTTGTCACCTTCCATGCATAGTATACCATCAAAGTTGAATGAGTAACCTATGCCTTGCCCTTTTATCAGTTCTTCCATACTAGAAATATTTTGATTCAATGCTTGCATCTACTTGGACTTAAGATCTTAAACTAGCTCAAGTGACTTTTTTTAGGTTTCTCTACCATGTAGTTCTCGACATCCATGAATTTCATCTCTACATCAGGTACATTTATAGCGGCATTCAATAGTTGTTCCCCAGTAGTGTCATTATTAGCATATGGATCATCCAAAATAGGTTGCATAGTAGCAATAAGTGGTATAGCAACTGTAAGAGGTGGCATTAACCCAGCTAAGGATTGTCTTAGTTCATCTTGCATCATTAATCTTATGTCATCTATCATTGCTCCATTAATGTCCTTTAAGGTCTAGTTTCCTCCTTATTATTGTTCCATCTTTTATGTTTGAATAGTTGGAGTTGGTGTAGCTTTTAGGTAAAGTAGGTTGATAGAACTCTTCTCTAAACTATGAAGGATCTCTTTAGCTAATGATTTTGGACTCAAATTAGTTCTCATTGATATGCAACCTTTCCATTTCTAAACATAGGAAGACCTAGATGAATTTATAATGGCTAAAAACAAAGTGTTAGTATGATGCATGAGGTGCATATATGCATGATGAACATGCTATGCAAGGTCAAATAATAAGTAACAAGTAACAAATCAAGTGTACAACATACATCATTCCAATGTTATTTCTCTTACACATTAATTCAATGGTGAGTTTCTTTTCTTAGGACTTTTTTTCTTGGCCTCAATTTCAATAAGGGGTATCAAGAATCGAATCAATGTGAATGCTAAATCTCTCAAAGTAGTAAAATATGGAAATAACATTTCTAAGTATAAAAGTTTGGCCCAACCTTCATTGGCCCAAATGGATAGAAATACCTCATGGTAAAAAACACAAGTAATTTAGGTAAATCCTAGGGGAAGTTACTAGGCCACTACATGAGTCAAGTTTAGTGAAAATGTTAAGGTCCTTTTAGCAAGATGTCCTCCTTTAAGACTTTAATTACAGGACAAGGCTAGTGGGGCTTGACATCCTTTATAAACTTAAGAGAAGACTACCCCCCTTTAAGACTTAGGTCACAGACTCTAGTTAGATGAGTCTGGTAATCTCTTTAAGATTGAGTTAAGGCCAAGAGTGATGGTTGGCCAATAATCTAGGTAGCTAGTGGAATCAAGGGACCATAAACTAATACCATCAACTAATAGGGACATGCAAAATAAATGCAAGAATAAAATAATAATTAATAAAATAGTTCTAAAGAACATAAGTTGAATTAATATCTCATCTCCCAAAGGGAGTCGCTACTATAGACAGTGGGGTTTAGCGTGTGCCTAAGTATATTGCAATCGTGACACTATTTGAGCTCAAGGCTCTAGGGAACACACTACTATATCACAAGGAAATAGCATGGAGATAAGGAGTTTCCACCTAAGGTAATAACTAGGACAAATCGAAGGTTATGGTAACTTGATTCTTTAAAAGAAAGTTAGCACTACAACTATAGGATTCTCGGTAAGGAATATTAAGTTCTCTTTGTCTCATGTTCATTTAGAATTAGTTTATGAATTACTATCTTATTCTCTAATTACATGCAATTTCATATAAACCCTAATTTAGCATACATCTAACTCTAGGGCAACTAGTCATGAAAGAGCACATAAAAAACTACTTCCATATAGAGCGCAACATCCCTAAATTAGTATAGTCAACATTAATTTTAATTGAAGTTAGCGAAGTTTGAATATTTTAAAAAGTGAAATGCAAAACTAAAGGTGGACTTACATTCTAATTAAATTAATGAGCCTATGTCTACTTATTTTAATTCTAAAGAAAGAATGGGCCTAAGTCTACCAATTTTATGGAAATGAACTGGATGCAATTAGTGGGCCTAATTTAATTAATTTTAAATGAAGTGGTTCTAAATCTATATATTTTAAAAGAAATGTATTTAAATAGGCTAGGCTAATCTAATCAATTTTAATTAAACTAAAAATGGGCCTAAATCTAAATGAACCTAAATGGACCTAAATTCATTTAAAGTTAATTCAAACCTAAATCAAATTTTAAAAGGCCTATTAAAGGTGAGTTAAATCTAAATGTTGGATTAAGGCTTAAAATGATAAAAAAAAAGCACAAAAATAAAAAAAATAAAACATGAAAACAATGATCTTAACCTTAATTTTTACACGTGGCCTAAATTCACTAGGGCCACCATTGATTTTAATTATGTTTTTTTTTACCAAGTGAACCTAATTTACCAATCAATTTTAAAGAATAGAAAAGTAAAGGGTTTTACTATATTCCTACTACAAGGCTATTACAGTTCCTGCATACAAAAATTAAAATTAATTAATTATAACCCAATGAACCAAATAAATAAACAAAGTACAAAATAATAAAAAATCAACAAAATAAATAAAAACCCCTAAAACCTATGTAAGATTGATACATGGTTTAATCCATGACATTCCATGGATTTTCATGGGTTACATCAATTAAATCATATGATTTTCTCCATAGTTCATATGACTTCCACTATAGTCAAAGAAATAAGAAAACGATTAGAAAAAATCCAAAAGATATGAAAATAAAAGGAATAAAAATTAAAAGACAAAGGAAAAGAATTGGATGTAATATGGATGCAATATTAATTTGCTCATTAGATTTTTTGCTCACTGTATTTGGGAATAAAGTCCATAGATTCAATCTTGTATCTTAGGCTTACTCTGTCTTTTCTCAAAACGTAAAAAACATAAAAGAAAGAGTTTTTAAAAGCTTTATATATCTATAAAGCTCTTTGTTACTTTTTTTGCTGTGTTTTTTTTCAAAAGAAGACCCCTATGCGTTTCTTAGTTAGGGATTTTATATCAAAACCCTAACACATAAACCTTAGGTTATGTCTCCTGTGAATTCATAATCATAACAGATAAAATGATTTTTCCTATTTTTCTTTGAAATTAATCATAAACAACCTCATGATAATAGTAACTATTAAATAAAAATAATTTTTAAAATATTTTTTGACCAATCAAAAGTGAAAGAAAAAATTTTGAAAATAAAAAAACTTGGAAAAATCAAAATTAGATGTGATCATAATAATGCAATTTCTATCGATACTATGCATTTTCGATTGGAAATATGCAATTCCGATCAAAATTACATGTTTCCAATTAGAAATGTGTAGTTTCGATCGGATTTACATATTTCTAACTGGAAATGTATAATTTTAATTGGAATTGCATATTTTCAGTCGAAATTACATATTTTCAATCTAGAAAAGTGTACTTTGGCCCCCTTTAAACTTTGTTTATTTCAAAATTGAACCCTATAAGAACTTAAAAATTTTGCAATTAAGTCCCTAAAAGTTCACAATTGAGTTTTGAGATTCAAAAATAGAAGTCCAAAGACTAATTTCAAATAACTTTTCATTATTAGATCCTGATCGCATCCATAAGCAATTCATCCCAAAATTAGGTGCTTACACCAGCTTTAATCAACATTAGTTGCTTAAATGTCTTTTAACTATGAAAGCAACTAATAGGTTATTTTTTGAATCCAATAGAACCTATATCTCAATCAAGTTCAAAATTGTAATTTCAATCTAAGTGTGATCAAGCCTAAGATGGCATTAAGTTCAATAACAACCAATGAATTAAGATTAAAAACTTAGGTTTAATCATAATGTGCACATAGTTGAATTGAAATAAGAACTTTAAAAATCTCTTTAGGTACTCTTGTTAAAAGAAAGATAAGAAGATAAAGTATAGTGAATAGAAGCAATCATTATTACTCAATGAAAAATGAAATAATAAAGAGTTTAATTAAGAAGAACCCCTTTTCTACTGAACCAACTAAAATAGAAGGTTTTTTATTCTCAATCTTCAAAACTAGAAGCTTTATATTAACATTAAACAAACTTGAATCAAAACTACTTTAATTCTTAAGAAAAATAAAGTAAAGATGATGAAAATATATCTCTAATTCCTTTGAAGGCACCCTTTTTATAAACCCAATCTCTAGCATCTTTGAGGTTGTTACAATTCAAATGCCATGAAATCCCCCCAAATCAGTAGCTTAAAGTTTGAAATTGAAAAGTTATTATAATAGCTTGCACAGTTGTGCACACCTAAGCTCATAGTTGTGCACTTAGTCTCTCTTGAAATGTACTAAATTAGGAGTTGCTATGCAGTAGGATGCACATGGCTATATTGTCTTTTAAGCATCCAGGCATGGTTGTGTGCATCCACGTGCTCAATTATGCAACTCCACATTTGTTTAATACTTCATTTTTCTTTAAGGATTTGACTTGTTCTAACTTCCAAATCTTATCATTGACTTGTTCAACTCCTTTAAACCTCTCTAATGCATCCTATAATGACAAATGCACAAAGATTAACCTAACTAACTTAAAATCAAAACAATCCTAATAACTTAAAAAAAATATAAAAGATAACTAAAAGATCTTAAAAATAACTAAAAATGCAATTAAATTGATTATAATCCTATAGAAAGGAGTGTTTAAAATATAAGATTTTCACACTCATTAATTTCCCCCACATTTGAGTATGTGCTTGTCCCTATGCAAATCATAAAAATAACCTATTCATATAAAGAATCAAAATCATCAGCTGCTTTTAACTTGACTAACCATTCTAATCTTCCTTTAATATAAAGTTTAAAAACTATAAATTAAAACAATAACTTAAGGTCAAAGATATAAAATTTACCATGTGAAGAGCAAACTATTCCATTGAATTCATGAAAATGAACAATTAACACTAAAGAAAAATGAAAGTAAATAGGAATTATCTTAATACTTAGACACTTCAAAAGTCAACATATACAAAGCCACCATATGGCACTTAACTTATTCATTTAATCAAAATTTTCCTAATCTTAGTATCCCCTACCTTTCCTTACTACTTATTATGGGTACCTCCTTTAGATACTCTTACTTTAATTTAGAGTATTGGAGTATAAGGAGCATAAAAGAATTTAAATTTAAGCTTTTTGCTCCTAATGAGTGCTTTTTACCCGCTGCATCTCATTTTTTAGCTTCTAGGTGCCTAAGTACATATGAACTAGACTAAAAGATGAAGTTTGATTTCTACTTATGAGCATTTTTCTTAAATATCAAACATCCAAGTTTAGTCATTTAATGGAATAGTAAGCATTAAATTCATTAAAAACTAAAAATCCCTAACCATAAATTATTTTTCTAATTTAAAATTCAAAACAAAATATTAATGGAAGATTATAACACTTACTCAAGAAAACCATTTTTGATGAAATAAACTCTTCATAGGAAAATAAATCTAGCCTAAAAATATGCATGATCTCAAATTATTCTAAGAAAAAAATAACTAAATAAAACAAAAAGAAAAGAAAAGTGTACTTCCTTTATTTAGATGCAGTTTAAGGTGAAATAAATGGAATAATGAACTCCGTTGCTACTTCACTTGGCCCCTTCGCCCCTTTACTTTAAGAAATTTATTGTTTAAGCTCTTTTATTTGGGCTTGCAACTTCTCCTCCCTTGCCTCACATCTCCTCTTAAATCCTTCCATCTCAGTTGACAAGTCTATAATCATATTCCTAATTCTAGTGTCAAAAATGTCCATCAACTCTTTATTTCTCTTTATAATTTTATCACTCTATCCTTCATCGTTTCTTCTTTTCCTCTCTTACTGATGGGTTTTTTTTCTATTAGCACTAGGCTACTGGTTCTTTATCTAGTCATACTAAAAGAAACATGTTAAATTATAAGAGAACAAAAGAAATAAAGTAGAAATAAATTAGCATATAAAAATACAATTGGAGCAAAGAGTTTAAAGCTTTAAATAAAAGGGGAAATAAGAATTATAAAGAATTAGGAAGTTTAATCCTAACATAAAATAAAATTTTGAAAAGATAAATAATTAAAAAATTGAAATCTTATTTATAAGAATCTAAATAGATAAGGAAATTAAATAAAATTCAAAATTTAAATTCCTAACTAATTGAAAATTAAAAAATAAAATTTAAAATCTAAAATTGAAATTTTTTTTAATTTCTCTCCCCCACACTTAAAACATGCAATGTCCTCATTGAAAAAAAAATTAAAGTAAAAATTCCATGCCCCTTGAAATCAGCAGGTTGCATGTATGTGTGCCTTAACACACATAATTGTGCTTGCATGTGGTAATTCTAAACTTTGAGGTTCTATGGATGCATGATTAGGTGTGTAAGATGCACAGCTATGGCTGAGCCACATTTTGACAAGCAATTAATACTTCCCTTTGGTTCTTACTTTAAATTAATGCAGTTTTGAAATAAGTATCATTTTAATTATATTGCATCATTAATAAAGGATAAATTAAATATGAACTTTATAATAAAACAAATATCATCCATGAACAAACACATAACTTAACATGTTCATAAAAATAAAAACTAACGAAACATAGTTCAAACAAACTTAAACTGAAAACACACAACATTTAAAGCTAAAATAAATAAAACATCTTGCATTGAACATCTTCACTCATCTCCCTCTTTCTCAGATGAGGATTCTTCTTATTCATTTAGGGTTTTTAGGTTCATCATCAAGAGTCAAATATAGAGGGGGAACAAGTTGTGGGAATTGAAGAAAGCCACAAGGTTATGGTTGATCAAGTTCACCTTATGATTCATCCCAATTATTGTATCATCCATTCTCATTGTTAGTGAAATCAATTCACCAATGTTCAAATCAATCACTCCCACTTGAAGCTCCAAGTCATCTAACCACTATACCACATCATTCAAATTCACTTTTTGTGACTCTTCCTCTTCCTCTTCTTTTTGTGCATCTGGTGGTGGTTCATTTGGATGAACGAGAATGGGTCTTCCTCTAAAAGTCTTTGCTAATCAAACCTATGGCCTTAATCATACAGGAATCAATCAATGAACAATCCTTAACCTTATCTAAGGGCATGCCTTCCATATTAAATTCTAGGTAGTTAGCTATAATGGTAACTAAACCTCCTACTTTGAAAGCCTTGGTTATCCTAGTTACCATATCCCTCAATTTGATAGCAATAGCATGGAAAATGTCAAACTTCTTATCATTCATCATACAATAAACAATTTTAAGCTCAATGGTGGAGACCACAACATCTTCTTCTTTCATTAGAAATAAGGAATGTGAAATGAGCTTATGTAAATATTTTAAAGTTGGTGCTTGAATTCAAGATTCTTTTATCTGCCTAGCCTTATAGAAAATCTCTCTTTAATTTCTCTCATAGATTCTTTTACGCTATAATTTCTCTCCAAAAGGTAACTCTATTATACTCAACATTAGCATTTTAAACTTTAGGAAAATGGAATATGTCATTAAGCTCAAATAGCCTAACCTGATGTTCCTCATTTCCTAAGTAAAACTTAAGCATAAGAGCATGTTCATCAAAGCTAAAAGATGAGAGAAATTCCCAAGTTGACCTCATATAGGTAGGACTTTGCATCATAAAAAAATCACCCTAACCCATCCTATTCATATACATATTAACCTCATATAGAAAATTAACATCTTTTAAGGATTAGGCACTTATTTATCTATTAGGGACAATTTTCCTAGACATCATTTTCTCAAACTTCTTCCTTTGCCCCTTATGCCTAAAATTGATTAACTTAGGAAAAGGCCCTACCATTCTCTCTTCATTAGCACCACCTAGATTGGAGGAGCTAGCACTATGCTTTCTGTTGGAATGAAGACTATGTTTCTTTGATGCTTTTGTCTTCTTTCTTGGGTCTCTTTCCATGGTGAGAAGAGAAAGTGATGAAAGGTAGAGGAAAATGTGAATAGGGACTCTTGAATGCTAATTAAAAGAAATAGGAGAAGAAAGGAGGAGATATGAAGGAGATGTGAAGAAATGGATGTTTAAATAGAAAGTCAGAAGTGGAAAGGTAGTCAAAATTGACGAACCCTAGGATTTGGGAAAGTGGAAAAGTTAGGAAAGACTCCACTTGAAGTTTTAAATGGACATGTCATTCAAGACATTTATGCATGAGGTGCACAACTATGCACATTAAGGTGCATGACTGTATGACTTGCTCCTTTTAAAATTTTTAGAAACAGGCATGGCTATGCACATGGTTATGCCTGATTATGAATTTTAAGTTAGTTTTTTCATGATTTTGGGCATGGTTATGCTCTTTGAAGTGCACGGCTATACCTAACTTATAATTTTTGACACTAACAAGCAATAATCAGGTCATATGGCTATACAACAAAGTGCGTAACCTAACTACTTTCACTACACATGCTACATTCGTCATATGCAATCACAAATGATCACCTTCTAAACACTCATTAACCACATAAAAAAATACTTATAAATCTCTTCTAGAGCTCCTCCTCACCTTCATTTCTTGAAAACATCAAAATATAAAAATTCATAACTTTAAAAAGGAAAATTAATAAATAAACATAAAATTAAGTGAACAAGGTTGGTTGAGGCCCCAATAAGCACTCTTTTTAAGGTCTATGAGCTAGACCATAATGCTCATCACTTTATTGAATCTATTAAGTAGGCAACTTGGTGAAAATTCTCCGATGTGCCTTTATGATAGAACTTCAATCTTTGTCTATTTACTTTGGATTTTTCTCCTTAAGTGTTACATAGTTCCATAGCTCTATGAGGATATGTGTGAGTTACTATAAATGGACCTAACCATCTATTCTTCAACTTTCCTAGAGATAACTTGAGCCTGGATTTGAAAAGTAATACTTTATCACCTTCTTTGAACCTCTTGATCTTAACTTTTGCATCATGCCACCTCCTTATATGTTCTTTGTAAATCCTTGAATTATCATATGCTACTTCTCTAATCTCCTTTAGTTTGGTTAATTGAAAAATCCTTTTGTCAGCTGCCCTCTTAAAATCATAATTCAAAGCTTTAACTACCTAATAGCCCTTATGTTCAAACTCCACGAGAAAGTGACATGCTTTGTCATAAACCATATTAAATGAAGACATTCCAATAGGTGTTTTATCTACAATTCGATAATCCCATAAAGCATCATCAAGCTTCCTTACTTATTCCTTTTTTTATTTGCTCACCATCCTTTCCAAAATCTTTTTCAGCTTTTAATTGCTAACCTCAGCTTGCCCACTTAATAGTGGTAAGGTGTTGCTACTTTATACTTAAAACCATAATGAGACAATAAGGTTTCCATATTTCTATTGAAAAAATGCATTCCCTCATCACTTATGATAGCTTTAGGCATTCCAAATTGAGAGAAGAGATTCTGTAAAAATTTGTAAACAACCCTTGCATCATTTACTGAACAAGCTTGAGCTTCCACCCATTTTAAAACATAATCCATATAAACAAGTCTGACATATGAAATGGCCCCATGAAGTCAATACCCCAAACATCAAATGTTTTAACTTCTAAAATTCCTAACTGAATTATTTCATCTTTCTTTAAAATGTTTCCACTCCTTTGGCATGCATCATAATTGAGTTCAAATTCTTGAGCATCTTGAAAAAGTGTAGGCTAATAGAAACCTACTTTAAGGACTTTAGCAGCTGTGGACTAAAATGGCTTTTATTAACCATCCCATGACAATGTTGCAATGCTAACCTAATTTTTTCATTTGCTATGCACCTCTATATCATGCCATCATTACACAATTTCCAAAGAAAAGGGTCATCCCACAAGTGAGATTTGGAGTCATGAATTAGCTTCTTCTTTTATTGCTTAGTGAACTCTTCTACAAACTCCCCACTTGACACAAAGTTATCTATATTAGCAAACCAAGGAGCATCCAAGCTTTTGATTGCTAAGAGCATCTTATTTGGAAATATCTCCTTGATGAGCTCCTCCTCATATTGTTCTCCTCAATCGAACTCCAACCTTGATAGATGATCAACTACAACATTTTTGGATCCTTTCTTGTCTTTAATCTCAATATTAAACTCTTATAATAGAAGTACCCACCTAATGAGCCTTGATTTTGAGTCCTTATTTATAAGGTACTCCAATATTGCATGATCAGTATACACTACCACCTTAGATCCAAGGAGATAGGACTTAAACTTGTTAAATGTCAAAATGATGACTAATATCCCCTTATTTATAGTGGCATAATTGAGTTATGCACCTGTCATTGTTTGGTTTATATATTATATCATATATAACTTATTTTCCTTCCTTTGACCTAGAACTACTCCTATAGTATGATCACTTACATTACATATAAAGCTCAAATGGGAGATTCCAATTGGGTGCCACCACTATAAGAGCTGAAATGAGTGCCTTCTTTAACTTGTCAAAACTAATTTGCATTCATTAGTAAAGATGAAAAATGAATATTTTTTCAAGTAATTTATAAAGATATTTAGAGATTTTAGAAAAATCCTTAATGAGCCACCTATAGTGTTGGGGTTTCGTGATTCAAACACAGCGAAAAAATTAAATTTTATCACTTTCCCAAACCTGGATCCATGTAATTCAACTACTTGATTAAATCTAGAGTTTCAAGAATCTTACCAAAATGCATAAGAGGCAAGATTTTTTGGAAGGATGAGAGGAGGTTCATACCGGTGACACCTTACCTCGAGCTTTTGCTTTGGCTGTTCGGATCAAGACGTCTCCAAAAGGATGCATCCTCTATAGGTATCCACATGAACATCCCTTCACAAAATGAATTAGAGTGTGTGCTAGCAACCTTCTTGATTGTCTCACAAATTAATAACAAAAGAAAAACTCTATGTTTGTTTTCTAGGAAGAGAGAAAACCGTTTTGGAGGCAGGAAAAACAAAACTATTAAACCTTAGAGAATATAACATATTTATAGACTCCAAATTAGGGTTTCACGTAACAAAAACCTTTTTGGTAATTTCCATTTATTACATTCTGATTTTTTTTTAAAAAATAAATAAGAAATAATATCTTATTTATTTATTTAAAATAACATTTATCTTAAATAAATAAACAAATAAATAAATAAATAAATAAATAAAACACTTTAATTATTTATTTCCATAAAGTTTATTTTGGGCTTATTAAACCCAAAATCATTTTGGGCTTGTTCTAAGTGTGTGACCCTGTAGGTTCACATAACATTGGCAGTGGGCCTACAAGTCATAAGTGGCCTCTAGCAAGACATTATGACTACCCAAGTCATGTGAAGTCAATAATTTGACATAACCTAATTACAATGAATTTTATCGTCCCTTTATCACATGATATCTTAATTGAACATAAGACATAGAATGTCATCCTTATATAGTTCAATATTCTGACTTGATTCCAAGTAGATTGAAAATGATAACTCTTTATCAATTCATTTTAGCATGGCCATGCATTTTCCTTCAGTCTATCTCATCAAGGGGCCCATAGATATCTTTCTCATATTAATGAGGGATAAATTCCTTCTAAATCACTCACATTCCTCACATAACTAATTTCATATCCAACAATATCTTATCTAATCATTCAGTTAAAGACAATGTTAGAATGTGTCAAAACATAAAATAGCTATATAGAAATCCATCATGATTTCAAGGTCAAAGGACAAAAAAAATACTGTGATGAGAAATACTTAAGACAATATTCTATGCAGTATTCTCATAGTGGGTCAATCCAGTACATGATCTCTCATCATGTACCTATGAGTTGACTCAATATCTCATATTCATGATTATTTAAACATAACCATTAGTCAACATCATACTAGCCTTAATACTTTAACATTTATATAATTAATAAATGGCTAGGGATAATTAGATTAGAACTCTTATTTTAATCTAAGGGCTTTACTATCTAGTCACATACTTGATGGCCTTAGTAAGAATTAACCATTCAAAAAATCAAATGATAATGAAATACCTCTTTATTAATAAAATAAGAAAGTCAATGCATAATCAAATGATTGACCTAGTGCATATCACTAACATATAGAAGCCTGCATGTCTAAGAAAACTCCTAACACCCTTTACATTTATAGGATATTACAACTTCTCAATGGTCTCCACCTTTGCCTTATCAAATTTGATGCCTTGAGTTGAAATCTTGTGTCCTAAAATAATTCCTTCATCCACTATGAAATGACACTTCTCCCAATTCAGCACCAAGTTTGTTTCTTCACAATGTGCTTCAAAAGAGTTTCATAAATAGAAACGTCATCCATGAAAATGTCCATGATGTCCTCTACTAGGTTTGCAAATATGGCCATCATATTGTAAGTACCCAATTTCGGGATGCAATTGTGTACAATTGCAATGTAAGCCCCTATGATGAAATTTATTCAAAAATTGAACTTGGTTGTTGATTTTCTGGACTTTAAAGACTAAATTGCAACGTTTTTTAGTATTTGATTGCAAAAAATCATTTTTTAAGGGGTCTTTTGGTAATTAAAAGTTAAAAAAATATATTTTTTAGGATCGGCATTGGTGTAATGCCGACCATCATTACATAATACCGACCGACATTGCATAGTACCAATGCGCAATAATTCAATTTTTTAATTTTTTCATGTATTTTTCCTTATTTTTATTGATTTTTTTCAGTGTTTTAATTGGTTAAAAATTCAAATTTTATCCTTATGATTATCTGATAATTTTTTTTAAACGCAAAAGGCTTTTTTTTTTTGAAATAAAAACAAATGCTATCTGATCAACAGTCTGTTCCTCCTTTGGAGGAAGTTCAGTATGCGCAGACTCTGCATTTAAAAGCAGAGTCTGCATGCGTGCGTGAGAGGAGGTTTTTTTGGAGGAGGCTTGGCTAGGGGGTTTTTTGACAAAAGGTTTTTTTTAAGAGGTTTTGCTTGGGGGGGAACTTTTTTTTCTTCTGGTTTTCGAAAGGATTTTTCTTTCTAGAGAGCTTTTACATAAAAAAATGCAGAAACCCTAAAAAACCCCAATTTTGGATACTGCCAGTGTCCTTAAATGCAATCAAGTTTGAGTCCAGAATCAATAAACAATTTAATTTCAATGGTGAAAATCCTAATATAAGGGGCCAAAAAAGTGCATCTGCACAACATCTAAATCTCCAGTGATATATTTCTATTTCATTTTCACTCTTTTCTATTGTTTTCTTTTTGTGATTTTTCTTTTATTCTACTATTCTTTTTGATTGTTTAATTTCATTACTAATCTGATTACTTATTTTTTTTTTCTGTTTTGATGTGTGTATGTGGATTGAGGAGGATACCACCTATATTTGAATTGAATAGAAGGTCCATGGAATGTCATGGATGAGCCTGTATTATCTCTTCAATAGTTTTTAGGATTTTTTTATTTATTATTTTTTCCATTTTTGGTGTTCTAGTGTAGTTATTTTAATTTTTGGGTGTATAATTTTAATTTTGTACGTAGTTTGTAATAGCTCCAATAGTGGGAATAGTAAATTTTCATTTTCTAAATTTTAAAATTGATTAGTAATTAAGTTCAATTGGGTAAAAAAATCAATTAAAATCAATGGTGGCAGTAGCTTATATTAGGGTTTGCTTGTAATTAATTTAGGGTTCATTTTTTAGAAAAATCACTGTAATATTTGTTTGATCTATTTTTGTGTTTTATTTATTTTAGGCTGGTTTTTATGTTTTTTTTTAAATATTTTTAGACCCCAAGCCCACGTTTAGGTCTAACCCACTAAATAAATAGGTTTAAAAAATGGTTTAGAACTTTAAATAATTAAAATCAACTTAAGCCCATTAGGTTAATTAGATTTTAGGCCCACATTAGTTAATTAAAAATTGTTTGGACTTAGCTCAGCCCATTTAATTTTATTTCTTTTAAAATAAATAGATCTAGGCCCATATTTTATTTAAAATAAAACCATATTAGACTTAGGCCCACTAATTTGATTTTCCTTTAAAATTGAATAGATTTAAGCCCATATCTTAGAAAGACTAAAAAATAGATTTAGGCTCATTAATTAATAAAATGTAGGCCCACTTTTATTCTATTTCACTTATAAATAAAATGTAGATTTAGCTAACTTTTTAATAAAATTAACATAGTTTAAACTTAGGGATAACGCAATATTGAGTGCATTTTTTACTTGTAATTTTATTGACTTGTTGCCTTTTTGGGTAGATGGATGTTAATTAGGGTTTAATAAAATTACATGTAATTAGAGGATAAAATAATCATTTATAAAATTATTCTAAATGAACATGAGACTAAGAGAAGTTAGTATTTCGTATCCAGAATCTCCTGGTTGTGGTGCTAATTTTCTTTTAGAGAATTGAGTACCACTAATAAAATTATCCCAATTATTACCCTGGGTGGCAACTCCTCATCTCCATGCCATGTCTTTGTGACAGTGGTTAGTGTGTTCTCTAAGTCCCTAAGCCTAAACAGTGTCGCGGTTGCTAAAATCTTGGATGCGCGTTAAACCCCGCTGTCTATAGTGGCGACTCCACTAGGGATAAGAGATACTAATTCTACTTGTATTCTTTAGAATTGTTTTATTGATTATTATTTCATTCTTGCATTCATTCTGCATGTCCCTACTAAAACGATGGCGTTGGTTTATGATTCCATGATTCCACTAGCTTCATGGAGTTGTAGATTGGCTAGCCATCACTCTTAGCCTTAACTCGGTTCAACAGAGATTACCGGGCTCATCTGACCAGAGTCGGTAACCCAAGTCCCTAAGGGGGGGTAATCTTCTCTTGAGTTGGTAAAGGATGCTGGGCCCCTCTGACCTTGGCCTGTAACTCAAAGTCTATAATGGAGAGCATCTTGCTAAGGGAACCTTAACTTTTCACCGGACCCTAACCACATATAATGGACTAGTTACTTTCCCTAGGATCTTCACCCAAAGTGCTTATTTGTTTGAATTTCCATGAGGTATTTCTATTTATAAAAGCCTAGGCCTATACTTTTGAAGCTCATTCAAGCTAATAAGGATTAGGCTAGACCTTTATATTTAGAAATGCTGCTTCTATTCTTTTTCTTTTAAGAGAGATTTGGCATGCGCGTCGGCTCTTAATATCCCCTGTTGATATGAAGGCCAAGACAAAAAATCCTAGGAAAAGAAACTCCCCATTGAACACGTGTGTGGGAGGAATAAGGTTGGAAGGCTTATGCTTGCATGTTGCTTGTTAATTGCTTCTTGATACTTGCTACTTGCTAAGTGTTTGCCTGCTACGTGTTGCATAAACACATGCATCATGCATACATGCATATATACAGTCCATGCATCATACTAATACCTTATTTTGCAGCCATCATACATTCATTCGGGTCTTCTCGTATCTGGGGATGAAGAGGTAGCAGATTGACCAGAGTTGATTTAAGTCCGGAGTCCATAGCACAAGACATTCTTCATAGACTGGAGAGACTAGAGGGGAGTCTAATTAACCCACTATTCCTACAAGCTGAATCAGCTCAAACTTAACAGACTAAAATGGAATAAAAACCAGAGATGTGGACCTTAGAGGACATTAAGGGAGCTTTGATGGATGACATGAGAGCTATGATGCAAGATGAACTGAGACAGGCTTTGGCCGGACTAGTGCAACCTATTATTGGACAACCACCTGCTGCTACTATTAAACATCCACCTGTTGTAAGAGCTCCACTTGTTGCTCCTCCACTTACTGCTAACAATGCTAGGGGGCAACATGCTCCTAGAAATGTGCCTACTACTGATGTGAGAATGGAAGACGTTGAAAACTACATGGTAGAAAAGGCGAAGAGAGAGTCACTTGAATTAGTTCAAGACCTTGAGTCTAAGTAGATGTAAGCATTGACTCAGAAAATGTCCAAGATGGAAGAGCTGATTAGAGGACAAGGAATGAGATATTCTTTTAACTTTAATGACATACTGCAAATGGAGGGAGATAAGCTGCCTGAAAAATTCAAAATGCCTCAACTATAGAAGTTTGATGGGAGAGAAGATCCAAGGATTCATTTGAGTCAATACACCATAACCATGAGCACTACTAAAGCACCATTGTCAGTAGTTGCTAGGCTATTTATGTTGTCCTTGGAAGGAATGGCTGTAAACTGGTACCATAGGTTAGAATAGTCTGTTAGAACTTACTAGAAGGAACTATGTACTGCATTCTTGAAGCAATATGATTATAACACTCGATTGGAAGTGTTAATTAGGGATTTGGAGTTGACTAATTAAAAATCAAATGAGTCCTTTTCTAATTTCTTAACTCATTTCATGAAAAAAGCAGGGATGATGAAAAATAAGCTTACTGAGAAGGATCAAGTTAGAATGATAGTCCATAATGTGTCGCCCAATTTGGTCAAGAGGTTACAGATGATGAATCCCAAAACCTTTGTGGATTTGTATGATGATGGGTTACAAGCTGAGGAAATTAAGAGTGAGAAAAAGAAAACTATTAAAGGCACAGGAACTCAAAACTATCCAACTGGGGGCGTATAACAAGGAAGTACTAGCTGAGCTGTAGAGGTGCTTGCAGTTTAGTAACCCCGAAGGTTCTCCAACTTCAACCAACCACTCTCCAAAGTCCTAAAGAGGCTAATCCAAAAAGGCCTACTTTGACCCTTAACCTTTTCCAAACCCCCAAATCCAAATCTCCATGGCTATGATCCAAATAGTTACTATAAATTCCACCAAGCTACTGGCCATCCCATAGACAATTTTATTCGCCTAAAACATGAGATCCAAAACCTAATAGACTCTAGAAAAATCACCGACCTTGAGAAATCCAACTTTAACCCAAACACTAGAAACAACCTTTTTCCAAACTACCAAAATGTTCCACCACCAACCACCATGATGATCAACTCGGGAGTTAGTGAGGAAGAAGTGCTAAGCTCCTTTGAGGACCTAAACCTTATACCCAATATAGAACCTTTTGGATAGCCATAAAGAGGAGTGGAAGATTTACTGGGCCAGCCTTCAGGAAAGTTTGATTATAGAGTATTTTACTCGAAACCACCCTCTGTTGATATCCCTATTGAATCAATTGAGCCCTCAGGTTGGGGAGATGAGTTTGATGATAAGCCAGTAAAAGAAGAGCTTAAAATTCCCGAGCAGTTGCTAAGAGGAGTTGAAGATTTATTGGGACAACCTTCGGGCAAGTTCGATTACAGAGTTTTCTATTCTAAACCCGCTTCTGCTAACATCCCCATTGAATCGATTGTGCCGACAGGATGGAGTGATGAGTTTGAAGAAGATGAATTCTTAACCCCAGAAATGTCCTAAGAAGAAGTGGAAGAGCTATTAAGCCAACATATGTACAAGCTAAGGGAGTTGAAAGGAAAGGAAACATGCACCATGGAAGTGTGGAAGGATGGGAAAAGAGACTGAACCATTGGAGTTATTGACATCTGGTATAACTCTGATGAGGAAAGCCTAGGTGGTTTCGATGTTTGGAGTGATGATCCTAAAGTGAATCATGTCACTAGAAGTAGGATGAATTATAAAGCAGCAAAAAAGAAAACAGATGGTGTAATAAAAAGAGAAGATGTAGAAGTAGAGGAAGAACAGAAGGAGGATTTGATTTTGGAACAACTCAAGAAGGCTAAAGCGAGTGTGAGCATCTGGGAATTACTGATGCATTCGGGTAGTCAAATAAGGGCTCTAGTTAAAGCTTTATCGAATATGAGCATTGAAACAGTTGCTATGCCTGAGGCTGTGGTAGCAAAGGTAATAGAAAAGAAACATGGGCTGATAACATTCTCAGATGATGACTTGCCTTTAGAGGGAAGAAACCATAACAAGGCATTATTTATCCCAGCTGAAGTAAAAGGGAAGAGAACCAACTTTGTAATGATGGATGATGGTTCAGCTATAAATGTATGCCCACTAAAAATCCTACCTAATTTAGGTCTGAAAGTAGATGACTTGACGGCTTCAAACCTCATATTCATAGCTTACGATGATAGTACCAGGAATATGGAGGGAATATTTCAGGCTTTGGTCAAAACAGGGCCTGTAGAGTCAACTGTTGAATTTACTGTACTGGACATCCCTGTTACCTATGCCTTGCTATTGGGAAGGTTGTGGTTTCATGCCCTGGGAGTAGTACCTTCAATAGTGCACCAGAAAATAAAATTCCCTCATGAAGGAGATGTCATGACAATAAAAGATGGAACCAATGCAGCTATGGCAGCCATACTTGATAAACAGAAACAAGTGTGTGCACCCCTTGGTTTCCAGATTTCTGGGATATTTGATGGGACTGAAATGGATTCAAGAGTAGCAAAAATGATAGAGAACATGAATTACTGGTTTAGACGAGGATTGGGGAAGAATGAACAAGGAGAATTCACAGGATTCAAAAATCAAGATGACACAACGCGATTGGGTTTTACAGGGGAAGTAAAGCCAAAAGGTAGAAGGGCAAGGAAGAGATTCAATGCAGAGAAGAGGAAGCTTTATGAAAAATTTGGTCCTTTGAGTGAGAAATTCATCAAGCCAGGGGAAGACAAATACTATCTAGGAGCCAAGGAATCAGTCAATGTTGCTAGAACAGATGTCCCTGGGTTTGAGATCTTTAAAGAGTAGATTGTGGAGAATCTGATGAAGGACAATAAAGAGGAAGTGATGAAGTTGGCAGCTGAGAGGATGGGCAGTGATGCTGTTAAAGAGTTGTTATGTCAACCACCTCAAGGACAACCACTATGAGACTCAGCATCATTAGCATCTAGAATAGGAAATAAAATTTCCCATTGTATCATTGAATAAAATTTTAGTTTCTAGTGATCGATGATATAAATTCTAACCATGTTTACTTATTTAATATACATCCTAATGGTACTGTGCATTATGATATTGATCACATCTACTTGTTTGACATTAATTTAATTCAATTAGATTCATTCAACATGGGCACAAATTCAAAGAACATACATATATCACATGATGTAACTTCTAAAGATAGGAAATGTGAGAAAAATAAAAAAAAAAAGAAAAGTAAAAAGAAGAAAAAGAAGAAAAAAACATAGAGAGAATAAAGAGAGAAAAAAAAAGAAGAGAAAGAAAGAATAATAAGGTAAAAATTAGAGAGGAAAATGCATGACTGACTGATAACAGGAGATATATCATGTGATGTAATGAATGTTCTCATTTTTGCCCTAATGAATGATTAAAATTGAATTTTAAATTTTTGTTCAAACATCGCGTATTGGTGTTTATCATACTATATAAGTATCTGAATAGAAAAATAATGCATGATGAAAGCTAAATCAGAGCTATGAAATCACTATTTTAGGTACGTTTTCTTTTTTCCACCTCTTTTGTAATTTTCCTTATTAGCCTAGCATCCCCTTATACCTTGAGAATTCAGGTGGCTCAGTAACTTGCTTTTCAATCCATACATTATAACTATCAATTATTGCATCAGCATCAAGCCTCATGTTCTGCTCAAGAATTCTTTGAAGTGCAAGTCCAGTTGATTTCATCATCCAGAATTCGCTTAAATCAGTTCGCCCACTCCTATGCATCTCCAATACATAAGATTGCAGCTAATAGGGTTAGTAAGACAAAGGGCCAACAATAATAAATGACCAAACTGAGTCTCTTGTGCACATGAAGAAAGTGATTGCTAGGATGAATTCAAAACAAAGCTGGGGGCAAAATGTAACTCCGGGACAAGTTAAGGGCAAAATGGTAAAAATAGTAGAACTTCAAAGTTAGTGAAAATGGTCTCAGGGCATAAAGGAGTATATTGCAAGGATACAGATATAACAATTATCATATAGCATAAGCAGTAACAAAAAGAAAAGTTCAATAGTTCATCGGTCAATCATGAGCTCTAGTGTAAAGCTGTGGACCCCACTCACTAGCCTAGTTATTTGTTCAATGGACTATATCAGAAGCTCAAACATCAAAAGTACCAATAATGAAGCATCAAGTGCTTGAACCTACAAGTTGTTGATGAGGCACTCGTTCTCACACTCTAAGCTGCGAACATAGCTTTGCTCCAAACAGAAGACCTATTAGGATCATGCATGTTATGCATAACATGCATACATTTGTTATGAAATACTTTCTTTGCATAATAAAGTCTTTAAGCCTAGTCAAGATTGTCCAAACACTTTGCTACTAACATTCAAAACTAGCTTTATAAAAGTGCAAGAAAGTAGTCAAAGTATACACAGGTAAAGCATTTGAAGGAATGAAAATAAAAGGAGTAACATTACCAAGAAGCATTATCTTGGTGACCTCAAAAGGCTGGATAAGACTTTTAAGCTTCTCACACTCAATATCCATCTCTATAGTCTCATTGAGAGCATCATTTAGAATATCTCTCCACAACAGTTAGACTATAGAATATGGTAACGAGAAGGTCGAACATGTCAGTGATACATGTGCTCGGCCCTAAAAAGGGAAGAATGCACTAAAAACTTGAGAGACGAATGCACTCTGAAGACTTCTTTGATGGTGAAATAAAAACCTCTAACTTCCAAATCTTTTCTTTGGCAGGAAATGTTAGGAAGAGGAATGAGGCCCTTTACCATAGCATCAATATTCAGCCTAAAGCCACAACCTTAATGGTAGAATATCACGACCCTATAATCAGAGACATCATGATTAAAAGGGAAGAATGCACTCAAAACTTGGGACAAATGCACTCTGAAAAATTCTTTGATTATGAAATAAAAATCTCTAACTCATAAATCTTCTCTTTTGTAGGAAATGTTAGGAAGAGGAATGATGGAGCCCTCCACCATAGCATCAACAGAAGAAAGCCATAACTTCGATGGCAGAACATCGTGACCTTGTGACTAGAGACATCATCACCATAATTAAATAGGGAAGAATGCAAAATAATGATATTGCATTTTGACAAAATTTATTCACTTACAAATAAACCATACTAACTTATGGTATTTTATGCAGGGAAAATAAAAAAGAATGAAGAAGAGGAAAAGAATCAATACATCAATAAGAATGACTAGGATAGCAAATGCTAATCAATCATCAAAATCTCACTCTGTGTGACAAATACCAAAGGGAAGTAGTATAACTCTATCTTTTTTTATTTTGTAGTGAAGCACAAAGAAAATTTATAAAATTGAGAGTAAATTCATCCACTTCATGATATCATGTGCAAAAACTTATCTCATGACCTTTGATTTTATTGGCTTTCTTTTATTAGCCTCGTAGAATTCAGATGTCTTATTGACAGTTCTATGCTGAGAGTTTTTTAAGACTCTAATCAATCTAATGCTTAATTTACACCCAAACGAGGGGAAGAATGTGCAAAGACAAAACCTATGGACTTGCAGTATAATTGGTTGAATTTCAAAGTGTCATTTTGGTCTTTTGAATAATAAATGTGCATATAATCTACTCCAATGCTCAGAAATGAGTAGGAGTACAAATCCCTCAATGGTATCCACACTGAGTAATACGAGAAAGGTGGGGAATCATTAAGAGGAGAATTGGAATAAGAGCAAGCATAATGTACTCCAATGCCCAAAAATGAACAAGAGTATCAACGTGAACCTCTGGAGGTATCCACGCTGAGTAATACAAGAAAGGCGGGGGAATACTAAAAGAGGACCCATGTTAAAAAAAAACTTGCTCTACTTACTCTAATGCTCTATAAGAGTATGAGTATCCAAAGGACCTTTCCAATGGTATCCACGCTGAGTAATATGAGAAAAGCGGGGGAATACTTGGATAAGGAAGAAAATCACAAAAATAATTCAAAGACTGTTTTGATACTTTGAATTCAATATTTTTATGCTTAATTTCCACAAGTTTTGTTTAGAAAATTTTCCCTAAAATTAGGTGTGGAAGTAAGCTCTTCACTTGGTAAATGCTATACTCTCAACATAAGATAGTTAACAATGCCTCTAACCTTTGTGAATGGCAAATAAGTGACAGTCATGAAAATAAAAAATAGTGAGATTTGTTAAGTACATCCAACTTGTAAATTTGGTTAACATAGCAGTGCAAAAGAGAGCAGTCAGATATAGACACCCAGAAAGTCAGGAGTACATAAACTCTAAATCAGTCATCTTGAGCTTTAGAATCTGGCCATTGGCTCCATCCTCTAGTAGAGTCATCACGGTGAAAGATGTCCAGAGGTTTAATAGAAGAAGTCCCAACACTGTAAGGATCAAAGCCCAAATCAGACTATATGACCGAGTGTAGTTGGTATTGTACGACCGAGTGCAATGTATCCTTAATCGATTATACGACCGAGTATAATCGACATCATACAATCGAGTATGATGTAATTTTTTTCAATTCAAGACTATGCGACAGAGTGTAGTCAGCATTGTATGACCGAGTGCAATGTATCCTCAATCGATTATACGATCGAGTATAATCGACGTCATACGACCGAGTATGATGTAATTTTTTTCAATTCAAGACTATATGATCAAGTGTAGTCAGCATTGTACAACTGAGTGCAATGTATCCTTAATCGATTATATGACCGAGTATAATCAGCATCATACGACCGAGTATGATGTAATTTTTTTCAATGCCGGTCAGCATTGCACAATACCGACACGCAATAATTCCATTTTTTCATTTTTTCGTGTATTTTCCTTATTTTTATCAATTTTTTTCAGTGTTTTAATTGGTTAAAAATTCAAATTTTATCCTTATGATTATCTAATAAATTTTGTTTTAAATGCAGAAGGATTTTTTTTGAAATCAAAACAAATGCTATCTGATTGTCAGTCTGTTCCCCCTTTGGAGGAAGTTCAGTATGTGCAAACTCTACATTTAAAAGCAGAGTCTGCATGCATGCGTGAGAGGAGGTTTTTTTTGAGGAGGCTTGGCTATGGGGTTTTTTGACAAAAGGCTTTTTTTGGAGAGGTTTTTCTAAGGGGGAACTTTTTTTTCTTCTGGTTTTCAAAAGGATTTTTCTTTCTAGAGAGCTTTTACATAAAAAAAAATGCAGAAACCCTAAAAAACCCCAATTTTGGATACTGCCAGTGTCATTAAACACAATCAAGTCTGATTCTATAATCAACAAACAATTTAATTTCAACAGTGAAAATCCTAATATGAGGGGCCAAAAAAGAGCATCTGCACAGCATCTAAATCTCCAGTGATATATTTCTATTTCATTTTCACTCTTTTCTATTGTTTTCTTTTTGTGATTTTTCTTTTATTATGTTATTCTTTTTTATTTTTTAATTTCATTACTAATCTAATTACTTTTTTTTCTGTTTTGATGTAGGTATGTGGATTGAGGAGGATACCGCCTATATTTGAATTGAACAGAAGGTCCATGGAATGCCATGGATGAGCCTGTATTATTTCTTCAATAGTTCTTAGGATTTATTTATTTATTATTTTTTCCATTTTTGGTGTTCTGTGTAGTTATTTTAATGTTTGGGTGTATAATTTTAATTTTGTACGTAGTTTGTAGTAGCCCTAGTAGTGGGAATAGTAAATTTTCATTTTCTATATTTTAAAATTAATTAGTAATTAGGTTCAATTGGGTAAAAAAATTAATTAAAATCAATGGTGGCAGTAGCTTAAATTATGGTTTTCATGTAATTAATTTAAGGTTCTTTTTTTAGAAAAATCATTGTAATGTTTGTTTGATCTATTTTTGTGTTTTATTTATTTTGGGCTTGTTTTTATGTTTTTTTTTTATGTTTTTAGGCCCTAAGCCCACGTTTAGGTCTAACCTACTAAATAAATAGGTTTAAAAATGGTTTAGAACTTTAAATAATTAAAATCAACTTAAGCCCATTAGGTTAATTAGATTTTAGGCCCACATTAGTTAATTAAAAATTGTTTAGACTTAGCTCAGCCCATTTAATTGCATTTCTTTTAAAATAAATAGATCTAGGCCCATATTTTATTTAAAATAAAACCATATTAGACTTAGGCCCACTAATTTGATTTTCCTTTAAAATTGAATAGACTTAAGCCCATATCTTATAAAGACTAAAACGTAGATTTAGGCTCATTAATTAATAAAATGTAGGCCCACTTTTATTCTATTTCACTTGTAAATAAAATGTAGATTTAGCTAAGTTTTTAATAAAATTAATATAGTTTAAACTTAGGGACAACACGATCTTGAGTGCATTTTTTACTTGTAATTTTATTGACTTGTTGCCTTTTTTGGTAGATGGATGTTAATTAGTGTTTAATAAAATTGCATGTAATTAGAGAATGAAATAATCATTTATAAAATTTTTCTAAATGAACACAAGACTACGAGAAGTTACTATTTCGTATCCAGAATCTCCTGGTTGTGGTGCTAATTTTCTTTTAGAGAATCGAGTACCACCAATAAAATTGTCCCAGTTATTACCCTGGGTGGCAACTCCTCATCTCCACGCCATGTCTTTGTGACAGTGGTTAGTGTGTTCTCTAAGGCCCTGAGCCTAAACAGTGTCGCGGTTGCTAAAATCTTCGATGCGCACTAAACCCCGCCGTCTACACATATATCTTTGTAATGTTATAGGAGCATTGCATAATCCAAATGGCATTCTTCTGTAAGCAAATGTGCCATAAGGATATGTAAAAGTGGTATTTTCTTAATCTTTTGGAGCTATAGTAATTTGATTGTATCCCGAATATCCATCTAAGAAACAACAAAAAGCATGTCCTATTATTCTCGTCAACATTTGGTCAATGAATGGCAATAAAAAGTGAACCTTTCTTATGGTTTAGTTAAACTTCCTATAAGAAATGCACACCCTCCATCCATTTACCACTCTTGTAGGAATCAACTCTCCTTCCTCATTTTCCATAATGGTCATTCCTCCTTTCTTTGGTATGCACTGGATAGGACTCACCCATGAACTGTTTGAGATTAGATAAATGATCCCAGCATCTAGTAGCTTGACCACTCTTTACTACTTCTTTCGTGTATGGGTTGAGCCTTCTCTACCTTTCAATGGTTGGCTTATGCCACTCCTCCATTAAGATCTTATGCCCTTAATGTCAGAGATCTACCATCCAATTACTTTTATCCTTCTTTTTAATATTTCACAAGCAAATTCTCTTAATCTTAGGTGAGTTTGGTTTTCACCTAGAAAAGTGTACCTCAAATAGTTGGATAAAAGGCTTTAAGTCTAATTTAGTGGTTTGATGATGGAGGGTGCTATAGGTTCAGCGTTTGGTAATTATATATAAGGTAAGTAGGGTTGGTGTTTGAGGTTTACTTCCTCATGAGAGGATTGTATTTGAAAACACTTCTTAATAATCTCAATTTCTATATACTTTGTCAACCTTTATCAATGGCCTTCACTCACACATTCATCAATAACATCAACTCATTTACAAAAACCATTATCAAAGGGATATTACATACCTTAATAAACATCAAACTTACAACTTTCATTTCCCACTCTCAATGTGAGTATACCATCATAAACATCAATTATAGCTTTTATAGTATATAGAAAAGGCATACCAAGAATCAATGGGACATATTTATCCTCTTTAAATTTGAGAACTACAAAGTCAACTAGAAATATTAACTTCCTAACCCTTATAAGGATGATGTAGATACTGCATTAACACTCAATTTGTTAATCCTTTTAGATAGAGCATCCGTCTTGGCATTTAACATGGTTAGGTTTTCAACCTTAATTGACCTAACTTCCTTTGGAATGGCTCTCTCATTAGACCAAATACTTTATGTATTAGCCGTTTCCTAACAAAGGTCCAAAGCATCTTCACATGTCTTTCACATGATGGTTTCCCTAGTCATTGTATCAATGTTCACATTAACTTATAGATTGACACTTTTGTAGAATGATTGCACCAAATCCTAAAAAGGTATTAGTTATGGTGGACACTATCTTTAAAGGTCCTTGAACCTATCCCAATATTAATAAAAGCTTTCAACTTCTCTTTGAAAGAAAGAATTGATCTCATTCCTTATCTTTAATACCTTTGTAAGTGGGAAGTACTTGTTAAAGAAAGTGGTGTAAAGCTCTTGCCAAGTGTTGATGGAGTTGGATAGCAAGCTTGTAAACCATCTCTTTACTTTATCCATAAGGGAAAATAGAAAGAGAATTAGCCGAACTACTTTAGGCTATACTCCATTCATCTTGAAGGTTGAGCAATACTCCAAGAACCAAGTCATATGACCAATTGGATCCTCATATGGTAACCCACTGAATTATGAGTTTTGAATCATTTGAATCATGGCAAGCTTAATCTTAAAGTTATTAGTTGCTACTGATGGCCTCACAATTAGAGTTTGGTTGCCTTGAACATTAGGACTCACAAAATCTCATATAGTTCTTTTTCCATTCTATCCATTATGAGTTTCTTTGTCTTGGTGGTGGATCTCTTTCTTTTTTATTCATCCTATTAATTTATTTCTTCTTCTTTTTAAGCTATAAATTAAGTGGTATTAATAGGGCTCTTTATTTTCTTACACTTCTTTTTATGTGCATGCAACAACATAAGTTCTTGTAAAACCATAAATGAAAATAATCTAATAAAAAAGTAAAAAGATTATATAAATCAAACAACACAATTTTCTTAACAATATCAATTTGAGGAATCCTTGGCAATGGCACTAAAAACTTAACGTGTGAAATTCGTAAGCATACAAAATTGTACAAATAGTAAAAATAAGATTGTCCCATAGAGATTACAAATTGAGTATTGAAATACTAAGAGTGCTTATTTGTTTAAACACTGAATTTTATTTTTAAAATCAAACATAAATCTAACTTAATTTAACAAACAAATTTAAAGCTAGGGTTTTTATTTTCAATTCAACCTTCTATTAAGATAAATTAAATATTTAAGTCTAAACTAACCTTAATCAATTTTGAAAGCATCTATAGAATCATAGGTTTTCCTCTCATATAAACCCATAATTAATTAAGTAGAATTAACACCAATTTTTATAGCTCTCACTAACTAAGTGTTTCTTAGACCTAATTTTAAGCCCAACTTTAATCAATATTAGTTACTTAAATGTCTCTCAACTAAGTAAGCAACTAATAGGTTATTGTTTGAATCCAATAGAACCTATTTCTCAATCAAGTTGTAAAGTGTAATTTCAATCTAAGGGTGATCAAGCCTAAGATAACATTAATTTCAATAATAACCGATGAATTAAAATTAAAAAATTAGGCTTAATCATAGCATGCACATAGTTGAATTGAAATAAGAACCCTAAAAATCTTTTTAGCTACTCAAGTTAAAAGAAAGAGAAGAAGATGAAGTATAGAGAATAAAAGTAATCATTATTACTCAATGAAAAATGAAATAACAAATAGTTTAATTAAGAAGAACACCATTTTCTATTGAACCAACTTTAATAGAGGGTTTTATATTCTCAATCTTCAAAACCAAAATCTCTTAATTAATATCAAAAGAACTTGAATAAAAACTACTTTGATTCTTAAGAAAAATAAAGTAAAGATGTTGAAAAGATATCTTGAGTTCCTTAAAAGGCTCCCTTTTATAAACCCAACATCCAACATCTCTAAGTTTGTTACAATTCAAATGCCACGAAATCCCCCTAAATTAGTAGCTTAAAATTTGAATTTGAAAAGTTATTGTAATAGCTTACATAACTGTGTGCACCCACGTACACGACTGTGCACCTATTCTCTCTTGAAATGTATTAAATCAGGCATGGCAATAAGGTGTGCATGGTTGTGTTGTCTTTTCAAAATCCAAGCATGGTTGTGCACACCCACTCGCATGACTATGAAACTGCATATTGCTTTAAACCTTAATTTTTCTTTAAGGATTTGACTTGTTCTAACTTTTGAATCTTATCTTTGACTTGTTTAACTCCTTTAAACCTCTCTAATGCATCCTATAATAAAAGATACACAAAGATTAACCTAACCAACTTAAAATAAAAACAATCCTAACAACTTAAACAAAAACATAAAAGATAACTAAAAGATCTTAACATTAACTAAAAATGCAATTAAATTGATTCTAGACTTGTAGAAAGGAGTGTTCAAAACATAAGGTTTTCACACTCATCAATTCGCAATAATATAATTTACCAAATCATTCAAATCATAAAGATTAGAATTACGATCCATTTGCATTTTCTTAAAATCCTTAATCATTTTCTCAATTTTTTCTCGATGTGTCCAAGTCTCATCACACAAATTTTCTTGTAATGAGAAGCCGTAATTTTTAATAACAAATACATAAAATTTTTATTTAGTATACACATAATATACCAATTTTCTATAATGAATACAAAAAGCAAAAATATAAAGAAGGATCGTATTTATTTGTTTTGTTAATCACACTAAGTGTTATAAATTTACTAAAAAAAATTCATATAAAAAATAATATGAAAATTTTAATCGCACCAAGTGATTAAAATAATTTCAAATAATAATTAATTACACTAAATAATTAATAAAAAATTTTAAATAAAAAATTAAATACATTTTTTTATTAAATAAACTTTATTTATTAAATGAATTTAAATATAAATATAATATTTATTAAGAAAATCAACCTAACAAATGGCAAGAACATATCTTGACATGTGGGAGATCCATGTTTCAAATCTTAATTGAAATAAAAACAAAAATAAAATAAAAAATATAATTGAAAGTTTTCTTGTTTTTTTTAGGCCGCATATTCAACATCTAGAAAAAACATTTAAATTTTAAGTTGCTAACTTTGAGTGATTGTAACTCTCAACTTCCGTATTCATTCACAATGCTATACAATTTAACATGTTAACAACATACTTTCATTTAAACTCAAAAATATAAACTTAAAGTTTCTATATTTTTAAGATGTTAACACTCAAAGTATGTCTATTAATTAGGATTTAACACTTAGTTAAATTTTGAAATAAAATTTTAGAATATCATGTTCAACTAGCCAATTTATAGAGATCATAACTTTCAAAATACATATCCTAGAAAGTTTGAAATGTCTACTGCAATATAAATGCAATCTCATGCCTTAGAATGTTACAAATATTAAGTTATAGATTTTCAAAGTAGTCAACATGCTACAATTTGGAGAGAAATTCAGAACGACAATAATAATTAGCAAACTTTGAAAATTCGTAACTCATTCAATTTTTAACCAAAAAATAAGACCTATATATCAAATTAAAGCTTGCAATTTCTACTTTCATTATGATACAAAAAATTAAAGATATAACATATTTTGCATAGTGAAACAACTATTCAAAGTATGCCACATGAACAAGTATAAACAAGCTTTATAAATATGTATAAGCATGGCATAATTGAATCTCTACAAATTGATCATATGTCAATCCATATTTTTAGACTAGAACACAAGTAACTCGACTCTAACACCAATGATGAAAAAATTAATAAACAAAGAATTGAAGAAGCTTATAGGTTTTGCTTGCCAATAATCCTAAAAATCAAACTTGTATTAATAGTGTACGAAAAGAATCGCAAACTTGGAAACTTTTTAATGAACAAAAACTTAAATATCCTATTTGCAAAGAAAAAAATAAGATTGTGGCATTCTATTTTTCATAGAGACTTTTCTCTATACTTTCCTTCTTTTTTTTAAATTTCTCATACTCTTGTCAGAAAAAAGCCAATTGCCTTTTTTTTTCTCATATAATAACTCATTTTGGGAGTTATTGATTGGATGAGGTAATTGCCAATGGCAGTTACCACTTATCCAATTTCTCTTTTTTTATTAATTAGAAAAAAGTTATTTATACATAAAATGAATTCAGGTCAATGGGTGACCCGTTCCATATTCTAACAGAAATGCTCATGTTACTCAAAATAACATCAAATGTATTATGAAAATCTATAGAAAGAAAAGCTTACATGCTATGGGAAACCATGTTCTCATTTGTTATAAAACTTCATCAGAAATGTTTTCAAGCATATTACATGCATGGCTCCCTATACTTGTCACATTTTGTCAGTTTGACACTTTAACTTATAGTTTTGCCCTTTTGACACCTAAACTTGGCTAAAATGAACTAGTTTTCACTAATATAATGACATAATGCATTCACCATCACCTACACTTGTCACGTTTTATTAATTTGACACCTCTACTTATAGTTTTTATTTAGTCAAACCTTTATGATGTGGCAGATGTTGATTCATTATTCCATGCCACATGTGCTAATAGGAGTTTTAAAATTGCAATTTAGCCAAATTTAGGTTTCAAAATGGCAAAAATATAAATTGAGGTATCAAATTGATAAAAAGTGACAAATACACAGGGCCATGTATATATTATGCCATTTTGTAAGATCCATTATACATATGAATGTCAACAAACATGAACTTAGGAAAAATCAATACTAAACTTACAACTGCACTATTTTAAAAGTAGACTATATTTGTTAACTAATGTTTGGTTGAATCTTATGAAACCATAAAGAAAGAGAAAGAGGATATGAGATATGATAAGATAAAATAAAAAAGTCTATTATTATTGTAGGCAGCGGGCGGGGGCACTCAAGTTTTGGCGACCATGGTTCTATGTGAAGTCATAGGCCTGCTAGGAAATACAAAATGGGCTTAAGGCCCAAAATGGAGATGGAGTCGTCACTCAGATAAAATCCGAGACACACTGTACAGTAACTAGATTCCATGGAGGTTCCTAGAAGCCATCATCTGAGATCAAGTTCGAAAACTAGGTATGGGCTTTTGGAATGCCCACCTAACCTTACAGTTGGCCTCTGTGTGTGTTTCATATTTTATTACCTTTGATTATTAAATTATTTATTTGTTTTAACATGGATTACAATCATTTCCAATTTTATATTTTAGTCCAAGTTTGCACATTAGTCTTATTTCATGCTTATAACCCGACATACATTATAAATAAAACAAATAATAAAAAAATTACAATCATACATTCCAAATAAATAGGGGAAGGGATTAAGGATTACAACATCTTGTACAAAGGAAAAAAAAATAAAGGAAAATAAACCATACATAAACCAAAAATAAACCAAAAGCAAAATAATTAATTATACAAATAAAACCTCTTAAGAACTAGTTAATGGAATAATTATTTGATAATTACCAAATAATCCCTATAACAAATACAAGTTGATTCCATCTTATAAGGCAATGACATTATTCATAAAATAATATTCATAGAAAATAAAAATGATATCATAAAATAGTCTCATAAATAACATAATAATCATTATTTAATAAAGATATCAAATGACATTGTCCATGCATAAACTCATCATATAGAACAAAAAAACACAAAGATATGTAAAAATATATCAAATAATAATTAAAATCAAAGTAGAATGGTGCAGGATTCTGATGAAGCGACGACGCCTCTGAAGCAGGAGACGATTTCAAATCGCCTCAACACATAGAGGCATTGCCTCTTCAATAGAGACAGAGATGAGCTACATTTATTAAATGATAAGAAACTCAAATTTTCATGCAAATAAATAAAAAATATATGAATATACTAAGATTAACAATCAATACTTAATGTTTCAAGCAATCATGCTTCACATATGACCCTATATAAGCAATATAACTCAAAAGAGCAAGAAAATAAAGTAATAAAAACAAATTTTTAATAAAATAAAGAACTTGGGGGTTAAAAATAAGGAACCTCATAGATTTGGACAAAGCTTGATGCACCTAACTGAGCCCTCAGAGCTTAATTGATCAACTTAAGTGCTTAGAATGCAAAGAAGTCTTCCTTCTTCTTAAGAAATGAGGTCTTTTGGTTGAAGAAATGCCTTTTTTCTTCCTCTTATTCCTTTCTTCTTTTCTTCCCTTTCTTTTTTCTCTACTATTTTCTTTTTTTTTAGCTCCAAAAGCCTCCCTTTTCCAATCCTTTCATATTAAGAAAATGCTAAAAATTCCTCTCTTTCTCTTTCCTCTCTTCCTTTGAAGCTTATCCCCTCTTTTCTTTTTCAATTCCCTCCCAAACCACTCTCACCTTCTCCTTAGCATTCCTAATGCCCCTCTCTCTATTTTTCGCCTTATTTTTTTTTCTTTAATGACTAAAAATGCCTTAAGTCAGGGGCAAGTCAATCCTAACTGTTGCTATAAATGACATTCAATGCAGCAATTGGTGGGCACGAAGAGGCGATAAGGTGTTGCCTCACCGATGGCCAAGGTGAAGAGGCAAGGCCTCTTCACTGAGGTGATCACCTCTTCACCTAGGCCATATCTGGGCCTAGTAGGCTAAAAGGTGATGGGCCTGGGCTTTAGCTTATGGTTTGGGCTTGGATTTGGTATTTGGGCATCTAAGTCCATTTTTGAGAGTTTTCGGTACTTTCTCATTATTGGGCTTTCATTGCAGGTCAGTTAAACTGAAGGTGTCCATAGTCTGCCCCATTAGTTTTTTGAAAAATCAAAATTTCTGAAAATAATTTTTTAAAAAAGCAACATGCACATAAAATAAATGAAATATAAGAATGATGTACTTGACCTTCGAGTTTCACTCAGGCCATCAATCTTGGGAATTCAAACCTAAAAGGTCAAACTTTAATCCTTAAAATATAACTGTGATCCTTGGGTTATCCTTGCTTGATCTGTACTCATTATAGATTTGTCATGAATGTCGAGCATGGCCCAATCTTCATTCAATAAAAAGAGATGAAGCATAATCGTGTTCCTCTAACATGGCCCGATTAGCTACTCATTATAAATTTATTATGAATCCCAAGCATGGCCCAATCTTTACTCAGTAGAAATAAATGAAATGTAACTGTGTTCCTTGAGCATGGCCCAATCTTCACTCAATAAAGAGGTAAAATGTAATTATGCTCCTCAAGCATGGACCGATAAGTTACTCATTATAAATTATTGTGAATCTCGAGCATGGCCTAATCTTCACTCAATAAAGAGAATGCACTTCAAGGATTCAAACCTAACCAGACGCTTGTTCTTTTGTGCACTTTAGGGATTCAAACCTGACCAGACACTTTTTCTTCTGCTCACTTCTAGGATTCAAACTCGACTAGATTCTTTTTCTTTCTAATTCTTTGACTAAGATGTTTTTATTTCTCAAACATCGATTCTAAGGTACACCTAAGCAATGAAGCAAAAATTTAATAAAAATTTTTATTATTATTATTTTTTTTTTGTAAAATACTCTTGGTGGGCCACAGACCAACTTGTGTCTTTTCCATAAAATGGGCTTGATCCTTCACCTTTTATTTCCTCCAGTATTCTTTCCTCCTCAACATATAAATTCCCTTTCTCCCTTGCAAAGGTCACTTTCACCTTTTTCTTTTACATTCTCTTTTCTTCTCTTTTATTCTTTTGATCTTTTATCATCATGGATGTTGTATGAACCTCAAATTTGCCAGTATGGGACCCAATAGTACCTGTGGTGCACCCTTCATGGAGTTTTGGACTTAGTGTCAAGGATGAGATTCTCCTTCTTACAGACATGCGATCCTACATTTGCAGATTAGCCACGGGAGAGGTTAGTACCAAATTTTCAATTTTCTCCTATAAATAATGACAAATAGTATTGGTTATTGTTCATGAGTGTATATTTTTCATTTTAATCAAAGAAATTAAATTTTATTGAATGAAAATTAAAAATTCAAATTTCGCTATCAAATCCCCGACAGAGGAGGTGTTTCCTCTTCGATACAGTGATCGCCTTATCACAAAAAGGCATTTTCCTTTTCATGTCAAGGCACACACATGGAGGCAATCACCTCCTGACAAAGAGGTGACACTTCTATGATGAGGTGATTGCCTCTAGCCTAGAAGCGTTTACCTCTTTGACACAGTTCTGAAAAAAAAAACTTCATTTATTCACGAAAAATAACAATTTCACTCCCTATTTTCTTCCTATAGCTAGATGCCCATACCTTCAAGGGTGCCAAGAACTTTAGTGGCACACACACTTGGTATAATGAGCTTATAAAAGTGGTGCAGACTTGCATTTGCAACATGGGGTTTTCCAATTTCATTTTAGCACTCCCGATGTAGTAGAGGCACATGGACTACCAATCTCTTCATGCGCTAATAAAGAGATGGTCAAACACTACCCACACATTTCACCTAACTTTTGAGGAGTTTACACTTGACCCAACGGCTTTCACTGTAGTCATTGGCATAGCTTATATAAGGGATTTGGTCCTTTTCGATGCTAGCCTCCACTAGTTGTCTCCAAACTGACTTGCTTTCATCAAGTGTTTACTTGGCATGGTCCTAGCCACGAAGGGGAGCCACATAGTGAAGCTTGAATACATCAAGAGCTTCTATACCCGTGCTAGAGTTAAGGTTATTATCACACCTCAATAGATTGATTAGGTAGTACGTGCATTTTTGGTATACTTGCTAGGCCCCATGCTATTTGTAGACACTATGAGCTCCATAAACCTGAATTTCCTGATGCCCCTGAGAGACTTGGATCTGGTGGCCATGTATGATTGGGGCTCTGGCTTATATATACTAGAGTATGGATGAGTCTGTGCGTGAAGCCAAAAGGCTTTATGGCTTATGTCACGCCATCCTGGTACTCTCCTTTTCTTTTTACTCTTAGGTTCCTCCTTAACTGCCATTATCAGAATTTACTAACATATCTTCTTCTTTTTTTTACAGGATTGGGCACTAGAGCTTGAGCTTATGATAGGGATTACTTGAGTTATTAACACCTTTCCCTACTATGGCGAGTGGGGCCTGAGTCAAGCTTGGAAGAGACTAGTTGCACGTGTAAACATCCATCATGAGCGGCTAAACATGCTTACACATGATGAGGTGAGTGCCTACAATTATAATTATAATTAGCGACACATTCGTTAATCAAATCCATTTACTTATTTGTTCATTCTTATAGTTGTGCCCAAACTTATGGGGTCCCTAGGTTGGATGGTCTTAAGTTATGATCTGCTCAATCCCACTATCCCGAAAGAGGGTGCTACTTTGAGGGCCTGACTGTAGGGTTTGGTATCTTGGTGAGAGAGTCCACTCGTGGTGGATGTGTACTTGAGTGAGACGACCACCCTTTGTTCCTCCCCGACACATTTTCTAGGCACACGAGTTAAAGGGAGATGAGCTTGGCCAGGCCTTGGTAGGGGATGATGTTGCTGATTACTGCGAGAAGAGGAAGTCTCACTACATTGATTTCACCTGAGCTTATCTTATACAGAGGGTGCCTCTACCTACACCTG
The DNA here is from genome assembly GCA_947683625.1 of Mallotus nudiflorus. Taxonomy (NCBI): domain Eukaryota; kingdom Viridiplantae; phylum Streptophyta; class Magnoliopsida; order Malpighiales; family Euphorbiaceae; genus Mallotus; species Mallotus nudiflorus. The sequence continues at coordinate 342,617 of CANTUR010000381.1, forward strand.
CATTTTAGGAAAACATACAATTCAATTAAGCATGTATTTTACCCTCATGCTTGTGGATGCCATTTCCTGATTGAGTTTTCATCCTCAACTGCCAATTAGGGCATTAATTCCTTGTCCTAGGCCTACCACATAGGAGAGGCCTCATTAGCGCCCTCATATTATACCCAATGGTGAGGGTTCCTCTTCTGGAAAACCACCAACTATGGAGCCTTCTAGCCCTTGATCCTAAATAGTAATTGGTAGGGTCGCCACTACCCCAGACTTATTGACCCACTGTTGGGCACCTTTAGCCTAGCTCTCTCATCAGTTCTTAATGTTAGACATGACCTTGGAGACAATATTCCTCCTAGAGGCCACTACACATATGAGTTCCTTTCTTTTAAAGTCCTATTCTATTGCTCAACTTAACACACAGTTAGTTCTAATTAATATATTAATTATATAGATATCTCAAGATTAGTGAGAGTATATGTACCGAGTGGTCAAGGCCCATTGGGACTTCTTGATACAGTGACACATCAGTGGAAGGTAAAAGAAACTACACTTTATTTCTACATGTATGCATGCTTTCATGATTCTTACCTCTCATTACATCTTGGTAGGACTGAGATAAGGCTAGTTAAGCCAGGATCACTACCCTTGAGCACTAGCTTATTATTCTCTAGATCGAGGGTGACAAGGAGGAGGAGGCAACTGATGGACAGGCTAAGGATAACAATGATAATGATGGAGCTAATCCTGCTAATGCTTCCATGGATGACCCTGCTAATGAGGGAGCTGATGAGTCTGGAGACGACAAGTAAAGGGGATGCCCAAGATGATGTTTTAGCATAGTATTATTTTGATTGGAGCTATATTTAATGTTTGGAACTATTGCTTTGCTACTGTTTAAACTAATTCTTTACTTTTAGCATTTTCATGTTTTATACTGAATGATTGGATGCAACATTTAAATCCAAGTTTTAGCAAAATTTTGAATCAATCATCAAATTTTATTACTTAACAACTTTTCTTCTGATTTTGTTTGTACACTTCAACCATTTTGTAGTAGTATAAAGATCACTCTTGTTGTTTAGGAGGCATCACCTCTTCATAGAGGTATTGCCTCTTTATGAAGAGGCAATAGCAAATTGCCTCTTCACATAAAGGCATTGCCTGATCATAGAGGTGAACACCTCTATAAATTCACTCTATAACTATAAAAACCCCCCAAATCTTCTTCAAATTCCCTAATTCCCATTGACGCAAATTCCCCTCGTTCTCTTTGTCTTGGCAGCACTTTAGCCCTTTAATATGACTGAAAGAAGCTTGAAATAACTATAACCGATTTTGTAAAGTTTAGATGAAAATTCATGGGCTAGATTAGAACCCTTTCACCTATCTGCCTTCCAATCTTTGCATGCTAAGGAGATCAATTTCCCATTTTTCTATGTTCTTGCCTAGTTTTGGGATTCTTAGACACATGTCTTTCGATTCAACATAGTGGAACTCTGCCCTTTATCAGAGGAATTTGAAGCTATCCTAGGCACTCAAATGGATTTTGCTCATTAGATTGCAATTCCTTCAATTGAATCTCTAAATTTGCATACTATCCAATATCAAATGGCTAGACTATTCAATATGTCTCCACAGTCTTCTCTTTGCCATATGTTTAGTAATAAAGTCCTGATGTGGCCTTTTTTTGAAACTATTGTGACTGTAGATAGTAATGAGGTTTACTAGCCTCAGATGATTGCCCTTTGTCTATATGCTCAATTTCTACTAGTTTCCCCATTCAACAATTGTGACCCAAAGATTCTTCATATTTTAGACCAAGTTGTAGTTGGTCTAAATCCTTTCCCCCTCATTCTAGTGGAAACCATATCATCCTTGACAATTTCTCAAAGACCCAATGATTCTTTAGGAGTCCTTTTCTACTAGAGGTGAGCTCTTTCTCTCTTATCCTTTTCTATTTTTCTATCATTTTTTACCCATTTATCATCCGTGTAGGCTTGGTTGTAAGAAAAACTGAGATTGCTTGAACCTCCCAAAGACATCATGCATTATAGAGCCAAGCATTTTCATAAAAGGAGACTTCATCCCATCCTAGAGGGCATTCAGAGTTGGTTTTCTACATTCCTTGACACTCTAGTTCAGTGGTCATGCCCATAGTAGAGGTTGCAATATGTGACTATTCGGTCCTACACTTACTGTGTCCCTTTGGCCGGTCTCCACTTTACCACTTTCTACAACCTTGCTTGGCTTTGCAGGGAACAAAGGAAAAATAGCAAATCATGGACTTGGTGCATAAGTTTGAGCCAAGGCCCCTTTCTCAGAATTTTCTAGACAACTTGGTTGCTAATTGGTCTCGTAGAATCATTTAAAGGTTTATTAACTATGATGGATATCAGCCTACTAATGACCAGTATAAGGCATGGATTCTGTTACAATAAACAAAGAAGGGTGAATTTATAATAAATAAGAGAAAACGAGCTTTACAAGCATTGAGTGCCCAGGGTGTTTAGAAGAGAAGCAAACAAAACTAGCTTATGAAATTTAGTCTTTTATATGCTTTTCATGAGGTAGAATTTCCTTTTTAGTTAAACAGTGTGTAATAAGCATTTAATGCAATGTTCAGCAATAATAAAGGCAACCCACTTCATTTAATTTAAGCAAAATGTGACTATACATTTTACTTCTTACATATCTCCTATAGTTAATTAGCTTGTCCTAGCAAGTTTCCCAACTAACTATTTTTTTCTCTCTCTCCTTTTAAATGGCCTTTACTTTTGCCTAAATCACCCTTTTGAGTTTTCAATCCAATAGGACTTTTTATTTTTTTTCATTTTATTATCTTTAACTTTTGCCTAGGTAGCCTCTTTTGAGGTTTTTTCCCTAGCGAGACTTCACAGAAAGTATTTCTCAAGCTTATGCAAGTTAATGGGCTCTCTAAAATCATTCATATCTAAATCAGATAGAATAACAACACCCTTGGAAAATAGCTTATTTACTTGATATGGACCTTCCCAGTTTGGCTTGAACTTCCCTCGTGGATCAATCATGATTGGCTTAGTGAGTTTTAAGTCTAAGTCACCCTCTTTGATTTTGCCTAGCTTAATCTTCTTATTATAAGCTCAAACTATCCTTTTCTAGTACAATTAAGAGTGATACATGGCTCTCATTCTCTTTTCATCTAGCAACTTCAGCTACACTAATTGGCTTTCAACCTATTGATACTCAGGGATTTTGGATTCCAAGAGAACCCTTAATGACTAAATCTTGACTTCAACAGGCAACATAGTTTCACTTCCATATACTAGAGAATATGCAGTAGCTCCTGCTGACATTCTAGAAATGGTCTTATAACCCTATAATGCGAATTATAGGTTTCTTGCCCAATCTTTGTAGTTTTGTAATATCTTGGCGAAGATTCTCTCCACATTCTTATTTATCACTTCTACTGCCCCTTTTGCTTGAAATCTATAAGGAGATTATATGTGATGTTTAATATTTTATTATTCCAATAAAATGGTCATTTCTGCTCTAAATTGCACACCATTATCAATAATGATATGATGAGGCAATCCATATCTGCATATTATATTCTTTTCTCTGAACCTCAACATCTGTTTTGCCCCAATAATTGTGAATGACTCTACTTCAACCCACTTAGAAAAGTAGTCAATTGCTACTATAATATAGCGATATAGGATGGCTGTTGGATGCCTTTGACCTTATCTCCCCAATGATATCAATTCCCCAGATGGTGAAGGGCCATAGAGAAGTCAATCCTTGAAGTTTCATAGAAGGCAAATGGCTCACATCACCATACACTTGGCAATTATGGCACTTCTTCACATACTTCATGCAATCTACTTCCATGGTCATCCAGAAATATCCCTGATGAGTTATTTTCTTAGCAAGGACTGTCATATTCATATGCGGCCCACACATGCCCTCGTGAACTACTTCCATGATTTTTTATGCCTCATATGCACTCTAGTTGGCATTCTCTTATACAATATCCCATTATGACTAATGAATTATTGAGATATCATCCTTAATGACATTCTTTCTTTTCTATTGGCATTATCAGGGAATCATCCCATCTCAAAATATTACTACATATCATGAAACTAGGGTTTTTTTATGGGGCTAGTTAACATGATTCTGATTTCTTCATAGTAAGGATTCTGAGACTTTATCAAAATAAGAGGCTTCATTTCTGCTTGCTTTCTTCCTTCCCATGTCGAAGCTAGAGTAGCCAAGGCATCTGCCATATGATTTTCTTCATGTGGCAAGTATATGAATCTCCATTGGTTGAAGGATAATAGAATTATAGTTGAATAATCCCAGTACAACCTCAGCTTATCTTCTCTTACTTCCTATTCTCTAAAGATCTATTTCACCACCAGCATTGAATTTTCATATACTGTAACCTCTTCTACCCTTACATCCCTGAGTGTTTCTAGATCGAAGATGTAGGCTTCATATTCAGCGTGATTATTGGTAACTTTAAATTCCAATCTCTTTACCATAAGAATAATTTCTCTTTTTGGTGAAACCAAAATCACACTAATGCCAACTCCTCTGCTATTAACCACTCCATAAAAGTACATCATCCATGTCTGGATCTTTATTGCCCCTAAGTGCTTATCTAAGAATTCCAACTCTCATTCTTGTCCATCATCTACTAGATTTTGAGCCAAAAAGCCTACCACAACTCTTCCTTTTATGACCTTTTTAGCCATATAATCTATGTCAAACTCGGAAAGCAGGACTAACCATTTGGCTAATTTCCTTATAAGTGACAGGGTCTGTTGGAGATATCTAAAAGGATCATGCTTAGAGATCGCCTGGAATCTGTAAAACTAGAAGTAATGTCAGAGCTTCTTTATCATCCAAATCACAGCCAAGCAAGTTCTTTCTACTAGGCTATAATTGGCTTCATATGGTTGAAGATTCTTACTCAGATAATACATGGCATGCTCAACTTTTCCTTCCCCTTCCTAAGCTAACATCATACCAATTGTATCCTTCTCTATCACTGAGTAAAGAATTAGGGGCTTACTCGACCTCAACGGCTATAAAACTGAAGGATTCATTAAATACTACTTAATAGTTTCAAAGCCTTGCTGACATTTATCATCCCAGATGATCGACTGATTCATTTTTAAAAGATTGAAAATTGACTCACTGATGGTGGTTAGCTTAGTTATGAACCTACTAATGTATTGTAATTGTCCAATAAATCCTCTGACTTCTTTCTCATTTTTTGGTGTAGGCATCTCTCTAATAGCTCTAACTTTTTTTGGGTCCAACTCTATGCCTTTCTAGACAATAATATGCCCTAGCAGCTTTTCGAAGGTCACCCTAAAAACACACTTTTTTGGATTCAGCCTGAGGTTATACTTTTCAGCTCTCACGAGGAATTTATCTAAAGCCTCAAAATGCCCTTCTCTAGTTAAAGACTTTATCATCATGTCATTGATGTACACCTCCATCTCCTTATGAATAATATCATGCAACAAGGTGGTGGCCATCCTTTGATATGTAGCTCCTGTATTTTTCAACCTGAACAACATGACTGTATAGCAATAAACACCCCATTCTGTGGCAAAAGAAGTCTTGAGCTTTTCAGTCACAACCATTATGATCTAGTTGTATCATAAGAAACCATCCATGAAGGAGTACATGGTACTTGAAACTACATTGTTGACTAAGGTGTCAATATGTGGTAAGGGAAATTCATCCTTTGGATAGGCCTTGTTCAGATTCCTATAGTCTACGCACATCCTAACTCTTCTATCCTTGTTAGGAATCAAAACTATATTGGCTAGCCACTGAGTGTCATCTACCACTTCCAAGAACTTCACTTTCAATTGCTTTTCTACTTCTTCTTTGACTAAGAGAGCCCATTCTAGCCTTAACCTCCTTTTTTTATTTTATCAGTGCAATATGACAATATGTGGGGATCCTGTGTTTTGTGACCTCCATATAAATTCCAGGCATATCCTTATAGTCCCAAGTAAATACTTTCTATCTTTTTTTAAAAGTTTCTTTCATTTTTCTCTCTCATCAAGAGTAAAATCAGAAGCAATAAGTATATTCTTAGGGTTATCACATGTGCCTAAATTAAATGATTTAGTTTGCATTGAATTAATGTCAAATATCTGCATGAAATGATCATCACACGCAATATAACCGTTAAAAAAAAGTAACATAAGTAAGCATAATCAAGCCTTATCACATTAACTTTGGAAATGAAAATGTCACCAATTTCAAAAAAAAAACTAGAAAGAGAAACATCAACATCATTATAGAAAACATCCACAATAGAATTAATAACAAAAGATTCAAAGTTGAATTCCTCTTCCTGGTTAACAATGTCCATTAACTCCATAGCAAGAATTTCCTCTTCTAATTTTGAAGTCAGCACCACTTCTTCCACTTCAGCTCCTTTATAAAATATTCTTTGATCCTATTCATATGTTTGGCAAAGATTTCAAACCTGGGGACCAACTTTTTGACAATCATCAAAGGCTCAGCAGCTCCCTGATAGGGGTAGTTAGTACCTGCCTACACAAAGGTTTCCCAAAGTGTCTTTTTCCTTAGCTTAGCCCTTGCTTTGTTCTTTCCAGGCTTTTTCTTAGCTTTACCCTCTTCCTCAAACTCATCCTCTACAGGATATCCTACCCCATGCTTCAGAATTGGCATTTTAGGTTCAATGAATTCAGGTGGGCCCTAATGATTCTTCCTCAATCCCATTCCTAGCATAAATTGCATGATCTTCATCATGCTCATAATTTTTGGATTTAGTTCATCCTCATAGATCACAAAAACTTTGAAACTCAGACTGACTAAGATTTCAATGGGAGTTAACTTTAAAGCAGCAACACTAGCCTCAATTTCTACTATTATAATGACCACTCTTCCCTCATATGGAAACTTAATCTTTTGATGAATGGTAGAAGGAACTTCCCCCAGAGGATGAAACCATGGTATTCCTAAAAGAATGGCAAAGGTGACTGGAATATTAATGACATGTAGGTCCAATTTTGACCATAGCCCTAAAAGTTCCCTAAACTGGCCTTTTCATGTCATTATAGGCCTTAATTACCACATCATATGGTTTTAAATTGACTACTATTAGTCCCAATTTTAGTAGGATCTTCAAAGGGCAGACATTGAAGGCAAATCCATTATCAACCATAACATAATATATTAATTTCCCTTTTACTTCAGCCTTAATGAACAAGGCTTTACTGTGGTCCCTTCCTTCCAAAGGTAGGTCATCATCAGTAAATACAATGGCCCCCTGAGGTCTTTCTATCAATGAATCCACCTTTTGCTTATAGTATGCATTGAAGGAATTTTCTTATGGTTAAGAGCCATAGCTAGTGCTTCCCAGTAGGCTTAGGAGTTCATGAGTAGCTCCCAAACACTGGCAAGAGTTTTCTTATTTCTTTTGGCCTTAATAACTTCCTCAGTTTCTTCACCTTTCTCTGATTCTTCTTTTGGATCAAATTTCTCTTTTTTTGACTTAGCATCTTTCACTTCTCCCTTTTCCTTCTCTAACTTCTCAACTGATTGGGTTGTCTTCCCCTCATTATTCTTCCACAAATCAACTGCCCCTTCTTTTTCATCATTAGAACTCCAAATATCAAGTATATTCACACAGGGCTCTATAGTTTGATGGTTTTGATTTAGGTCTTTTAGTTGTGATTTTGGTAATGTGGGTATAACATCAACAAAGGAATTAAGGACTTGTTTCTCTATTAAATCGGTGTTGATCATTAGAATTCTTGGATTAGGCGGTGGGACATTTTGATAATTAGGTAGAGGGTTGTTTTAGGTGTTTGGTTTCCTGGTTTCAAGATTAGTTATTTTGCCTCAATCAATAAGATCTTAAACCTTGTGTTTTAGGCAAGTGCAGCCATCAGTGTCATGTCCAATGTTTTAATGGTATTTATAGTATAGTTTTGGGTCAGCATTTGCAAAAAGGAGGTCTTTTAGGCAAGGGTTGTAATAGGTTATTTTCCATCAGCTTCTTTATGACTTTGGAAAAAGGTCTTCCCTAGTTAGAAAACATTTGGGATTATCTAACATTATTGATCTATACATTACAACTCATTTTGATTCCACTACTAGATCTCATCCTTTCTCTATTTGTAGATTTCTCATTGAAGAACCTTTTCTCTTATGCCAGATCAGATTCTTTCTACACCCTAAACTTATACAACTCCTCAAAATTTTGAATTCCCAAATCCTTTAGCTTTTTAGAGAGAGAGTACAAATCCTTCTATTACTATTACCAATTGATTAGATTCCTATGGGTCGGTGCTTCTTTTGTGCTTGCTTCGCTCTCCACCTGATCAAATAGTTTATGAAGGGTTCATTGAATTGTTTCACATTTTGTAGGTCTCTGAAGGATGCCTCCATCTAAATATTAAGACTATATTACTTTATAAATTTGGCACATAATCCCTCCTGGTCAGTTTGGATATGGGATTCCAAAATGCAGTACCATATATTGGGTGCTCCTTCTAGAGATAGAGGGAATTGCTTTACAATGTATGCCTTAGTCCGTTTGGTTGTCTTAATGTGGGTCACATGCTATTTCAGATGTAGATAAGGGTCCTCTATGCAAGTAAAATTCTTTATATCAGGGAATTTAAATTTGTAGGGGAAGGGATCATCATCCTTATCTAGACTCAGATTATAGTAGCTTAGCAGAGCATCTATCCCTTTTTTTTTTATCAATAATTGCATTTGAGCCATAGTCTTAGTAAAATTCTTGGCCTAATAAAGTTTTTCTACATTCTTAGCAATGTTCGCATTCACATTCTATCTGGCTATAGGCTTTACTATCAAAGTTTCTTAACCATCCTCTCTTTCCCGTCTTCCAGAGTCTTCAGCATCCAGATCAAATAATTGCGATTAAGGTGCTGGCGGTTGAGGTGCTAGTGGTTCCTGTATAACTAGTCCCCTCATTTTAGCCATCATTTCTCTTATAATTGCTAGGGTTTGATCAGCTATCTCTACTTTCAACTTATCCTTAAAAGCCTTAGCATTAAACTCTACCATTTTAATCTCTAGAAATCTTAACCAGATGGCTTATGTCAAATTATTTCCAACTGGAAGACTACTATGGATCTATATTTGCAATCACCAAGGATCAGAAAGATGTATGGTATGTATGCATGAGATGCAGGTTTACTAAAAATTAAAAGAAATAAATTAACACATATACATGTATCAAAAAAAACAAAAAAGGCTCTCAAATGATATCTCCATCCTTATTTCTACCATACACATGTTTGCTGGTGAGTTCCTTATCCTAGGATTATTGTTCTATATTTTAATTATCAGTAGGGGGTAATAAAATTGACAAAAGCAAGATAACTCTCAAAATAATGAATAAAAGTAGCAATTTCTTTAAATAATTCCAAAGTCCATTTTAATAGGCTAAGAATGATACCAACAGCCCACCTTGTCAAGATCCATTTGAAATGGGTTAAAAATAGGCATGAAAGGCCCATCTTGGCGAGGTTTATTAATAGTGGGCTTGGGCCTTATAAAAAGAAACACCATATAACATAAAACACATGTATTTAGGAAAAATTCTAGTGGAAATTGCTAAGTCATTACATGAGTTGGGTCTTGGGTAATAAGCTTAGACTCCCATAGCTATATACCTCCATTACATCACCCTACTTAAGGGCATGTACGACATGGAGAAGTACATGCTATGAGTGATAATAATCAAATACTCCACCACCAGGTTTGAGTGAAACACAGCCAGCAAAGCAAAGACTATTGTTAGTTTATTTAGGACTTAGAGTGCACATTATGTGAAATTGTATAGCGAATGTAAAATTTTACAAAGGAAATAAAGAAATGATTAAACATGATAAATTACAAAACATTTGGAATCAGTTTCTCTATTCCCCGATGGAATCACCACTATAGGAGGTAGGGCTAAACGTGTGCCTAAGTGTTGGTGACCATGGCACTATGTGAGCTAAGGGGCTCGCTAGGAAATACAAAATGGCCTTAGGGCCTAAAATGGAGATGGAGTCACCACCTGGATAAAATTTAGGACACATTGTACAACAACTGGATTCCACAAAGGTTCCTAGAATCCGTCATTAAAGATTATGTTCAAAAACTGGGTATGGGCTTTTGGAATGCCCACCTAACCTTGCAACTGGCCTTCATGTGTGTTTCATGTTTTATTACTTTTAATTATTAAATTATTTCCTTTTTAACGTGGATTGCAATCATTCCAATTTTATTGTCCTCTCAGACTGACCATCTGTCTGGATCGTCCTCTTAGACTAACCATCTGTCTGGATCGTCCTCTCAGACTGACCATCTGTCTGAGGATGAAAAGCAGTACTGAAGTCCAACCTAGTGCCCATCGCTTCCTGCAAGTTCTGCCAAAAATGAGAAGTAAACACCGAACCTCTATCTGACACAATGGACACAGGTACTCCATGAAGGCATACGATATGCTTCATATACAGCTTCGCTAATCTGGCAACAGAATAAGTGGCTTTCACAGGTAGGAAATGTGCAGACTTCGTCAATCTATCTACAATCACCCAGATGGAATCATATCCATCCTTAGAACGAGGTAAACCGACCACAAAATCCATAGTTATCCTTTCCCACTTCCACTCGGGAATAGGAAGAGGCTGAAGCTTCCCAGAAGGCTTCTGATGTTCGGCTTTCACTTGCTGACACGTTAGACCCTTAGCAATATAATCAGCGACATCTTTCTTTAATCCATCCCACCAGTATAGATCTCTGATACTATGGTACATCTTAGTAACACCCGGATGAACGATGTAAGCTGTAGAGTGTACTTCCTCTAAAATCTCCTCTCTCAAGTCATCCACATCAGGAACATACAATCTACCACTGATCCATAACACACCATCATCATCGAGTGTGAAATCAGTGAACTTCCCTACTCTGGCATTCTCTGTAAGCTCTTCTAGAATAGGATCTCGGCTCTGAGCTGCTTTAATCCTATCCCTCAGTACAGATTATACTTTAAATTGAGCTAGCAGTCCACCTGATCTACTAAGCTTCATCATCAGACCTTGATCCACCAACAGATGTAACTCCTGGATCAATGGTCTCCTCTCAACACTGATGTGAGCAAGACTACCTGAGGACTTTCTACTCAAGGCATCTGCTACTATATTAGCCTTGCCCGGATGATATAAGATCTTGCAATCATAATCTTTCAATAGTTCCAACCATCTCCTCTGCCTCAGATTTAGATCTCTCTGCTGGAAAATGTACTTAAGGCTCTTGTGATCAGTAAAAATCTCATAAGTCACCCCGTACATATAATGTCTCCAAATATTCAAAGCAAAGATCACTACAGCCATTTCAAGGTCTTGTGTAGGATAGTTTTGCTCATGCTTCTTCAACTGCCTCGAAGCATAGGCTATCACCCTTCCATTCTGCATCAGCACACAACCAAGGCCAATTCTAGAGGCATCACAATAAACTGTGAACTTATCCACACTATTAGGCAAAGCTAACACTGGCACTGTGGTCAACTTCTCCTTCAATAACTGGAAACTATTCTCACAAGCTTCTGACCACTCGAACCTAACATTCTTCTGAGTCAAGCGAGTCATAGGGGCTGCTATTCTGGAAAAATCTTGCACAAACCGCCTATAATACCCGGCTAAACCTAGAAAACTTCGAATCTCAATAACAGAAGTCGATCTAGGCCACTCAAACACTGCCTCAATCTTCTATGGATCAACCTGGATACCTTCTTTAGACATCACGTGTCCAAGAAAAGAAAAACTCTCCATCCAGAAATCACACTTCGAGAATTTAGCATAAAGCTGATGATCTTTCAGTGTCTGTAGTACAATCCTCAAGTGATATACATGCTCCTCCATACTCCTCGAATAAACCAGTATATCATCGATGAAGACTACCATAAACTGATCCACATATGGTCTGAATACCTTATTCATCAGGTCCATAAAAGCTGCTGGTGCATTAGTCAAACCAAAAGACATCACCAGAAACTCATAATGGCCATATCGAGTGCAGAATGTTGTCTTAGGAACATCAGCTTCAAAAATCCGCAGCTGATGATAACCCGACCTCAAGTCAATCTTAGAAAAGAACTGTGCACCCTGTAGCTGATCAAACAAATCATCTATCCTCAGGAGAGGATACTTGTTCTTCACTGTCACCTTGTTAAGCTCTCTGTAGTCAATGCACAGTCTCAGGGTACCATCCTTCTTCTTCACAAACAGGACTGGTGCACCCCAAGGAGAAACACTGGGTCTGATAAAACCTTTATCCAATAACTCTTGCAACTGCTCCTTTAACTCTTTCAACTCTACAGGAGCCATTCTGTAGGGTGGCATAGATATAAGAGTAGTACCTGGAACCACATCTATATAGAACTCTATCTCTCTGTGAGGTGGTAAACCTGACAACTCCTCAGGAAAAACATCAGGAAACTTATAAGCAACAGGAACATCTATGAGTGACAACTTCTCCACTGAAGTATCCTTGACCAATGCTAAATATCCCTGACATCCTTTCCTCAATAACTTCCTAGCTGTAATAACAGAAATAAGATTCTAAGGTGATGAACTCCTATCACCCACAAACTTAAATTCTTCTTCACCAGGAATTCTAAAATTCACTTCTTTATTCCTGCAATCTACCATGGCATAGTGCTGAGATAACCAATCCATTCCCAAAATAACATCAAACTCCATCACATCCAATAAAATCAAATCAGTGGGTAATTCTCTATCTCCCATGAGAACAGGACAACTAGAAAGAATAATATCGGTGTCCAAGGAATCATTCAGAGGAGTGGCAACAGACAAAGGAAAAGCCATCCTCGAAGCTTGCCAACAAGATTTGGAAGCAAAAATAGGAGAAACAAAAAAATGTGTGGCACCCGAATCAAACAAAACCCATGCATCCAGGTAACAAACAGAAACAATACCTGCCACGACTGCATTAGATGCCTGAGCATCCTGTTGAGTGAGATGAAAAACTCTGGCCTTTCCTCGACCTCCCTGCTGACTGGTAGAAGCCTGGCCAATACCTCTGGCACCTCCTCTAGTACCTCTACCACGACTCTGCTGTGGAACAAGCTGAGTGGAACTCTGATGCTGGGCTGGTGGTAACTGAAATGGCATGGGTGTAGCACTAGCAATCGACTACTGCTGTCTCTGACTCTGCTAAGTCGGATCTCATTGCTGACTACTCGAACCAACATGAAAACTCGAATACGGAGTAGCCTGCAATCCACTCAACTGAACTCCTAGCTGGTAATAATCAGGCATCGCTCCCTGCCTAACTAGCCTCAGCTCAATCTCCTTGGCTAACTCAATCACAGACTCCAGAGTAAGGCCTGCTGTAGGCATACCAACAAATGCAGAACCCAAACCAGTAACGTAGGTAGTGATCGTAAAATACTGGTCTCGCATCAGATCCTCTACATACCTACCCAGCCGAAGAAACTCTCGGGTGTACTCCTCTACAGATCGATCACCGCGAGAAATGCTGGTCAGTTGAAGACGATAGCTCAAACAAAGCGGCTCTAGACAGAATCTCCTTATAAATCGCTCTCTGAACTGAGCCCAGGTCATCGTCATCATATAAGGCTGGATCATCTGAATGAACCAGTCTAGAGCTGGTCCCTCAATAGATAACTCAACGATCATGATCCGCTGATACTCGGTGTGAGCAGTCCGAGTCCGAGTCTCGATCGCGTGCAGAAAATCTAACAGATCGGAAGTACTGTCAAAAGCGATCCTGCCAACTCTAGCATAGAACAAAGCTGCCTCAGGGTCAGACATACCCTGCTAATAGGCAGGCTGAACAAACTGAACAACAGGAGGCACAGGAACATCAAACTCAGGCTCTACAGGCTCCTCGTCCTGTAACTCTCTCTGGCTACGACGACCTGTCCCTCCTCGAGGTCTACCTCTACCATGACCTCTACGTCTAACTGGCTACTCAGGAGGTAAAACCTCATCCTGAAAAGACTCATCATCCTCGGCCTCAATGACCGGTGGAGCGACACACGCTCGCCTCCTCATTCTGAAAAGACAAACGGAAAGATTTAAACAAAACAGACAACGAAGGAATAATGCAGAAAACTAACGGAAGGAATACTTATCAAGACATACTCGAACCTAATTCACTGCAGTAGTTACCAAAAGAAAACACAACTTGAAAACTAGGGCCACAACTCACACAACTAAGCCCTGACATAAAACTCCGCTCTGATACCAACTTTGTCACGACCCAAAACAGGGGCCATGACCGGCACTAGGGAACAGGAATTCTTTCGAATCAGGAACCCGTAGCAAGCCTAAAAAAAATAAAATAAAACATGCAATAGTAATAACAATATATAATGCAGCGGAAATAAAAATCATAAATATCACAATAACATTTTCACCAACTAGATTTAAATTAAATACTCATCTCATATATATATAAACTCTTTTAATACAAATCCAGTTCAAATATAATACAACATTTCTTTAATAATTTAATGACTACTGCAATGTCTAGATAAAATAAAACTCAAGAGAGCAGTTTACATAAAGAAGCCGGGGCGGAAGAAATCCGACGTACAGGCCTGCTACTGAGGTCTGAAGACAATGACTCTCCTAAAAAATAGTCAACAGAGGGGAGTCAGACCTCACTGAGTGAATTACTATAATATATATACATGCATACTAAATGCCAATGCACACAGTCAAAAGTATATATAATATGTATATATACAGGCAAATACACACAGATGCAAGAAATTCATTTTATATATTTTACTGAAAATCATCGTTTATGAAGGATCAAATAGAACCCTATAATATTGCAACCTCAAATAGTGTTAGACAACACTCTAGCCATACAGGCTCACTTAATCCAAATATATCCACTTAATCCATTTAGACAGTAGACTGGCCCTGAGACACTAAGTCAACCGAGCTCCAGCAATCTGACTATTAGTATGATTGGCCCCGAGACACTTGGTCAACCAAGCTCCAGCAATCACACCTCCAAACCATATTTCACACATCAAATAATCATAACCAATCAATATCCACAAATAGGTTAGTAACATAGCCTAAATGCTATAAGCGTACCGGTACGTACTCGGTCCTAGTGCTGCCCACTAGGTAGCACGTTCTATTGATATCCTTCATTTTAAATATAAATCATACATTCATAAAAATAAATGATGCATGAACTTAAATAAAATAGCAACATAAACCATATATATACTAGAAATATACCAAAAGTAAACCAGGTATATTTCGAGTATATATACGCCAAAGAAATCCAGATAGATTACGAAATAAACTAGAAATGTATTTAAAAACATTTTAAACATAAATGGTTAATAAAGCCTGCATATAATTTAATATATACCAAAAATGAACCAAAAGTAAACTAAAAATAAATTTAAGTACTAATCAAATTATTTATGCATATTTAATCAAAATAAAACATGCATTTCTAAATCATGCACCCTAAAGCATATATATATAAAATAGTAACTCACACTTAGTGCGCTCCACGAGATGGGTCCGACGGGCTTGGTCCACTAGGCCTCGGTCTCGGCGTAACTAAACAAACAATAATAACATACATCAGAATAAACCTAACTAAAAATCCTAGAACTCGATCTAGAATATTAAACACAAAATCGAAATTAGGGTTCGACCGGACATCATGTTTTATGAGAATTCTACCGAAAATTCGGCAGAACCTCTCCTGTAAAACGGACATCTCTATACTCAAAGAGTAGAGCTGACCCTGCAAAGAAACACACTTCGAAAAACAGGCACAACAACTCATCCACAACCCCTCGGTCGGACTCCAAACTACAGTCTACCGACAGGGGTCCACAATCACAGAATAATTTCAAAAATACCAAAAATACCCTTATATCACATAAATACATTTTATAAATAGAAATTACATAATTAACCTTTAAACACAGTAAAAATCGATAAAAACTCATTTTATTAGTAAAATCGTATATTATATATATAATTGAAAATAATTCACAAAAAATAGTTTTAATTAGTTAAAAATACCAAATAATTTGTAGAAATCATTTTTATACCTTATATAACTATTAAAACCAATTAAATTACATTTTTAGCCAATTTTGTGCAAAATTACCAAAATGCCCTTATATATATAAATATATTAAAATTACTCCAAAAATTCGCCAAAAATAGTATAATTATCCAAAATTAATTTTCTCAACATATTTATCAATAAAATCAATAATTAAACTCAATTTACCAATAAATTTCAATTAAAAACACAATTAACCTAATTTTCCCAAAATTACATAAACCTAATAAATTCAAAATAAATACATAGAAATTCATAAAAATTCCAAATAAATTCCTATAATTCATTTCAACACCTATAATTATCATAAAACACAATTTCATAATTTAATTAATTAATTTCCTAAAATTAGAAAATAATATTAAAATATTCAAAAATACCCAAAAATCAAAATAATCTCCAAAAATTCCAAAAAAATTCAAAAATATAGATTAAGATAAGGGGAACAATATTTGTGAAGGAATTTTTCATGAATCAATCAAATTGAAATTCAAAAAAATCAAGAACCCTAATAGGCCGAATTCGAAAAATTGAAACCTAAGCAAATCAAGACCATTTTAAGTGAAAAAAAGCTTGGAATCACACTCACCAGAGCTCAAGGAGAAGAAAGAGACTAGCGGTGTCAAAAACGGTGGTCGAAAACGTCGTGAACAACGTTGCTCTCACTTTCGGCTTCTCCGGCCAAAATCGACCTCCAAACGCCAGAAACGGCTGCAACAGGCGGCGGAAGAGGCTGAGGAAGGAGGTGGCATGCCGGATGGCACACCAACAGTAAGAAATCGGCGTGAAAATGGTCAGATCGGTGATGGGAGTGATCGGGGAAGGAGAAGAAGAATGGGTGGCAATTTGGTAATTATATCAAACTTTAATTTTTTGTTAAATATTAAATGTATATATGTATATATATATATATATATATACTTTATACCATATATTAAAATAATATTAAATTATACACATTAAATATACACCACACACTTATAATTTAATAATTTAATAATTTAATACTCCTAAAAATAATTAATTAATATTAAAACAAATTAATAAATAATAAAATATTAGGGTAATATTAATTAAACCCTAATTAAATAAATAAGTACACATATACATGTTATCTAGTATTTTAAAATATGTATGAGTTCATGCAAGTCCGTAAATCTATTTAAAATAATTAATAGTAAATTATTTACGTGAAAATTTCCCCGAAAATGCAAGTCCCGGGAAAATTTTACGTAAAGCACTTAAAATAATAATAAACAATTAAAAATTCAATTTAAATTAAATAAAAGCTCATGAAATATCAATATTATATAATAGAATTATTAACACTGCATATCTCGATGCAGTATAAAAATATTTAAAAACACGGGATATTACACTCTGTTTTCTACACCATCAACTCATGATACACTAGAGAGGTGAAATTTTGATTCTACATTCTACTAAATGTGAACTCTATCAACTAAGAATGCATTATATAGCCTCTAGAGCATTAGGCGAAGTCAATTGAAAATGCACTATATAGCCTCTAGTACATTAAGTAAGGTCAGCATAAATACACCGTATAGCCTATAGAGCATTAGGTAAGGCTAATTAAACACACTATATAACCTCTAGGGTGTTAGACAAGGTTAATCTAAATAATACATGTAACCTTATGGGCATTATATAAGGACAACTAAAATATGCCATATAGCTTATAGGCCATCAAACAAGATCAACTAAAATGTGTCGTATAGCCTTTAGGGTGTTAGGCAAGGTCAACTTAAGTACATTGTATAGCCTTTAAGGAATTAGATGAGGCCAACTAAATATGCCATATAACATCTAAAGCGTTAGCTAATGTTAATCCAAATAATTCATGTAGCCTCATGGGCATTAGGTAAGGACAACTAAAATGTGCCATATAGCCTTTAGGGCATCAGGCAAGATCAATTTAAATGTACCATATAGCCTTTAGGGCATTATGCGAGGTTAACTTAAATACATCGTATAGCCTCTAGGGCATTAGGTAAGGTTAATGAAGTACATCATATAGCCTTTAGGGCATCAAGCAAGGTCTCTGAAATGCACCATATAGCCTTTGAGGCATCATACAAGGTCTCTAGAATGTGCTATATAGCCTTTAAGGCATCGGACAAGGTTAGCATAATTGTGTCATTTAGCCACTATGACATCATGTAAAATCAACTCAAATGTGCCTTATAGTCATTAGGGCATCAAGCAAAACATTGTAATAGAACTGCATTCTATGCACTTAAGCTAGCTTAAGAGATAGAATGCTCTTTGAAAAACATATTCATAAAAGGTTTAAAACTAATATATGCATGACCATAATTTTTGAAAGCTCTTGAAAGTGATTTAACAACACAACCTTATGTGGTGTATATAATATTTATTAAAAAAAACATGCATTATTATAATGCATATATATATGAGATTTGAAAATAATTTTTTCAAAATAATTTAATGTATGCATGAGCTAATAGTCAAGAAATAAGCAATTTTGAATGACTTTGTATGCATCAACTAACCAAATGCCTTTTCTATTTAGAGTTAATCTTTAGTAACTGCCTTCCTTCTATTAAGGAATTCGAGTTTAAAAATTGAGTCTACCATAGACTACCATTAAAACCAATGTTATCAAATGGAAATAAAATCAAGACCTTCTAATGATTAGATTGGGATGACGATATCAACAATTGCCTTTATGCTTGGTTGCACTTTTAAAATGCTCTACTATTGTGATTGTGCTTGATTTTATTTTTTTAATAAGATACACCATTTTCCCTTTAATTGAGGAATTAATAGACTCTCTCACTATTGCAACTCACTTAATCAATGCATCATAAAATTAAATCATGTGATCTCTAAAACTGTTCCTCTCAAAATGAAACTACAACTAATTTTATTTTATATTCTCTCTTTTATTAAGGTCACTTAATTTTTGGGTGTTTTCAAACTTAACTAGGTTTTCCATATTATTTTTATTTTCTTTCTTTTGCTTAGGTCACCCCTTTACAAGTTTTCAACCTAGTTAGGTGGTTGAAAAATCATTTTGATGATTAACTATTATTGTTTTTGTTAATTTGCCTAATGTTCATGTTGTTGACTGCCTAATACTAACTATTATTGCACCTGATGTTCATTCCATCCATACCATTTATTGCTACAAAACTAATTTTGATAATTGTAAAATCCATTTCTAATATTTCATGTGCTAACATAATATCAATCATGCCTATTTTATATAATTATTCTTTCATTATAACCATGCACACTATATTATACTTGTTATTGATCATTGGTATATTGAAAATGATTCATAAAAATAGGCATTAAAAGATGAGCTCTTAAAATGGTTACATGGGATTGACTTTTCTAAATATGGGTGGCACAAATAAATATTTTTTTCTTCTTCTTTCTTTCATCCTTTTTTTTTTGGATATGGTTTCATTTCATATAAAGGAAACTTGAGGTTAAAAGTGGCCAAAGGGAAGTTGAAAGTTAATTTTAACATTTGGCCCTCTTATAGTTTTTTTTTTCTTTTGAATCTTTCTCTTATTCAAACATAACATTGTGTATATAATCATAAAAAATTCATAATCACATAAATAAGGCAATCAAACATTTATTAGCACTAAGTAAAACATTGTCATAAATTATTATATCCTTAAAAAGATAATAATTATTCATTAAGTATTCAAGTTCAAGTCAGCTTTAATTTGCACTATGAAATGATACAACTCTTTGAAGTTCCTTATGTCCATATTCTTCAATTTTTAGGCCAGAGGTGGAATGTAGGCTTTTATGGCTATTAGTAGCTAATATGATTCTACAGGCCTATATGAACTCAATCTATTTAAGAAGCTCACAAAGGACTCATTAGGTCTTTTCTTCATATTATGTAGCTCTTGAAAGGAGACTTCAAATTGAGAATTCAACCTATACTACTTGATAAAGGTTGAACATAACTCCCTCTATTCTTGTTGAACATGAGTATCCATAGTATGATATCACTTGATAGTAGCTCCTTTCAAGGACATCGAAATTGTTTGACCATTTGACCCTTAGTCAACCCAGTAGCTTTCATATAGGTGATGTACTACTTCAGGTGCAAGTGAGGATTATCAGTGCCAAAGTAATTCTTTATATTTGAAAATTTAAATTTCAAGGGTACTAGTTCTTCTTCATCCAAATCTAGGTCCAGGTCAACAATGTCATGGCTAAGTCATTTTTTTTATTATAGTCTACAGCTGATCTATCTACCTTTTCATGTCTTTTATCCATTTTGGATCAGTTGGATCTCCTATTGCTTTTAGTTTTTCTTTAAATGGCTTCCTAACAATTATTTTAGTTTCAAATCTTCTTTATCAATGGGCCTCTTCCTTACTATCTTAGTGATCATGTCTTTAATAATTTGTCGTGTCTCATTGCTAATTAATTTTAAAAGTTCTTGCTTGAAAGATTCAAAATCAAAATTAGAGGATCCTAGTAGTCTGCTCTCTTGTGAAATGGTCTTAATTAATTGATTGACAATTGGTATTGGTGAACCAAAATACTCTTGATCTGCTTCCAAATAAGAAGAGGTTGGTGATTGTAAACAACACATTTTAAAAATTATAATGAATGTTATATATATATATATATATAATGCAAGGTCTTTACAATTATTATTGCTATTTGTTTATGTACAAATAAAAAACAAACATCAACAAGACCTTCCAACCATATTTCTTCCAAACACGTGTTTAATGGTGAGTCTCTATTCCTATGATTTTTTGCTTGGGTTTTTATTATCATCAAGGGATAACAAAATAACGTGCAAAATAAATCTCTTCAGACAACAAACAAGAAGCAAATCTTATGAATGAAACCAAAGTCCAATATAACGAGCCATGATAAGAGGGTAGGGCCCATCCTAAAATAATTCATTATTGGTGGGCTTGGGCTTTATAAGTAGGACTATTATATGGCATTAAACACATGTATTTAGGTAAGAGCCTGAGGGAAGTTGCTAAGTCACTACATGGGCTGAGTTTTAGGTAAAGGCTTAGACTCCCACAGCGATATACCTTCATCACGTCTTCCCATTTAAGGGTTTATGCAATATAGGAGTAGTATGTTTTATGAGTGATAACAGTCATTACACCACCATTAGGTTTGAGTAAAATAAGGTAGCTGAACAACAACTACTGCCGAGTTATTCAAGATTGTGTGCATAATATGTGAAAAGGTATTGTGAATGCATAAAAAATAATAAAAAAATGATAAAAAAACAAAACACTAGAATTAGTTTCTCTATCCTCGATGGAGTTGCCACTGTATGTAGTGAGGTTCAACGTATACCCAAATGTTTGAAAACCATAATACTGTTCGGGCTGAAGGCCCTCTCAAGAGTTACTTTCAAGGCTTAAAGCCCAAACGAAGATGGAGTTGCCACTCAGATAAAAATTGAGACACACTTTACAACAATTGGATCTCACAAAGGGCCCTAGTAGTTGTCCTCAGAGACTGGTTTCAAAAACTGACCATGAAATTTTGGAATTCCACCTAACCTTATTATTGGCTTCCATTTGTGTTTTTTGTTTTATTACTTTTAATTATTTCTTTATTTACATATAAATTGCAATTTCCTCTAAAAAATTCTCAAATTTTACAATTAGGTCCACGTTTGTCAATTATTCCATTTTCATGCAATTTTGATGTGATTCACAACATTGATCATAAATTATACGCATAAAATAAATAAATAAATAAATAAATAAAATAAATGCATATGGAAAGAATGGAGGGAGGAAAAATGAGTTATATCCCTTTTCACACACATAAAATAAACACAAAATAATAATAATAATAGTAGTAGTAGTAGTAGTAGTAGTAGTAGTAGTCAGCAGCAGCAGCCAAAGTTGCTACTGGTTTATTCGATCCTAAAATATAAAATATGAATTAAATATAAAAAATATATATATAACGTGAAATGTTCCCAAATTAAATTAACTTTTATTAACAAATTCTACCAATTATATTTTTACCCTAAGGACCTAAATTAAATTTACTGACATTACTTCTAAATTAAAAAAAATCGAAGCCTAAAGCTAATTACTTAGTCCACAATAATAAATCACTAAATGTTACCATGTTAATTAAGGAATAAATTGTTATTTAACATAAATATTATCAATCAACAATAAAATTATAAAAATAAATGAAACTAAATAAATAATAGATTTAACAAAATTCCACTATAATTAGAATAAAATATTACTAGAAAAAACAAAAATAACAAAACATACATAAAAGATGCCACATCATTAAGGAGTCATTTTAACAAGTAAAGACGATCATATATCGCCATAAAGGCACTAGGGAGCATTGCCGTAACTCCCTAGATAAACTCGCCAAAAAAAGTAGAAGAGAAATTTTAATAGACTTAAAAAAATCAATTTCAACAAATATTTATAGATTCAATCATCAAACTACTTTAATTTTACTACACAGATCCAAAAAATACTTATTTGTAAAAAAAAAAAATGCCATGAAGTATTTAAAATAAAAGAAAAAAAATGAGCAAAGGGATCCTACTTTTCTAATATTGATTTGATCCCTTAAAAATTTTCAATATAATAGTTATAAGCCTTAATGATATAAAGCCAGTATTCTCTTCCCCTGTCGAGTCAAAACCTATGTTGTTTCTCTCCTTCTTTGTTATTTTAGTTTTCCTTTTGTTGTCTGAGTTCCTTTTAGGTTCTTCCTCTCAATTCCTCTCTTACGTCTCACTTTTTTGTTTTGTTTTGAATTCTCTTTTCTGTCAAGCTCCTTTTTTCTTTTCTTTTTTTTATCTCTGTCTTTTGTTTCATGTTTTTTTTTTCAATTTTTTTTTAATGTTTCTCTTTTTTTTTTCTGTCATCCAGAAGTCCCCCTTAAGCCTCTTTGATTCTTCCCCTTTTATCTCTCTTGATTTTTTTTTTTTAAATTTAGAAAATTTCTCACTTACCTACATTCTCCACCATGTTAGTAAGTCTTTGCATACTAGCGGAGAAATCACGTAAAAACATGGCTTTCTCTATTATTTTAAAAATAACTCAACATCATTAAGACATTGTCTTAGAGTTTAGGCACCGCCTTAGTGTACTAAGGTGTTTTCTCATCACTAAGGCTCGCCTTAGTTAGACCCATTCAACTACAAGTTTATTTGGAGAGAAGAGGGCTAACCTTTACATTATAGGACTCATTTTATTTATTTTTCATCATTGGGCCTTAACTCTTAGGCTATATCAGGCATTGTGTTAACACATATATATTTTGATTTTACCAAAAAAAAAAAGCATATATATTTGCTACTTTTTTTTAAATAAATATGCTACATTGGGGACAATTTTAAATCATTATTAAATAAGCAAAATTAAAATAAGATTTATACTTTAATTTAAAAATACTTAATGTAGTTGATTATATGTTAGAAAATAATTTAAAAGTTCATACCACTAAGTATCTGTCTACGTATGCATAGAAATAATGATTGCCAAGATATACTCATAGTGAAAATATATCAATAGCGTCAAATTAATACATGTCAATTTTTTAATAGTAACTAAGTTTGTAAAAATTCAATAAAGTGTTCCTAAAAAAAAAAAGAAATTAATAAGGTCATTTAAAATAATGTTTAGTATACATAAATTTGCAAATTTAAATTCATTTCTAATAAATTATAAAAAAATATTCATTTAAATTGGAACACACTATATTAATAAAATTTTATTTTCAAATAAATTTTATTTAGATTTTGTTTAGAAATAACATGAATTATTTAGTAATTGAACCATACACTATTGTTTGGGCAATAAAAATGAGAGAATCAGCTCAAACACTTTTTGATTGTTTAAAATAGATTTGTGTAAGTATTTTACAATATCACATAAATAGGTAAAAGGTAATATACTTTATTACCAGTTCAGGGTGGCAACAAGGTCAAGAAATAGATTTAAAACCCTTCTAACCTATCTGAAATAAATCAAATAGAAACTTTACTTCATTGGGAAGTTTTGATCACCCGAATTAGAAGATAAAATAGACATTGAATCTTTGAAAGAGAATAAACTAATAATATTATTGAATTTGTATAAATATGTGCAGAGAGCTCTCCAATACAAGCACTTTCGCTTTTATAAGCTTTGGAATTGTATCAAAACAGAAACAAAATTAAACGAAGACTTTCCTAAGAATCATAGTCAAAACATTCCTAAGCCAATAATAAGGTAAATATTTCTAATGCCTTAAATTGGGGCAATGACAAATCCTGCCAGAAAGGTTATTCTCCCCACTTTATTACCGTTCTTCATACTTGAACCATCAGGTGGGTATTAGAGAACAAGTTGGGCTTGTTGTGGGCTCTGATCGGAGCTTGGGCTGCTTTTAGGGACGGTACAAATAACTTTATAAAACGTCATACGTTTACAAATATTATATTGTCATTTTCGTATCATATTACACATAAAAATTAAAGACAAAATACATTTTTAAACTTTAAATTATAACAATTTTTTCTATTAAATCCCTACACTTTTATTGTATTGTATTGAGACCTTATACTTTTATTTATGTAGCTACTGAGCTCCAATTTGTCATAATTTGATAGACAATTTGCAATTGTTTATCACGTTTTGTTAAGTAACGAGTGATAATTTGTATTATATGATGAATGGATCAAATGTTGGCTAATTAGACGTATTAATATTAACTACTGTTGACTGCTAAATGGTTAACATCATAAGTCTAGTCAGTTAACATTTGACCTTTCAACATAGGATACGAATTATCATTCACCACTTAACACAACGTGACAAATAATTACAGTTTGTCTATTGAATTAGGACAAATTGAAGCTCAATAGCTTCATAAATAAAAACATAAAAACTCAATACAATACAATAAAAATATAAGATCTCAATAAAAAAAGTTATTATATTTCAAAGATTTAAAGATGGTTTTTACCAAAATTAAATGCTTTAATTTCAGCTTCACAAGAATCAATACAGATGATGATCACTAAGCTTAGAGAAAGAATGAAATTTATGAATTTACATAACTTCATCCAAAGAAAAACTCAAAAATAAAAGGAAAAATAAAAATAAAAATAAAGATTATACTCATAGTTTTTTTTTTATAATGCAAATAAAAAATAATTAATGAAATATTAAGTATTAAACCATGTAAATTTATTGTGATCATTATGATTGTGAAAATTGTGAATTCATATAGTGTCTTAAATCCCTACACGTTTCCTCAGTCCTAAGTCTTGTCAAAACTCGCTTCTCTAACCTCCTTACCCATTCTTTGCTCACATGGAACTGTCTCCCAATCTCCTCAAGTGATTTAGGTTGATAATCTTTGAACCCAAATCTTAGAATTAATATTTGCCTTTCTCTTGAACCCAAGCCTCTTAAAAGATCATGTACGTCTTTTATCATGTGTTGCCTCATGACAACGTCTCCAGGACTCTGCACTGACGTATCAGGGATGTATTCCTACACCAACAAAGTTAATTAAGCCCCTTCAGAAGTTTCATAGTATCAATCAACTTCTAAAGAATCAATATGAATGATTAGTATAATTATTTTTTAAAGTTTATAGAAGTATGAAATTAATTGTATCAATATGAATAATTAATATAAATATTTTTTTGAAAGTTTTTTTTAATTAATAGAGAGATTATATAACTTAAATTTCGATAGACTGTACAACATAGGACAATCTTTTCCTTTAAATTGACAACCACATGAGTTAAACCTTACATCATGATATTCTTGGAGAGAAATTACGACTAGAATATTCTCTCACTTATATTTTTTGAAAGCTTTTTAAAGCAATAATGGAAATGTTTCCATGCCACACTAGTTATGAAATTAATCTGTATTCATGCTTAGTAGCTGGCCAAAAAGAAATTTACATGCTAAAGAACCTCTCATTATGAAACATTCTCATGTAGAAATTTTGTGGGGCCTTGTACCATTAAGACAACTCCTTAGTTAGCATTTTCAAGTTTTTACACTAAAATAAAAAATGATATTGTATAAAAGGTTTGACAAACATATATATATATATATGTTACCTCATACTTGTTATTTTTTTAGTTTGATACTTCAACTTATAGTTTTCACATTTTAACAATTGAATTCGTCTAAAATACTATTTTGAAACCCTTATCAACACATATGACATGAAATACTAAATCAATATACGCTACATTTTAAAAGTTTGATTGACAAAAAACTGTAAGTAGAAGTGTCAAATTAACAAAAAGAGGTAAATACATTATGTCATCAGATTAGTGTATTTTAGACAAATTTAAGTGTTGAAATAACAAAACTATAAGTTGAAATGTCAAACTAACAAATTATACCAAGTATAAAGGACCGCAAATGTATTATACCTTAAAAAAAAAAAAAAAGGAAGAATGTCAATAGAAAAAGAGAGAAAATGATAGGAGAATTTAAAGCATACCAAATATTTAGCTTTAGGCCATTCTCCCATTTTTTTATCAATTGAACCCACAACTTTAAGGCATTTGCTGGCTGATTCAATTTTAGCCACAGAAAGACCAGTAAACTTGGCAATTTCTGTATCATCTGGGTGTCTTCCGTTGCTGGTGCTTAGAGCTTTTCGAGCTTTTTGTATCTGATTTACTGTCCGACTTAACGAGCACTAATAAAAAGCAAGACACAAGATATCATCAAACCAATGAAACCTAGATGTTATCAACTATATCATATAATCTCTTAAACACCTGAAGGAACATACAGGAATTTGGATCCCTCTAGCATATCGTGAAACAATCTTTGACATTGATTTCCGTATCCAATATTGTACATACGTTGAGAATTTGTATCCCCTTGTGGGATCAAATCTTTCTGCACCTCGCAAGACACCCAAATTTCCAGCCTGAAACATTATAAATGAAATTTATACTATCTTTAGATAGAGTAAAACTATATTTATATATATAAGAGAATGCACGCAAGGTATATCGATCCGTTGAACAATTAATATTATTCATCCTCCTACATCTATCTTTTTTATTTTATTGAGAATTCATACAATGGTAAATTAGACCAAAAGATATGTTGACTTTTTGACTAAGAATATCATATCTCATGTACTCATTTGATCGGAGACATTATACCTTTCAACTCATTTGATAGAATTTGTCATCAATTAGTAATGAAAGATAGGATGACTTGAAAGAATAACTAACTTGACCAGATAAAAATATAGCATATAACGTGACCATTACAATTGTCACAGTATCAAATATAGCTTAGCAATATTAAAATATTTTTATGTGGAATATAAATTACAGTTATGTACTTAAAAAAAATTTAGAATAAAATTTAATAGAGTACCTTCGTTATGATTTATTCAAAACCCAAAACTAACTTTTATAATAAAGTAAATATTTCATCTACAGCTTTAAAGCTTTATTATGTAAATCAATTTGGTTTATAAGCAATTACAGTTCTTGTTTGGTACATATATTTGACCTCTATGATGCAACTTTTCTCACTGAACCATAACTTAATTATTGTTCAATATTAACTTCAGCGCAAAAGAAAAAGCAAACAATTACTTTAAAACTGTACCTAACCCATTACTGAAAATGCTCAAAACATGTAATCTAAACAGATAATTTTTAATAATGATCATATTCATAGCAGAAGCAAACATTTATTGAATGAACTACTTCTTGTTTTGAAATGTAACAAAGTTTATAAAAAAAATAAATAAATAAAGCATTTATGAGTAAAATACGCATACCTGAAGCAAATCTTCCAAGTCTATTCCCATACCCCTATAATTTCTTGCAAAGTATACAATTAAAGGGCGTGTACTCCTGATGAGTTCATCCCTGCAGTACCAGCCAAAACTTAAGTGTTGCTGCAATACCTTTACATCAAGTTTAGCTACTTTAGCCCAGCAACTCAAGCTAACATCTTGCCCAGTTTCATCTTCCAAACTTTTTCTAAGCTTTTCCAAGTTTGCAAGTACCTAAAAAAGTATACATATAATGAAATTATTGAAAATTACCCTTTAAATTATAGAAGAAAATAACCCAAAATTTTATCTGGTAGAAGTTTATAATAACCTTGACTCCTTTTGCCATTTCTACCTCATTTTTAGCCATCATCAATCTTCTACTCTTTGAGTTTGGTGCTTTCCTGTTAGATGAAAATGCATGCTTTCCAGGACTGCTTTGATTATGTTTCAAAAGCCATGGAAAATGAGCTTTACAACCATTTTTTGAAGAAGCTTTTTCTCTTTTAGATTTTCTTTCTTCCTTCTTCGTGGTGCGGACTATAACATGATCATTAGATGTGCCCTTTATCTTACATTCTCCAATATTTTCAGTAGGAATATGCGACAAATCTGAAACGTTTGTAGCTTCAAGTGTTTTTGTTAAGCATGCATTGAATAATTGTAGAGCTCCAAGCCTTCCTAATTGCAGAAGGATATCCTTTTCCAACTTCAATGCCTCTAAATCAGTAAAAGACTCCTCTAAGATATTAAGATTTTCCAATAACAAACTATAATGTGATGTCCTCCCTTTTGAGCTTGAAGGTGATACAGAATTATCCCCTTCAATGAACACTTTAGCATCATTAGTAATGTCATTAAAACTACGATGAGACCTCTTGCTATCATTAACCTGAAAAAATGATATTGTGATACAATCATCAAATAATCAGTAGAATGACAAACACATAGAAATGTTAAGGGTGAGCTGTAACTAGATAAGTGATAAAATCACAAACCTTAAATCCTTCTATTTGCTGATTCTTTAAAATTCGTACTGTAGATTGGTAAGCATATGTCTTGAAAGAATCTCTATATCCAGTGTCTTCTATTGATAAAAAAGATTGACTTGTGTTTTTGATGGTAGCCTCCTTCCCTTTATTAACTGTACCATTTATAATCATACCCATTAACATTAACACTAAGAGTGCATTCAGTATAAATGAATTTCACAAAATTTTGTGTTGTGAAATTCATTTGCATTGCTTAGTTTAAATGAACATATTGTAAAATTCATTTGCAATGCCAATTTTCAAAATTTGTAGAATTGATTATAACTAAATTAAATTCTAACAAAATAGTTGGAATATCCAAAATAAATTTGACAATTTTTAAGTCTATATTTCTAAATGACTAAAACAATACTCATTATTTTTTTTTTCACCAAAATTAAAAATTACTTGAAATCTAGATTTATAGCAAACGCACAACGTAACAAAATATGAAAATCATTTGAAATTAATTCCATAAACTATTTATTTGAATTAAATACACTTCATTAATAAAAATTCGTTTAGAAATAGATTCTATTTGGAACTGATTTGGAAATAAAATGACTTTTTTCATGGAATTGAACCAAATATAATGTAAATCAAGAACAACAATCACTGTTTCAAGCTTTTAAAGATGACCCAAATTTAGCTTAAAAAATGTTGTAATAGAAAAAGAAAATATCCACCCATAATTTTGACTAGTTATTACATTATTAAAAAAAAAAACTCATATTATAAAACTTATTCGGTCATTTTAAGGCAAAAAACATATATAACTAGCTAACTAGAAACAAGATGAATAAGTAAATCAATTTATTTTACTATTAAGAAATGCTAAAACATATTATCAAAAAAATGCTCAAACATTGTTAAAAAAATAGGAAAAATGCATATTTAGCTTTATGCAGCTTTATTTTTTTTTACAATTATCCCTTTGCACCATAATTTGTGTATATTAACTCTCTGTATCTTTAAATAATCCCATCCTTTATTAGTACAATAAAAGTTTTAAAATTTATTTATATAGATACACATATATGTGTACCAAAAAAGAGAACTAAAATATAAATAATATTGGTAACATATAGCAAAATATCTATTTTAGTCTTTGCAATTTTTAGAATTTCCTATAAGTTCATATATTTTAATTTTCAGTGATTTATTCCATAATATTTTTTAAATGACTTGTTAATTATTATTGCCTTTACTATAAGTGAATATTTTAATCATGTGCAAATTACAAAAAAATTTATCAGCTTTAGCACTTTTAGAAAATTCAACACATCTTTTTAATTTTAGTAATATTATTTACCAACCTTTTAATTATTACAATTCAATGCATTGGTTAAAAATTCGGTGAAACCTTACTGACATGATTATTGAAAAAATCAGAATCAATCTACACAAGCGTCACATCAAAATGCATCATTTTGATTATTTGAAAAAAAAAATACACAACCTTTGACATTTTTTTACAATTTAATCATGACCTATTAATTTTGACGAATTTATACATATATAATTTTCTTATGTTTTATTTAATTTACATTTTTCAATTGATGCATGTAAAACAAATATCTAGGTAATGATAATTCAAATTAATTTTTCTTATTAAACTGATATAAATTGTATTGCTTATTTTTATTTAAGGAAATATATACAAATTGATATGCATTTACTTACTTTTGGTTAAATTATTATTTTGAAATACTTAAAAATATTATTTAAATATTTAAACTAAACTATTTAAAAAAAATAACCTAACAAAGTAAATTTTTAAATATTGAATTTAATCAAATTGATATTTTATTATTTCAATTGACTTGTATATTAAGTAAATTTTCTAATTAAATTAATGCATGAAATAATTAATTTTTTTTTTTTTGAAATCAAATCTTTTTTTTTCTTTTATAGATGAATTTATTGTAATTAATTAATTTTTTTATTTTTAATTAATAACTGTATTAAAAAAATTACTTTATATTTTACGTAAAGTAACTGTATTATAAACATTAATTTATATTTTACATAAAATTAAGCAATAAAATTTATATTGATAAGTAAAGCTCTATTTTAAGTTTTTTTTTCCAGTCAATAATTTCTATCTATATATTTTTTTTAATCTAAAATAACTAATAATAGAAATCAAGCTCATTATCTTAATTATTTGGGATCATGATGTTTTCAGTCTTAAAACATTATTTATATTATTATACGGTAAAAATATATATTTTATAATTAATGATTTACATTTTATAAAAAAATTTCATCAATTCTATTTGTTAATAAAAAAAAAATTTTGTTGATTGACTGTCGAAATTAATTTTTTCTAATTGCAATTTAAAAAATTTAGTTTATTTTTTAAAAAAATTCTATAATGTCAATTTCCAAATTGTTTAAATTGACGCTTTTCCTTCAAAATCATCATCTCCATCCATTCAATAAAATAAGATGCAATTAAATAAAAGAAGGGAAAAAGAAAGAACTGACCAACTGTCTGAACACCGGTGTCTGTGCTTTCATCTTCATCAGAAGCGTGAATTGGACCAAAACTGGTATGCTTTCTTGTTCTAATCCCAAACCCACGCAGATGTGGGAAAAGGGTGCTCTTTGGAGAGTGAAAAGGGATTGAGTTATGAGCAAGAAGAGAAGATTTAGAATGAACATTTGGTGGTGATACACAAGTTGAGCAGCCTGAAAGCTTGCTACGGGACAGCATAGACTGAGCTGCTGTCATATCCATTTTTAGTTAATTTTCAGGGAACAAGGAAAAAAATGAAAAAAGAAAAATTTTCTTGTATTAATATGTGACATGAAATAGAGTTCTGGCTGTGAGAAGGTGGGGTGGATAAAGGCTAAAGAGCTTTCCGGCCACAATAGTAGACGCATGTAGCCACCACTGATATAAATGCACACACAAATGTTGTGGATAACCAATTACCAATTTCATGTTGTCTCAAAATAAATATCTCTCTCTCTCTCTCTATATAGTTATTTTAAAATTATTATTATTATTATTAAATAAAAGTTTCAAAATAATAGGTATTTATTTATATAACAGTTTGATATTAAATTTAATATAGTTATAATTCATTAAAATTTTGATAAATTTTTTATTTAAATAATTGTATAATACTACTTCAAAATATTTTATAATTAATATTTTTCTAAACTCTAAAACTAATTTTATAAAAAAAATATTATGACCATAATTAATCATAAGATAATAAAATATTAATTATTTTTAATAAAGAAATTTTAAAAATAATAAAAATTTAAATTTTCTTTATATAACAATATAATATTACAATCTCATTAAAGTTGTATTTACAACTTTAATAAATTTTCTATTCAAATTGTGATACCCTATTTATTCAATATCTTTAATATTAATATTTTTATTCACTCAAAAAGTAATTTAGTGTAATTTTTAATTTTAATTGATAAATAAATGATGAAGATTAATTAATTTAATTTTAACATTTTTATTAAATTTTATAAAAAAATTTAAAAACAATAATTATACTACTTTTCTTACAAAAATACTACTTTCAAATAAATTATATGCTCTAATTTTCAAAATATGAGTATAGATACAAGAAAAATAAAAAAATTTAATTAATTTATTTATAATTTTTACTTAATAAAATTTAATATAATAAATATTTAAAAATAATAAGAGTATTTTTTTTTATTTATATGTCAATCTAATTTTTCTATCTTGATAGTGTTACATTTCAACATAGTGATTTATTATAATTTCAATAAATTTTCTATTTAACAAGTATACAACACTTTTTTAATATTTTTATCTAAATAATAGTATAATTTTACAAACTTGATAGAGTTATTATATTGTAGGCGGTAGGGTTTAGCGTACGCCTAAGTGTTTGGCGACCACGGCACTGTAAAGACTCGAGGCCCACTATGAAATATAAAATAGGTCTTAAAGCCTACTCGGAGACAGAGTCGCTACCTGGATGAAAATCGAAACACATTTATATGGCACCAAGATCCCATGGAGGTTCACAAAAGCCGTCGTTAAATAACAGGATCAGAAACTAGATATGGGCATTTGAATGTTTACCCAACCTTGCGATTGGCCTCCGTTTACGTTTTATAATTTATTACCCTTAATTATTCAATGATTTCTTTATTACCAAACAAATTGTAATTTTCTTCAAACAATTGTTGCATTTAATAATTAGGTCCGGGTTTGCACATCAATTTAATTTATGTGACTAGTCTTAACATTCACTATGAATACAACAAAATTATAATTTACAACCATATATTCCAAATCAAGTGGGGAAGGGATTAAGGATTATAATCTTTTGTGCAAAATAAAACTATAATAAACTAAAAATAAACCAATAATAAACTAAAAATAAACCACCTAAATTAAATAAAAACTTCTCAAAAACTAATTAATGGGATAATACTTGATGATTAGAAATCATCGATAAATCCCTACAATAGACAAAATGTTAATTCCTTGAAATACGTAAAAATCCTACATAAAAATCCAAAAGACTAACTCATGAATCAATTTAGTAAAACAAAGAGACGAAGCCACAAAATGGTAAATATTAATTAAACAACTTTGTGGGACAATCATATAAGATAGACTTAAGTATGCTAAGGCTTATACATGTATGGAAATCCTACACAATTTACAAAAAAAAAATGAGATAAGGTCATATAAGACCTTGTCAAATCTGTGAAGATACGATCGCCTCATGATAATGAGACAATATGGTTCATAGAGACTAGGCCAAATGATAAACTCATGAGGGCTTGTCAAAGTGGTGTTCACCTCTATCAAAAGGCGATCGCCTCATAGCAATGAGGTGACACCTCTTTAAGAGGCGATCGCTTGATCAACAAGCTTAAGCGACTCTCAAA
The DNA here is from genome assembly GCA_947683625.1 of Mallotus nudiflorus. Taxonomy (NCBI): domain Eukaryota; kingdom Viridiplantae; phylum Streptophyta; class Magnoliopsida; order Malpighiales; family Euphorbiaceae; genus Mallotus; species Mallotus nudiflorus. The sequence goes on from CANTUR010000381.1 coordinate 376,516, forward strand.
CTGGTAAACTTCCACTTTAAGTAAAAATCCACTTTTGCAAACAAACTAGATACACAACTACACCTAAAGCTTAGTGAATCATGTTAAAAGCAAGACATATTATGAATAATAAACATAAGGGAATGAATATAAAAGCTAGTAAACAAATAAGCTAGAAGTTATATAAATAAGTAAGAAATGAATAATGTAAATCTATGAATTGAGCTTGAAGATAATTAAGATGATTATTAAAGAATGAGCTTTCAAATATAGTTGGCCCCTAGTCAAGGTGGACCTATCCTTAACCACCATTATCACCCCTGCATTTAATGCAGAGGCAAGTGGCAATGTGCACAGACGATGCCTTTACTATGAGGTAATTACCTCTTCGCTTGCTGCCATAAAGGTGATTGCCTCTTTATAAAGGCATCACCTCTCTGGCCTACCTTGCACTAGGAATGATGGGCCAAGATGGCATGCCTACCTTGTAAGGGTTTTGGGCTTGGATTTGTAGGTTTCTAGCCCTCAGGCTCATTTTTTAGAAGATTTAGTATTTTTTCTTGAATTTAAGTTTCACATTTCTCATCATCGGGCTCTATTGCAGGCCAACCAAACTGAGCATCCATAATTCGCCCCTTACCATAGGCCAATCAAACCAAGTGTCTATAGTTTGGCCCCTAATTTTTTTAAAAAATAAAATGCATGAAATAACGATTTTTCAAAAAATCACATGCACAACAAGAAAACCAAAAATAATATACCTAACTTCTAAGTTTCACTTGAGAGTTGAATTCTTCACTCCAGAAATGTGACCATGATCCTCGGGTTCTCCTAGCCCGATCAAACACTCATTAATTTTTGGTAAATTATCTGAAAGTGATGATCCTTATGTTTTCTTGGCTCAATACACTACTTAATTAAAAACACTGACTCTTGGGTTTTCTTGGCCTGATCATCACTTAACTAGAAACACTAACTCTCAAGTTTTCTTAGCCTAATATGTCACTTAACTGAAATAAAAAATCTTAGGTTTTCCTAGCCTAATACATCATTCAACTAAAACAAAGACTCTTAGGTTTTCTTGGCCCAATTGTCATTGAACTGAAATGAAGACTCTCGAGTTTTTCTGGCTTGATTGTCACTCAACTGAAGTATGGACTTTGGGGATACAACTTGAATAGCCCTTTCTTGATTATGAGCTTTGAGGATACTACCTAAACAGCCTTTCCTTGATCATGAGCTTTGGGGATACTATCTGAACAACCCTTCCTTGATCAAAAGCTTCGAGGATACTACTCGAACAACCCTTCCTTAATAATGAGCTTTGAGGATACTACTTAAATAACCCTTCCTTAATCACGAGCTTCGGGAATACTACCTGAATAGCCCTTCCTTGATCACGAGCTTTAGGGATACAACTCGAACAACCCTTTCTTGAAAAACATAATCCTTAGGTTTTCTTGGCTAATTATGTCATCAATCTAGAAAATTAATTAAGGAACTTTCATCCCACAACCTCGATTCTCAATATGCTCTTGAGAAAGCCCTTTTTCTTTTTGAACCACATCTTCCTTTTTTGAATTCTCCTTTATTTCTTTCCCGAGATTAACCCTTTCATTCTCCCTTTTTCTTACCTTCTTATTTTTCCTTTTCCAAAAAACCTAACTCAAACCCTCTTCTTCATTATAAAAAACATACTTTTCTTTTTTTTTTCTTTTTCTTTTCTCCTTTTCTTTTTTCTTTTCCTCTTCTTCTTTCCCACACCCACATTCTTTCAAAAATGGATGATGAAAGGATGTTGCCAATGCCTAAATGGGATTAGCATTCCTCCTTTTGTAAATGCCCCATGTAGTCTTGGATTATCAAAGGGAGATATCATTCCTCTCTTGGAGGATTTGAGGAGTCATATTTGTTCTTCGACATCCGGAGAGATTAGTATTCGAATTCTTCTCCTTTTTCTGGCAAATCACATCAGGTTATGTCATATTTATGTTCATTTATCATTTATGATTGAAAACTAGATTGATTGAACATGTATTTTATAGATATAGTGAAAAAATTAAAAATCATTAATTATTCTTTGTTGTGCAAAGATGATCACCTCTTTGTTAAGGCGATTGCTTCATTACAATGGACGATCACCTCTATGCCAATGCACAAGGAATTGCCTCATGCTCAAGGGTGATCGCCTCATGTGTAGGGGTGATTGCCTTTATGATGAGGCGATCACCTCATCCATGAGGCGCTACGCCTCTTTGATAGGGCAAACTAGCCTATCTATGATTACTTAATCATTCTACTTTCAAAAAAATAATAAAATTGATCAATATTTATTCAACTTCCTTGACTCTCTCCTTTTCTTTTGCAGTATGATGCACAACCGTTCAAGGGCACTGAAAACTTCCATGGGGTCTAAGTCTTTTACAATGATTTGATAGAGGATAAAAAAGACCCGATACAAGACACTAGATTTAAAGACTTCATCCTCTCGCTTCCCTCAAAGCAGGGCTAAACAAACTACCAGCAGCTCCATGCACTGTTGGAGAGGTGGTTTGACATGACGCACACTTTTTACCTTCCCTTTGAGGAGCTTACTCTAGATCCCATCTTTTTGGCTGCTATCATCGGGATTGCATTCATTGGAGATCTTGTTCCTCTTGATGCAAGCCTGCACCAGCTAACCCCAAAGAAGGCCACCTATATTGAGCACCTTATAGGTATGATTCTAGACATGAAAGGGATACATCTCTCAAGCTCAAGTCAATTCAGAGCTTTTACACTCTGGATAAAGTTACGACGATGGGCACCCCATATGAGATTGATTTGGTGGTGCATGCTTTTTTAGTTTATCTTCTTAGCACCACCTTTTTTGCTAACATTGCTAACTCAATGAACTTGATGTTCTTACTACCTCTAAGGGACTTGGATCAGGTGTCTACGTATGATTGGGGTAGTTGTGCTATGGCCTATATATACTGAAGTATGGATGAGATGGGCTGTGGGGCCAAGAGGTTCTGCAGCTTTTGGTATGCCGTTCTGGGAAGCTATACCTCCTATTTTCCTTGATTTATTTTAATATCTTTTCACTAACATCCTCTATCCCTTTTTCTTTTAGAGTTAGAGTTGCTCGTCGGTGTGATGTGAGTGGGGGATAATTTTCCTACCTTCAATAGGTAGGGCAGTAGCCATGTCTTGAGGAGGTATCTGGCTCGAGTACATATCCATCAGTAGCACTTGAATTCCCTAACACAGGATGCGGTACCTATAACAATCACACTCATGTTAATAACATTGTAAATTTGATTCACTTACATGTTGGTGCTTTCATTATAAATCTAGAATGACTTATAGGGCCTTGAGGACAAATGGAATATAAAGATGATTTGTTCTATACCGTTAGCTCAGAGGAGGGTCCTTCTTTATGGGCTAGGCCATCGAGTCTAGTACCTTGGTGATCAGATACTGAACTAGAGCTAGGGAGCTAGCGTGAGGCACGTGCCTAAATTTCCTCCGAGGAGCATGTTATGGACTCACGAGCTAGAGGGCACTAAGCTAGATCAGGCTATCGATGGAGAGCTAATTGTGGACCACACCATTCAGATTAAAAGTCGATATATAGAGTTTGTCCGATTTCACCTTTTGCTGATAGTTCCCTTGGCTACTACCTCCACTTCTCAGGTAATTGTTTGATATTCCCTTTTTATTCAAAATTATTATGCCCTAACACAGTCTTTTTTTATTTTTAGGCTACAGCAACTAGACCCACTTCTCCTACCAGACTTTAGGTGTGATAGTAAGAGCCTCAAAGACATTGTCTCGATTCAAGTAAAAAGAAAACTTCTGCTGTGGCTGAGTAAACGAGGCCCAATACTACCTTCAGCTCCTAGTTTGTCACTGGCAGATTTGATCATACTCTTAATTCTTCGGCTCACTAGTGGGTCCCTTATGAAGAGCTAGCCCATTAATTCTTGACTTTAGATGAGGATCTCAAGCTTGTATACATTCCTGAGGGCATTACCCATGTGAGCTTTCTTCTAACCTGCCTCTGGAATCACTCCTAACATGTTTATTAGTTTTGACACTCTATCAATGATGTAGATTTCTTTAGAGTGAAGCCTCTACATGTAGTAGATGATTAAGGCTCAGAGGGGCTATATGCTGGATGTCACCCAACAATGGAGGGTAATAATATTTCCTACACATACATGTATGTATGCTTGTATGATTTACTAACCTATGATTTATTTGAATAGGATCATGATAAGGCTAGCCAGGTGAGGATTGTTAACCTCGAGCAACATATTGAAGTTCACCAAATCAACGAGGATGATAATAATAATAAGAATGGTGACAATGATGGCATCGGAGGAGGGGATGACCCTGAGGGCACTGAGTCAGATTCTTGATAAACTAGGATCCATGAACTACTCCTTTTTTAATTGATGTGTTTTGTTATCTGTATACTTCTGTAACTTTCAAATTTTATCTTTTATTAACCAAATGCTTACAAAATTCAATTTTCATTTCAATGAATTTTAATTTTTGAACATAACTTAAGCATCGATAATTACACAGATGTCCTTTTTACGACTATATTTTAGTTTGCAAGGCTCAAACTATTATGATCCATCAGAAGCTTGTTAATTGTCATTAGAGAGTCAATGGCTTTCTACTGAAGAGGTGATCGCTTTATGGCCTTCTGATGAAGAGGCAATCGCCTTTACATACTAAGGCAGTGCCTCTTCGATGAGGTGATCGTCTTATTGCAGGCCGGTTTCTCCCTTTTAAGCTCTCAATTCCTCACCTCCAACCCTAATTTCAGACATCTTCACTCAAACCTTCATTCTCTCACTGGATACCCCTAAAAGCTTGAATTATGACTAAAAGAAGCCTCAAACTACTACAACCGATATTAAAGAGCTTAAACAACACATTATGGGCCAAATTGGAGCAATTTCACTTATCTTTCTTCAAATCACTTCATGCTAAAAGAATTAACTTCCCATTTATTCATGTTGTAGCTCAGTTCTAAGATCCTAAAAATTACATCTTTTGATTTAATATAGTTGAGCTATGCCCCCTACTAGAGGAGTTTGAAGGCTTTTTAGGTTATCAAATGGATTTTTCTTGCTAACTCGCAGTCCCTATGCTGGGAATTCTATACTCATATTCTCTTTAATACTAGATAGCTCAGTTGTTCAATCTTCCACCCCAATCATCATCTCATTATCTCCTTAGTTCAGAGATTGCATTAGAGCCCTTCCTTAAAGCTATTGTAGACATAGACAAGGGAGAAGTCTATTGGCCCCGGATGATGGCTCTTTGGTTGTATGCCCAATTCCTGCTAGTCTCACTTTTTGGAAATTGTGATTCAAAACTCCACCACATTTTAGAGCAAGTGGTAGTGGGACTCAATCTGTTCCCCCTCATTCTAGTAGAAACCATTATATGAATGGATAAGTTTATGGAGACCATATGATTTTCTAGAAGTCCATTCTTGTTAGAAATAAGCTTTTTATTCTCTGACTTTTATTTTTTTATTTGCTGGCATTTTACATACCCATCACTCCTATAAATGTGGTTCCATGAGAAGCTAAAACTACGTGAACCTCCTTAAGATAGAGCATAGTATAGAGCCAAGCATTATTAAACCAGAAAATTGTATGCCATACTAAAGAACATTCAAAGCCGGTTATCAACATTCCCTAATACTTTGATCTGATGGAATTGTCCATGGTGGATTGTTCGATCTTACACCTACTACGATCCGGTTGTTGGCCTTCATTTTGCCACCTTCTATAACCCTGCTCATCTCTGCCACCAATACATATAAAAGTAACTAATAGTGGAGTTGGTGAATAAGTTCAAGCCAGGACCCCTCTCTTAAAACTTCTTGGATAAATTAGTAGCTACCTAGCCCTGCAGGATCATTCAAAGGAACATAGACTACAATGGTGATCTAATCACTGATGATCATTACAAGGCATGGATTTAATTTTAGTAAGAAGAAAATATGAGTTTATTAGAAATAAAAGAGTAAGAGAATTACAAGCATTAAGTACTCGGGATGCTCAATAAAAGAGGAGAAAACAAAATTAAGTCATCATTTCTTTTTTTGTTAGATAGAGTTTTCCTTTTTAGTTAAACAATTTATAATAGACACTTAATATAATGTTTAGTAGTATTTAAGACAATCTATTCCATTTAACTTAAGCATAATATGAATATACATTTTGCTTCTAACACATCTCATGTTGTTAGTAGGCTTGTCCTTACAAGTTTTCTAATTAACCATTTTCATCTCTCTTTTTCCTTTTGCATGTCCTTAACTTTTTTCTAAACTACTTCTTTTGAGGTTTTCAATCTAGCAGAACTTTTTATTTTTTTAATTTTTGTCTCTAACTTTTTCCTAGATAGCCTCTTTTTGAGGTTTCTCCCTAGTGATACTTTTACATAAAGTACTTCTTGAACTTGTCTAGGTTGATGGGCTCTCAAAATTCATTCCCTTCAATGTTAGATAGGATAGTAGCACCCTCAGAGAATAAATATTTCACCACATATAGGCCTTCCTAATTCGAATTGAACTTCCCTAGTGGGTTAGTCATAATCGGCTTCATAAGCTTCATCACTGAGTCTCCATCTTTGATTTTTCCTAATTTGATCTTCTTATTATAAGCTTGGGCTATCCTCTTTTGATACACCTGAGAATGATAGATAGCCTTCATCCCTTTTTCATCCAACAATGCCAGCTATGTCAATCGACTTTCCACCCATTGGTATTTAAGGATCTTGGATTCTAAGAGAACCCTTATTGATCGAACCTCAACTTCTATTGGCAACAAAACTTCATACCCATACACCAAGGAATATGGAGTGGCTCCTGTTGGAGTTTTAGCAGTAGTTCAATACCCCCATAATTCAAATTGTAAGTAATCCGCTCAATCCCAATAATTCTCTATCATCTTACCCAAGATCTTCTTCACATTCTCATTTGCAACTTCCACTGCCCTATTTTCTTATGGCCTATATGGAGATGATTTGTAGTGTTCTATTTTGTAGTCTCTTAACAGTGTAGCTGTCTCTGCCTGAAATTGAACACCATTATCAGTAATAAGGTGATGCAATAGTTGATATTTACTAATTATATTCTTCTCAATAATCTTTGACATTTTCTTTGAGCCAAGTGTAGTATAAGACTCAACCTTAACCCATTTGGAGAAATAGTCTATTGCCATGACAATGTATCGATGACTGTTTAATGCCCTCAGCCTTATCTCTCCTATGATATCAATTCCCCAAACTGCAAATGGCCAAGGAAAAGTCATACCTTAGAGCTCCATGGATGGAAAATGGTTCACATCCCCATAAGCTTGGCAGTTATGGCACCTCTTCATGAACTTAACACAATTTGTCTTCATAGTAATCCAAAAATAGCATTAACGAGCTATCTTCTTTACTAGGATCGTCCCATTCATATGTGGCCCACACACTCCTTCAAAAATAGCTTCCATAAGTTTCTAGGCCTCCTTTTTATCAACACTTCTCAAGTGGACACCCATAGACATTCTTTTGTACAACATTCCATTATGGCTAATTGACTATTGAGATAACATTCATTGGGACATCCTTTCTTTTTTATCAGCATCCTCAGGGAACTGTCCCATCTCTAAGTATTACTGCAAGTCATAAAGCTAATGCTTCTTAGTGATATCCATCGACATTACTTTTATTTCTTTATAGCAAAAGGTTCGAGACTTTGCTAAAATTAAAGGCCTAACCTCTGTTTATTTACCACTTTCCTATATAAAAGCTAGAGTAGCTAGAGCATTAGCTATCTAGTTCTCTTCTCTCAATAGATGAATAAATTTGCACTAAGTAAAATACAACAAAATAGTAGCCAAATAATCCTAATATAGACGTAGCCTATCTTCCTTTACTTCCTATTTATTATAAGCCTATTTTACCACTAACATTAAATCTTCATACATGGTAACATCCTCTGCCCCCATACTGCGTAGTGCTTTCAAACTGAAGATGCAAGCCTCGTATTCTACTTGATTATTTGTTACCTCAAAATTCAAGCCTTTTTGCCATTGGGATCATTTCTCTTTTTAGAATGATTAGGATTATACAAATACCAGCCCCTTTGTTATTAATGGCTCCATTAATGTACATTTTCCATCCTTGTACCTCTATGGCCCCAAGGGTTCATTAGGAAATTTTAACTCTCATTCTTGCTCATCGACTACTAGGTTCTGAGCAAATAATTCTGCTATCAGCCTTCCTTTTCCTATTTTCTTAGCCATATAATTTATATCAAATTTGATAAGCAGCACTAGCCATTTGGCTAGCTTTCCTGTGAGCGAGGGAGTTTGTTGAAGGTACCCGAGAGGATTATGTTTAGAAACTGTCTGTACCTTATAGGACTGAAAGTAATGTCGGAGCTTCTTCATCGCCCAAATTATAGCTAGATATGTTTTCTCTATAAGACTATAATTGGCTTCATATTGTAGCAGCTTCTTACTCAAGTAATATACTACGTGTTTAATTCTCTCTTTATTTTCTTGGGCTAGCATTGCCCCTATTGCATCCTCTACTGAGTTCGTGATTCCATATGCATCAGAAAATAAAATTTGAATCACAAATCCAAACCTAGATCCAAATAATTCAATTAATTGATTAAATCTAGGGTTTTCATTTTCTTACTACAAACGTAAAAGAGGCAAGAAATCTGGAAGGAAGAGAGGAGATTCACTCTAGTGACACCCTACCTCAAGCTTTTAATTTAGTAGTTCAGATTTGAGATGTCTCTAAAAGAATCCATCCTCCATAAGTGTCCACACGAACAACCCTTGATTTTGAAAATGAATATTTATGTGCTAGTACCTTCTCTTGATTTCTCACAAATCAAGAATTAAAAAGAACTCTATGTTTTATTTTCTAAAAAAGAGAAAATGAATTTAGTGGTAGAATAATGAGAGTCTCTAAAACCCTAAAGAATATAACATATTTATAGACATTTAAATTAAGGTTTCACTTACCAAAACAACCTTTTGGTAATTTCTCACTTATTTTTATTCTGATTTTATTTAAAATTGAATAAAAAATAATATTATATTTATTTAAGATAACCTTTGCCTTAAATAAATAAATATTTTATTTATTTATTTATTTCCACATAGCTTATTTGGGCTTATTAAACCCATATTTGTTTTGGGCTTATTCAAAGTGTGTAACCTTGTAGGTTCACATGATGTTGGTAGTGAGCCTTAAATCTCTATTTAGGCCTACAAGTCATAAGTGGCCTCTAGCAAGACATTATGACTGCCCAAGTCATGTGAAGTCAACAATCCAATATAATATAATATACAGTGAATATTCTAGTCCTTTTGTCACATGATTTCTTAATTAAATATAAGGCATAGATTATGTCATCCTTATAGAATTCAATCATATAATTTCTTAATTCTAAGTAGACTGAGAATGATAACTCTTTATCAATTTACTTTAGCATGGCCATGCATTTTCCTTAGTCTATCTTATAAAGGGGCCCATAGATATCTTACTCATATTAAATGAGGGAAAAATTCCTTCTCAATCACTCACATTTCTCATATAACTCATTTTATACCCAACAACAGCCTATTTTATCATCTGGTTAAAGATAATGTAAGTTTATGTCAAAATATAAAATAGTTATATAGAAATCCATGGTGATTTCAAGGTCAGAGGACTAATCCAATATTACTGTGATGAGAATTACTTATGATAATTATCTATGTAGTATTCTCATGATAGGTCAATCCAACACTTTATTTCTCAAATAAGTACCTATGAGTTGATTTAATATTTCATATTCATGATTAATAAAACATAATCATCAATCAACACCATACTAGCCATAATATATTGTTATGACTAGGGATAATTTGAATAAAACTCATATTTAATCTAAGGGTTTTACTATCAAGTCACATACTTAATGACCTTAGTAAGAATTGACTATTCAAGCAATTATCATAACACAAAATGATAATGAAAAATTCCTCTTTATTAAATAAAATGATAAAGTCAAAACATGGTCATACATGGTTGACCTAGTGCATATCACTAACACCCTCCTCAATTGCCAGATATAGGATTAAAGGCTTACTTGGCTTTAGTGCCTGTAGGATTGAAGGGTTCATCAAATACCTCTTAAAGACTTCAAAAGCTTATTGACATTCATCGTCCCATATCATAAGCCAAATTTTCTTTAGAAGATTGAAGATTGGCTTACAAACAGTAGTCAACTTAGCTATGAACTTGCTAATATACTATAAACACCCTATGAACCCTCTGACTTCTTTTTCATTCTTTAGTACAAGCATTTCTCTAATTGCCTTAACCTTGTCTGGGTCTACTTCTATTCCCTTATGACTAATAATATGTCCTAGTAGTTTACTAGATGTTACCCTGGAAACACACTTCTTCATATTCAGTCTGAGGTTGTACTTTTCTGCCCTTTCTAGGAATTTGTCTAAAGCCTCGAAGTGCCCTTCTCTAGTTGTATACTTTACCATCATATCATCCATGTGCACTTCTATCATTTTATGGATCATATCATGCAATAAAGTAGTCACCATCCTCTACAAAGTAGCTCCTGCATTTTTTAGTCTACATGGCATCACTAGATAATAATAAATGCCCTATTCAATGATGAACAACATCTTCAATTTGTCTATTACTACCATAATGATCTGGATGTACCTCTAGAACCTGTCTATAAAAGAGTACATTACACTAGAAGTCATGCTATCAACCAATGTGTCAATGTGTGGTAGTGGGAAATCATCCTTTGGGCAAGCTTTGTTTAGGTCTCTATAGTCCACACACATTCTGACCGTTCCATCTTTCTTAAGGACTAGAACTATGTTTGCCAACCACTAGGTGTCCTTTACCAGCTCCAAGAACTTTGCCTTTAACTGCTTCTTGGCCTCTTCTTTAACCAAAAGAGCCCATTCTAGCCTCAGCCTCCTCTTCTTCTATTTCACTAATGATACATGAGGATATATAGGGATTCTATGTTTGAAGATCTCCCTGTCAATCCCAGGCATGTCTTTATAGCCCTATGCAAATACTTTCTATCTTTTTATTAATGTTTCTTTCATTTTTTCTCTCTTATCATGAATTAAATCAAAAGCAAGAAATATATTTTTAGGGTTGTCATTTGTGCCTAAATTAACTGATTCAGTTTTCGTGCAATTAATGTTAAACATATGCATGAAATGATCATCACAAATAGAATAACCATTAGGAAACACGTCATACAAACAAGCAAATTCATACTTCATTGCATTCACTTTTGAAAAGAATAAATCATCAATTTCAAAAAAAAATAGCAAGAGAAACATCAAAATCGTCATAAAAGACATCCATGATGGAGTTGAGGACATAGGTTTCAAAATCCAACTCTTTATTTTAATCATTGATGTCTTTTATCTTTAGAGCAGCTGTGTTCTCCTCAGACTCTTCCTCAACTAGTACCAGCTCTTCCACTGGAACTTACTTAACAATAGCTTTCTTCATTTCACTTATAAACTCAATAAAGATTTCAAACCTAGGAATAACTTCCCCACTATTAAAAGAGGTTCTGAAGTGCCATTGTATGGATATCCAATGACTTCTCTCATAAAATTTTCCTACAAAACCTTTTCTCGACCATAGTCCCTTCCTCTTTCTTCTTGGGTTAATCCCAAATGTCAATTTCTTCTTCAGAGCCATCAGTCCCCTCAAATCCTACCCCCTTACTTTAGAATGGGTACTTTGCACTCAATAAACCTCGAGGGTCCACTTTGGTTCTTTCCCAATCCCAGGCCAAGCATGAATTTCATATTGCGTATCATGCTGAAAATTTTCTCATCCATCTCATCTTTATAGGATACACATACTGTAAGCACCCAATGTCATGATGAAGTATGGATGCGATAGAGGACTCCAATAATGAAAATATTATAAGTAGGTCTTCAACACTTAAAGTTTAAAACCTCAAAAGTTATGTAATTTTAATCATAACTATATAATTTCAGTCAGAATTATACATTTTTCATTTAATTTTTTATTTTTACAGTAAATAAAAATCTGTTTCCTGAATTTTGATTGGTAAAATAATATCATAAATTCCTTTTTGGGATTTATCTGAATTTTTAGGAAATAAAAAGTCAGTTTAAAATCAAAACTCTTTAGAGAGAAAGATAATAGGATACATCTCCTAGCTAGGGCTTTTCTATAAAAACCCAGCTTAAACTCTTTTAGGGGGAGCTAGCTCTCTCTCTCTTTTTAGTCTTTTTGGCTGAACTTTTTGAGGCTCTCACTTTTTCTTACATAGTGTTTGAAAAAATAATATCTTCTTGTAAATTATTTTTTTTAGTAAGAAGAAAAAGACTTTTAAGAAGAAAACAACAACTATTAAAGATCTATTTAACAAGCAACGGTGATTTTTACTAGTTTAAGGGGCAAATCAATACTGCATCCATACCATCTCCTCTCTTACTTTCTTCTATTTTTATATTTTATTATTTTGGTTCCATTAAATTTTAACATTATTTAATTTTTATTGTTATTTTGTTCACTAATTATTGTCTCTTTTTTGCGTTAGTGATTATGGAGAGGGCTACATGATGAGTTCCCTTAAAGAACAAGATCCATGAAGATATATGGAATGCCATGGATTGATTTTGTAGTCAAATATAGTTTCTAGGTTTTTATTTATTTATTTATTATCGTTTTGATTGTTTTATTTGCATTTAGTTTTTCTAGGATTGTATTAATTGTTATTTTCTTATTATTTTCAATAGCTCTTTGTAATAGCCCCAATAGTGAGAATAATGAAATTCTATATGTGTGGTTGTGTGTTAATTAATTGGTTGGTAAAATTAGGGTTTTAATTAGGTAATTAATTAAAATTAATGGTTATAGAGATAATTAGGGTTTGTTTAATTAAAATTGAATTAGATTTAAGTGGATAAAATTAGGGTTACTTGTTAATTATTTTATTTATTAATAATTTGTTGTTTAAGGTCACTTTAATTAAATTAGGTTTTTTAGAATAAGTTTAATTGATTGTTTGATCTTTTATTTGATTATTTTTATATTTTTTATATGTTTTTGGGCTTGTTTATGTCTTTTACGTGTTTTGGGCTTTAAGCCTATATTAGAATCTAACCCATTTAAATAAATTTAGTTTTTTAAGGTTTAATAATTAGTTCACCTTCCCCTTAATGGATATACTAATTTAATTAGGTTTACGTTTAATTAATAAAAATAAATTTTAGGCCCATAATTAATTAGAAATCATGTTAGATTTAACTTAGGCTAATTTAGTTCATTATATATAGGCTCACTTAGGTCAATTAAAATTAATTAGACATAGCCCATTAACTTAAAACCTTTCTCATAACTTGTAGATTTAATATCACCTTAGAATAAAATGTAGAATTAGGCCCACTAATTTAAATACTTAATAATTTATAGATTTAGGCTCATTTTAGAATTAAAATAAATATACTTAGGTTCACTTAATTAAAATTAAATAGGAATTAGGCCTATTAGTTTTTAGGGTCACTTGTAAATTAAAAAATGAAGATTTAGTCCATTTAATTAGAATCAATATAGATTAGACTAACATAGGAATTATGAATTTAATGAATGAATTGTTTACATGTACTTTTCATAACTAGTTTGTATGGAGTTAATTGTTTAAATAAGGGTTTATATGAAATTGCATGTAAATAGAGGATGAAATAGTAATTCATAAAGTAATTCTAAATGAACACGAGACTAAAAGAAGTTAGTCTTCTATTTCTAGAATCTCCTAGTTATGGTACTAGCTTTCTTTTAAGTAATCGAATACCACCATTTTTTATTTGTCATAGTTATTACCTTGGGTGGCAACTCCTCATCTCTAGGCCATGTCCTTATGATAGTATTTAGTGTGTTCTCTAGATCCCTAAGCTTAAACAGTGTCACAGGTGCTAAAATCTTAGGCACACTCTAAACCCTATCGTCTACAATGGTGTCTCCACTGGGGATAAAAGATACTGATTCTACTTATGTTGTTTAGAATTATTTTATTAATTATTATTTTATTCTTGCATGCATTATGCATGTCCCTATTAACTGATGGCGTTAGTTTATGGTTCTATGATTCCACTAGCTTTATAGGATTATAAATTGGCTAACCATCACTCTTAGCCTTAACTCAGTTTAAGAGAGATTACAGGGTTCATCTAACCAAAGTCTGTAACCCAAGTCCTAAAGGGGTGTAGTCTTCTCTTGAGTTTGTAAAGTATGTTGGGCCCTTTTAACCTTGGCTTGTAAGTTAAGTCTTAAAGGAGGGCATCTTGCTATGGGAACCTTAACATTTTTTCACCGAACTCAACTCATATAATGGGTTAGTAACTTCCCCTAAGATTTACTCAAATTGCTTATGAATGTTGCCATAAGATATTTCTATCTATAAAGGTCTAAGCCTATACTTTTGAGGCCCATTTAGGTTAATAAAGATTGGGCTAATCTTTTATACCTAGAAATGTTGTTTCTAAGCTTTGCTACTTTGAGAGATTTGGCATGCGCATCAGTTCTTAATATCCCCTGTTGGCCAAGACCAAAAATCCTAAGAAAGGGGAGTCGCCACTGAATTCGTGTATAGGAGGAATAAGGTTGGAAGGATGTATATATACTTGACTTATTACTTGACTTGCTATTTGTTGCATGGCATATGCAGCATGCGTACATGCATATATGCATTTCATGCATCATACTAACTCTTTGTTTTTTAGCCATCATAAATTCATTTGGGTTTTCCTATGTTTAAAGTCGGAAAGGTGGCAGACTAGTGAGAACCAATTCAAGCCGCAGTTAATTGCAAAAGAGATCCTTAGCAAACTGAAAAAAAGTCCTATCAATCCACTCTACCTAGAAGCTACATAAGCTCTAGCTAAATAAGCAAAAGCAATGGAACAATAAGAGGGAGAAAATTGGACTTTAGAGGACATTACAGGAGCATTGATTGATGAAATGAGAGCAATGATGCAAGATGAACTAAGACAAGCTCTGGCTGGATTAATTCCACCACCTATTATTACTGCACCTCCCATTGCGGTCAATCCACTTATTGTAGGTGCACCACCTGCTAACAATGACAATGCTACTAGGAATATACTTATTATGGAAATAAAACTAGAGGATGTTGAGAGCCACATGGTTGAAAAGGAAAAAGGGGAATCACTTGAGCAAGTTCAAGAGTTGGAATCCAAGCACATGAAATCACTGACTCAGAAGATATCCAAAATGGAGGAATTAATAAGAGGATAAGGCATCAGATATTTGTTTAACGTTGATGATATGATGCAATTTGAGGAGGATAAGTTGCTAGATAAGTTTAAGATGCCATAACTATAGAATTTTGATGGTACTAGAGACCCAAGGATCCACCTTAGTCAATATATAACTATTATGAGCACCACTAAGGCTCCTTTGTCTATAGTTACCAAGTTGTTTGTACTATCCTTAGAGGGCATCACTATTAATTGGTATCATAGGTTGGAGAAGTCTATCTGAGTGGACTGGAGAGAATTGTGTACTTTCTTAAACAATATGACTAGGCTTAAGGTGTCCATCAGGGATTTGGAATTAACCAAGTAGAAGCCTAATGAATCATTTTCAGATTTTCTAACTAGATTTATGAATAAGGCAGGATTAATAAAAAATAAGCTAGCTAAAAGGATTAAGTTAGGATGATTATTTGAAATGTGTCACCTAATTTGGTTGAGAGGTTAGAAATTATGAACCATAAGATGTTTATAGACCTTTATGACAATGGGTTGCAAGCTGAGGAGATCAAAAGTGAGAAAAAAAATATTACTAGAAGCATCAAAGCAAGAAACTACCCAATTGGGGGCACACAACAAGGAAATACTAGTCGGGTTATGGGAGTCCATGCTATTCAACAACCTAGGAGATTCTTAAATTTTAACCAACCCCTATCTAAAGTCCTAGACCGTTTAATCCAAAAAGGCCTCCTTAGACCCTTAACCCCCTCTAGACCACTAAACCAAAATCTCCTTAGCTTTGACCCTAATAATTACTGCAAATTTCACTAAATTATTGGCCATTCCACTAACTCTTGCATGTGCCTTAAACATGAAATTCAAAACCTTATAGACTCTGGAAAAATCATAGACCCTAAGAAATCAAATCCAAACCCAAACACCAAAAACAACCCTTTCCCAAATTACCAAACATGCTGCCCCTAACCACCATAATGATCAACTCAAGAGTAAGTGAGGAAGAAGTACTAAAATCTTTTGAGGACCTAGACCTTCAAACTAATGAGAAAACTCCTAATGCCCCTAAAGATGTGGAAAGAGTAGAAGACTTGTTGGTACAACCTTCAAGCAAGTTCAACTATAAGGTGTTTTATTCCAAACCACCTTCTTTTGATATATCCATTGAGTCAATCATGCTTTTAGGATGGGGTGATGAATTTAATGATGAGAAGATGCCAGATAAGAAAGAAAAATGCATGGTTGATGTGTGGAAAGATGGAAAGAAGGATCAGACTATTGGGGTTATTGACATCTGATATAACTCTGATGAAGAAGATAATGAAAGCTACAATGTGTGGGTTGATAATCTAGATATTAGTCATATTACTAGAAGTGGTAAGGGTTATAAACTAGTGGAGAAAACTATATAGAGAGAAGAAATTACTAAAAGAGAAGAATCAGATGAACATGGCAATGACTTAATCCTCGAACGACTTAAGAAGGCAAAAGCAAATGTGAGCATTTGGGAGCTCTTGATGCATTCAAATAGCCACATGAAGGTTATAGTTAAAGATCTAGGTTCGATGAACATTAAAACTATTACAACCCTTAAGGCAATAATGGCCAAGGTTATTGAGAAAAAGCACGGTGTTATTAGTTTCTCTAACGAAGATTTACCTTCAGAAGGAAGGAATCATAATAAAACCTTGTTCATTTCAGCTGAAGTAAGAGGGAAAAGGACCAATTATGTGATGGTGGATGATGGGTCTATAATTAATGTTTGCCCGTTACAAATCTTGCCTAATCTAGGAGTGAAGGTAGAGAATTTAACAAAATCAGACCTCATAATCAAAGCTTATAATGATAGCACAAGGAATGTAAAGGGAACATTTATGGCTCCTGTAAAGACTAGACCTATAGAGGTAATGGTGGAATTCACTTTGCTAGATATCCCTGTCACTTATGCCTTGCTTTTGGGTAGGCCTTGGTATCATATTTTAGGAGGAATGCCTTCAATCGTGCATCAAAAGGTGAAATTCCTACTTGATGGAGAAGTTGTGGCTTTAGATGCTAGTGTGGGCAAGACTATGTCCACAGTTATAGATAGTCAGAAGTAGGTAGTTACCACTCTTAGTTTCTAAATAGCCATGATCTATAATGGAATTGAGATGGATCCAAGGGTTATGAGCATGATTAAAAAGATGAATTATTGACCTGGACAAGGACTGGGAAAGAATGAGTAAGGAAGTCTAGAACTCCCAAATTTCAAAAGCCAAGATAATATGAGAGGATTGGGCTATACAAGAGCTAGGTTTGGAAGTAAAGGAGCTAAAAGAAGGTTTTTCAACAAGAACAAGTTCTTAAAGAATGTGGGATTGCTGAAGGATAACTTTTGTCAAAGAAAGGAAAAAAGATACTCTACCTGGGTGAAAAAGAGCCTATCCAAGTAGTTAGTGTGAATATTCCTGGGTTTGTGATCTTCAAGAAGTAAATAACTAAGAGTATGTTGTAAGAAAACAAAGAGAAGGTGATTGAGGCCATTGAAAAGCTATTTTGTCTGCTACATAACGAAGAACCACCATAGGATTTAGCTAGCATTATTAATAATAGTTTTAATGATGTTTTTTATGAAGAAATTGATGTAATAACATCTGGTTTGTTTGAGGAAGAAAACTTTGTTTTTCTTATGATCAATAATATGAACTCTAGTATGGCTTATTTGTGTGATGTTGATTCTGATGGTCTTATGCATTTTAATAATGACCATTCGTGCATGTTTAACATTAATTCTATTCAATTAGATTCATTAAACATGGGCACAAATAAACAACCAAAGAACATTTCTATATCATATGATTTAACTCATGAAGAGAAGGAAAAATTAAAGAGAATACTAGCAAAAAGAAAAGTAGTATTTACTTAGTCCTATAAGGACATGCTAGGTCTAGATAGAGAAATTGAAAAGCATCACATTCCAATATATCTAAAAGCTAAACCTGTTAAGAAAAAACTTCATAGGTTAATATTAGAGTGGACAGAAAAGATAAGGCAAGAAATTGCTAAACAAATCCAGGCTAATTTTCTAGAAGTGGTAGAGCACCCTCAATGGTTGGCAAACATAGTACTAGTTCCCAAGAAAGATGAAAAAGTTCAAATGTGTGTAGATTTCAAAGATCTGAATAAAGCATGCCCAAAGGATGACTTTCCTTTACCCCATATTAATATGATTATTGACAGTACAACATCTAGTGCAATAACTCTTTCATGGATGGGTTTTGAGGTTATAATCATATAATGATGGCAGTCATGGACAAGATCGAGACTACTTTTATCATGAAATGGGGGACATATTGCTACAAAGTGATGCCATTTGGATTAAAGAATGCAAGGGCAACCTATTAAAGAGCAGCAACTAGTATGTTTCACGATATGATGCACAAAGAAGTGGAAGTGTACATTGATGACATGATGGTTAAGTCAGAAACAAGGGAAAGAAATCTTAAGGCTTTAGATTAATTTTTAGCAAGAATAGAAAGATAAAACCTAAGTCTTAATATAAAGAAATGTATTTTTAGGGTCACTTCTAGAAAGATGTTAGGGCACTTAGTTAGAAATATGGGAATAAAAGTCGATCTAGACAAGATTAAAGTCATTTAGGAGATGCCAGCACCAAGAAAAAAAAAAGAACCGTGGGGGTTTATTGGAAAGCTATAATATATTAGCAGGTTTATTGTGAAACTTGCCATGGTTTGTGATCCAATCTTTAAGCTCTTAAGGAAGAATCAGCCAGTGGAATGGAATGAAGAATGTCAGAAAGCCTTTGATAAGATTAAAGAATACCTTACTAATTCACCTATGTTAAGACCACTAAGACAAGGTAAATCCTTTATCTTATATTTGGCTTTAGAGGAAAAGGCAATGAGGGTAATGCTAACGCAAGAAGGACCAGAAGGGGTAGAGTATACAATGTACTATCTTAGTAAAAAGTTCTTTCCATATGAAGAGAAATATGATCTTGTGGAGAAGACATGTTTGATCATAATATGTGCTATAAAAAAGTTAAGGAATTATTTCCAGTCTTACAAGGTACACACTATTTTAAATTTAGATCCTCTAAGATACGTATTTCAAGCACCAACTTTAATTGGAAAGATGTCTCGATGGTTGGTACTTTTGACTGAGTTTGATATTAAGTACATCATTACTAAGGTCATCAAAGGAAGAGTAATAGCAGAATTCCAAGCATAGAATGCAGTCAAAGGAAAACAACACTGGAATTTAGAGTTTCCATATGAGAACTTAGCAGTAATAGAATAACGCGAATGGAAGCTCTATTTTGATGGAGCTGTGAATAATAGAGGAGCAGGGTTAGGAGTGATTTTGTTATGCTAGGAGGAGAAACCATCCCCATGGTAAGAAATTGGACTTCAAAGTTACAAATAACATGGCTAAGTATGAGGCATGTATCTATAGGGTAGAAGCAGCACTAGCCAATGGTGCTAAAGACCTAATAGTTTATGAAGATTCATTGTTAGTCATTAGTTAGGCTAACGAGGAGTGGGAAGTGAAAGAAGAGAGGTTGAAACCTTACATCTACTATTTGAAGAAGTTAATGAGAAATTTTACTAAATGTCTATTCATGCATTTACTAAGAGATGAGAATCAAATGGTGGATGCCTTGGCAATGCTTTCTTCAATATAGGATAAATTGATAGGGTTGATGATAAAGCCTTTGGTGATAATGAAAATGAAAGCTCCATGTTATGGTGAAGAACCAATTATGAGTATTTAGATAGGGCTAGAAGAAAAGCCATAGTTTTACGATATCTAGAGATTTATCAAGGAAAGAAAGTACCCAAATAAAATGACTTCAAAAGAAAAATATGCTCTTCGTGCTCTTGCATGCCATTATGCAAGTCATAATGGGATATAATACATAAGAATGTCGAATGGAACATAACTAAGATATCTCAAGAAGGATGAAGAAGGACAAGTGATGAGAGAGATTCATGCAAGGGTTTGTGGATCTCTTATGAATAGGATGATGATTATGGTAAAGAAAATAATTTGACAAGGGTACTAGTGGATGAGTGTGGAAAAAGATTATATCCAAATAGTGAGACAATGTCATCAATGCCAGATACATGGGAATCACAATCATCTTCCCCCTAAAGTTTTAAATAGTTTAACATCTCCATGGCCCTTTTCAGCATGGGGGATAGATATAATAGGGGAGATAAGACCAACCACCTTAAACGGGCATAAATATATAGTGGTGGTGATTGACTATTTCTACAGATGAATAGAAGCAGAATCCTTAGGTACCTTAAAGGCTAGACAGATGGCAAAGTTCATTGAGAAGAATCTCATTTGCAAGTATAGGATCCCAAATCATGTTGTGATCGACAATGGTGTTCAATTTCAGGTAGAGACAACTATGTTATTACAGAGATACAAGATTGAGCATTATAAATCCTCATCTTATCGACCTTAGGCTAATATTACAGTTGAAGCAACTAATAAGAATATAAAGAGAATTCTCTCTAAGATGGTGAAAACATATAAAGTTTGGTTTGAGTATCTCCATTTTGCCTTATGGGGATATAGAACTATAATGTGCATTGCTATAGGATAGATGCCATTCTCATTAGTATATAGTTGTGAAGCAATTTTGATTATAGAGATAGAAATCCAATCTTTAAGGGTTATTATGGAAGCAAGTCCTTAAGAGTGAATGGAAGCAAAAGAGATATGACTACCTCATATCTCTAGATGAGAAAAGGATGGATATTTTATTTCACACTCAGATTTATTAGAGAAGAATAACGAGAGCCTTTAACAAGAAAGTTAAACCTGAAAAGATAAAGGTTGGGGATATGGTGCTAAACAAGTAAAGGGCAATGGTGTTTGATCAAAAAGGAAAATTTAGACCAAATTGGGAAGGACTATATTTAAAAGATGATTCTACCCAAGGGAGTTGCAAAGATATCAGATCTTAAAGGGAATGAGTTTAATGAGCCAATCAACCTGCATCACCTTAAGAAATACTACCTTTAAAAAAAGAGAGGGTCCACTGGCTAGAAAACTTGAAAAGGTTAGTCAAGCAAAAGTTAGGACATTCCTGCTATTTAGAAAACCCACAAAGGGCTAGTAGGCAAAAATTAGGGGGTAAAATAAAAGAGGTAATCCCGTTGATAAGAAAATTTGCAAAGGGCTGGTCATTTAGAAATTAGGGAAATAAAAGTGAGAAAAAAATGTTCAGTCAGAAAATCTGAAAGGACTTGCTGATAATAAGTGTTATGTTATGTGATGTAAAAAATGTACTCATTTTGGCCATAATTAATGAATTAAATTAAAATGGAATTTTGTTGGATATTGCATATTCTATCTTTATTCTAAAACATAAAGACTTAAAGAAAAAACAAAACATAAGAGTTTAAAAAACCATACTTATGAGATTGCTATTTTTGTTTTTATTTCTTCTTTTGTGACTCATTTAATAATGCTTGAGTCCTTTTATACTTAACAAATCCTAGTGGTTCTATAGCTTACATGGTAACCCAAGCCTTGTAGTTGTCATCAATAGTCAAATCAACATCCAAGTGCATGTTCCACTCTAATGCTCTATGAGGCCATATGTTCTTCACTTTGTCTAATAAATCTTATCTTAGAGGGAAGCCATAATGAATTGTGAGTGACCATACTGATGACAAAAGCATGAAGGGGAAAAGAAGGTCAAAAAGTGCAACCTAGGAACATGAACATAGTGGTCATACAAGTTAATGGTTACAAAATTCAACTTTGACCAGGGACAGACCCATGTAATCTCAATATCAGCAATGCCTTTCATCCAATCAATCCATTGATCTATAGTGTGCTTGTCCTTCATCTTGAATGGTGAGACTATAGATGATGAGGTTGATAAATCAAAGCATTAGTATGGGCATTAAGTAGACTCAATTTCTCCTGTAACCAAATTTAAAAAAAATGCTAAGTTGAAAACCTGAAAGGGCAGCTTAGGCAAAAAAAAAAGGGGTTACATACCTGAAGGAGAAGCAAACTGCCTGAAAATCAATGTTGAATCTTGAAATTATCTAATCTAATGATAGTTTTAGTAAGTATGATAGGCACAGGGTTAGCTCTGGCTTCCATTTATTCTAGGATACTAGCAATCATTGTGTTAGCATCTCCATAAGAAGCCACTTGTAGGAATTAGGCATATAAATACAAATAGATAGTCCTAGTCCAGACAGCATCGTTCTTGTCCCTAGTTTCACAAGAAGAAATCAAATAAGAACGACTGATAGTCCCAGGGTTATACATATACATATAGATATTTCCTGGGGGCATATCAAAGAATGCCACTAGTCTACTAGGAAATTGCATCTTAAGATCAGGGAGAGTAATCATAGCAGTTGAGTTTAAAGAATAGTAGCAAACTCTTCGATTAATGGACATAGCTCTTGTCCATTGAATCTAAATATGTGGTTTTTGACATCCCAGAAGGTGGCAGCAACATGAAGAAAATTATCGTTTATTTTTAAACATTGAAGAGGTTTTAAGGATTTGGCATGAAAATATAGCAATTATTGGGGTTACGTGATACAAATGCAGTGGAAAATTAAAATTTTATCACGTTCCCAAACCTGGATCCATGTAATTCGACTACTTGATTAAATCTAGAGTTTCAAGAATCTCACCAAAATGTAGAAAAGGCAAGATTTTCTGGAAGGATTAGAGGAGGTTCACACTGGTGACACCTTACCTCGAGCTTTTTGCTTTGATTGTTTGGATCAAGACATCTCCAAAAGGATGCGTCCTCTATAGGTATCCACACAAACAGCCCTTCACAAAACAAATTGGAGTGTGTGCTAGCAACCTTCTTGATTGTCTCATAAATCAAGAACAAAAGAAAAACTCTATGTTTGTTTTCTAGGAAGAGAGAAAACCATTTTTGGAGGCAGGGAAAATAAAACTATTAAACCCTAAAGAATGTAACATATTCATAGACTCCAAATTAGGGTTTCACCTACCAAAAACCTTTTTGGTAATTTCCATTTATTACATTCTGATTTTGTTTTAAAAACAAATCAGAAATAATATCATATTTATTTATTTATTTAAAATAACATTTATCTTAAATAAATAAATAAATAAAACACTTTAATTATTTATTTCCATATAGTTTATTTTGTGCTTATTAAACCCATAATCGTTTTGGGCTTGTTCTAAGTGTGTGACCTGGTAGGTTCACATAACATTGGCAGTAAGCCTAAATCTCTATTTAGGCCTACAACTCATAAGTGGCCTCTAGCAAGACATTATGACTACCCAAGTCATGTGAAGTTAATAATCCGACATAACCTAATTACAGTGAATTTTATCATCCCTTTATCACATGATATCTTAATTAAACATAAGGCATAGAATGTCATCCTTATGTAGTTCAATATTCTGACTTGATTCCAAGTAGACTAAAAATGATAACTCTTTATCAATTCATTTTAGCATGGGCATGCATTTTCCTTCAGTCTATCTCATCAAGGGGCCCATAGATATCTTTCTCATATTAATGAGGGATAAATTCCTTCTAAATCACTCACATTCCTCACATAACTAATTTCATATCCAACAACATCCTATTTAATCGTCCGGTTAAAGACAATGTTAGAATGTGTCAAAACATAAAATAGCTATGTAGAAATCCATAATGATTTTAAGGTCAAAGGACTGAACTAAAATTACTGTGATGAGAAATACTTATGACAATATTCTATGCAGTATTCTCATAGTGGGTCAATCCAATACATGATCTCTCATCATGTACCTATGAGTTGACTTAATATTTCATATTCATGATTAGTAAAACATTACCATTAGTCAACATCATACTAGCCTTAATACTTTAACATTTATATAATTAATAAATGGCTAGGGATAATTAGAATAAAACTCTTATTTTAATCTAAGGGTTTTACTATCAAGTCACATACTTGATGGCCCTAGTAAGAATTAACCATTCATATAATTATCATAAAATCAAATGATAATGAAATACCTCTTTATTAATAAAATAAGAAATTCAATTCATAATCAAATGATTGACCTAGTGCATATCACTAACAACAGTCTATTCCAATCATCCCCATTAAGGCTTTTGAGAAATTTCTTCATCAAATTAAAGGTGGTTTGTATCATGATGAAGGCAAATTAAAGAGAGGAATGAGAGTCAATCCTTTAGTAAGCCCTTTATATAGGCATAAAGGTTAATTTGTATGAGATTAGGATTCTACATTTCCAGATCGAACTCAAATTAGGAATTAGAAAGGAAAAGGAGCAAAGAACCAGAGTTGGACTTTCAATTGAAAATCCAAAATTTTGATCGAAAATCCAGAATTTCAATTGGAAATCCAAAATTCTAATAAAAAATCCAAAATTTTGATCAAAATTCTAGAAATCCAATTGGAAATCCAGAATTTTGATCGGAATTATAGAAATTTGATCAAAAATCTATAATACCGATTAGATTTCCTAGATTTACGATAAAAAAAATTAATTAAATTTTAGGGTTAATCCAAAACAAAAAGTCCATAAACCATTAAAAACAGGTAGAGCAGTTCATAATGAAAAAAGAAGACAAAGTGCAGTCATGAAAACACAAGCCCTAAAGATAAAAAGATCAATCATCCTAAGCTCCAATGTCTGGCCAAGGACTCCACCCTCTAGCGAGATCGTCGCTCTGATTTGTGGGCATAGAATTCCCAACATCATGATTGTTAAAGCCGAGACCAACAAACTGTCTGCGAAACCTCTCATTCTCACACTCCAGATCCCCAACATAACTCTGTTGCATCAAGAATAGTTAGAATCATGCATAATATGCATACATTTACTTACTTATTGTAAATACTAACCCTACAAGTATATGTGATCTATATAGTAAATAATCTTTGAGATGAGGCGAGTCCATTCAAATACTCAGCCTGTGTCTAAGGGATCTATAAAATAATATATACTAATTTAGCAACAAGTGTTAGTTTGTGCAGGATTGGAAATGTAAAATGCACTTACATATGAAGCATCAAGAGGAGAAAATTAGGAATCTGAGCTACATAAAAATACATGTGATGCTCAATAGGAGTCTGCACTATAGGAGCCTAGTAGTACATAGACTTATCAAGTGGGGGAACATCACCAATAATGGTACTTGAGGAAGTATTATCTTGAATAGCTTCACTATATTGAGTATGCTCAACCTCCTACTTAGTCCTCTCAATGTCACCCTCAATCTCCTCCTCTATAGCAACATTAGTAGCTTCTTCAACCTATACAAAAAAGGGCAAATGTCATTTATAGTGATGAAAGAGACAAAGTAAAATGGTAATAGTGAGGAACAGTGATAGAAAGCATACCTCAATTGGATTTGTAGGAACATGCTCTAAGAGATTCTCTCGAATATACTCTTAATGGTGATGAGAACGCTCAAGCAGAGTCAAAGTTTCATATCCCTTAAGAGAAGCTCTAAGCTTAGGACCAGTCATGTTGCAGCTCCTCAACATCGAAGAGGGAATAGAAGAAGGAACATGCTTGCTGGAAGGTCCCATATACCAATGATAAACACACTCACTAAGATACCATATTTGGCAACTATAACCAGGAAGCAAAATCCTCATAGTCTCAAGACTCACAGCTGCAGTTATGAAATCATATCGCTGGATGCCTTTAGCACTAACCAACCAATCTGATATGACATGCAAATTCATTCATATAAATTAACTTTTACAATTGATTAAATATTAAAAATTAAATTTATCTTACCAAGTCCCATTCTAAGAAGTTCAGTTGGTCCCGATAGGTCTGCAAATCATAGTTGACACTAGCTAAATGAGAAGAACCCCATCTCTTCATCAGAGGAAGACTCTTGTCAAAGCTAATAGCATTGAAGCCTCATATCCCCCGATCTCGATGCCCCAAATTTGAAAGAGGAGAAATAGTTAAGATGAAAAGAAGAGGTTGTAAAAGAGAAAAGTTAAAAGAGGTAAAAGACATACATGCAAGACATGCTAGAAGCTGCACGTCATCACAACACCTTTATAAATAGTATCTAGTCTATAGTAGAGATAGGCAAGAGCTATAGATCCCCAATCAAAAGTAGCAATTCTAGTAAGGTCTTGAAGGTGACCAAGAAGAGCAATGCTAACCTCATGACCAGTCTCATAGAAAAGGGTAGTGCCTAGCAATATCAATAAGAAACATCTCACCTTCTGAAGGATCGGAAGAGGTGTGGTGGTGGGCAATCTCCTAAAACCCTGAACAAGAGAAGAATGTAGTAAGTTCTTATGATTCTTCCATGTTAGAACGAACCCAAGCAAGTCACAAACATAGCAACTCCTAACATCCTCTGGAAGGGTGCAGTAGTGGATATCAAAGGGAACTGGGGCACCCCTGAAGGTGATCCTAGTAATAGTAGAGAAGCTCATAGGGGAAATAGACAACTTACATACTCATATGTGAAAGGTGTGAGTGGTATCCATCCACCTCTCGATAAGAGCGAAAAGCGAATAATGGTCTAACCTACCTCAAGTAGTCAATAGAGCAGCAATGAAGCATCATAAGCCAAATGCCCAAATATGTTGTACTACCTCTACAAATAAATCATGAAATAGTTATTGAGCTAAATGAAAGAAACCTGAGAATTTCAGTGGTTTCTGAATAAAATTCAGAAAATGATAGAACTACCTTGTTTATAAACTTTTGATTTTTATCTTTAAAAAAAATTAAAAGACTAGATTTTCGATCGAAAATCTAGAATTCCAATCAGATTTCTGGATTTCCAATTGAAAATCTAGATTTTTTTAGTAGATTTCCAATTGAAAATCTAAGATTTCAATCTAGAATTTAGATTTTTCACCAGAAATCCAAAATTCTAACTATAATTTTATTAGTTCTCTATAACATGCAAATGCCAATTTTACAAAATTTTGTTTCCAGATTGACAATTTCATGCAAATTTATATAGCAAATATTCTATAATTACTCGCATGAATATACTAACTTAAATGTTAATAAAAAATACTTTTTCTACAAAATCAAATATAGAAGAAGAAAAATTTACCTCATCTCCAGCCTAGGAGCATCTATGGAGGTGTAAGCAAGTCAAAGGGAGTACATCTTCCCTTTCATCGAGCCCCAGATTGTTTTGAGGAAAATGTAGCTAAGACATGACTGGATTTGATTATTGGGAGCTGCTTCCACATAGTCTGCATTATAAGTGAGCCATAAGATCAGACATATTTCAAATTAATGGTCAAATCAAAAAATAATTAAAGAAATAAGATTTGAAAATAAAGAGAAAGGAAAAGAAAATCAAAGGAATGAAAGGGATAGGGAAATAAGAAATGAATCAGTAAAAGGCAAAAGTTTATATTAAAGTGGCCAATGTCCACTTTAGTCCCTCAACTTTGTTTGCATTTAAGTTTAACAGTTTTCTTACAATTTAGTCCTAAATTGCAATGCTACATGGTTTGATAATTCATTGAATTATTGAATTGTCAGTATAAAAGAAATCAACACTACACGTCTGAGTGTAGTGTATTCTTTTCAATACTATATGACCAAGTGTAGTCAACATCATACGATTGAGTATGATGTATAATTTCAATCAGCACTATACGTCTAAGTATAGTCAACATTATACAATCGAATATGATGTATCCTTTCAATCAGCACTATACATCCAAGTATAGTCAATATCATAGGACTGAGTATGATGTATCTCTTTTAATCAGCACTATACTTCCAAGTACAGTCAACATCATACGACCAAGTATAATGTATCCTTTCAATTAACGCTACACGTCTGAGTGTAGTGTGTTCTTTTCAATACTATACGACTGAGTATAGTCAATATCATATTACCAAGTAAGATGTATCTTTTTAATCACCACTATACATCTAAGTATAGTCAATATTGTATGACTAAGTACAATGTATTATCTCAATCTGTACTATACGATCGAGTATAGTCAACATTATACAATTGAGTATGATGTACCTTTTCAATTCATAATATACGACCGAGTATAGTCAACATTGTATGACCGAGTACAATGTATCCCTTTAATTTGTACTATATAACCAAGTATAGTCAACATCATATGACTGAGTATAATGTATCCTTTCAATCAATGCTATACGTCCAAGTATGGTGTTTTCTTAGATGTTTTAATATTTTGCCTAGTGTTGCACAACAACACAAGCATGCATTATGAACTGATGATCACTTACAGGAAAAAGCTTTAAAGAGCACAAGTAAGTATCTAAACTTTTATTCCTAAGAAATTATGTGCTCATTTGCTTTGTCATAATTTGTCAAGCAAATAGCGACAAAGGGGGGCAACTGTAAGCACCCAATTTCGGGATGACAAAGTATGGATGCGACAGAGGACTCCATTGATGAAAATATTATAAATAGGTCTTCAACACTTGAAGTTTGAAACCTCAAAAGTCTAATTACATTTCCAATAGAGTTTAATTGGTTTTTTAAGGACTTAATTGTAATGTTTTTTTAGAACCTAATTGAAAAGTTTAAATTCTTTCAAGGATCTTTTTGTAATTAAAAGTAAAAAAGGATCGTAATTTTATAATTCTGATCATAATACATAATTTCCATCAAAATTACATAAAATCGATCGGAATTGTACATTTTTTTTCTGATTTTTTTATTTTTACAGCAAATAAAAATTTATTTCTTGAATTTTAATTGGTCAAATAATATCATAAATTTTTTTTTGGGATTTATTTGAATTTTCAGGAAATAAAAAGTCCTTTTAAAATCAAAACTCTATAAAGAGAAAGACAATAGGATTAGGATACGTCTCTTAGCTAGGGTTTTATATATATATATATAAACCCAGCTTAAACTCTCATGGGGGGAACTAGCTCTCTCTCTTTCTCTTTAGGCTTTTTTGCTGAACTTTTTGAGGCTCTCACTTTTTCTTACGCAATGTTCCAAAAAATAATATCTTCTTGTGAATTCTTTGTTTTTGAGCAGGAAGTAGGAGACTTTTGAGAAGAAAACAACAAATATTAAAGATCTATTTAAGAAGCAACAATGATTTTTATTAGTTTAAAAGGCAAATCAATATTGCATCCATACCATCTCCTCTCCTACTTTCTTCTATTTTTCTATTTTATTTTTTGGTTCCATTAAATGTTAACATTATTTAATTTTTATTGTTATTTTGTTCACTAATCATTATCTCTTTTTTGTGTTGGTGATTATGGAGAGGGCTACATGATGAGTTCCCTTAGAGAACAAGATCCATGAAAATCCATGGAATGCCATGGATTGAATTTTGTAGCCAAATATAGGTTTTAGGTTTTTTCATTTATTTTTTTATTAGCGTTTTGATTATTTTATTTTGCATTTAGTTTTTCTAAGATTGTATTAATTATTATTTTCAATAGCTCTTTGTAATAGCCCCAATAGTGGGAATAATGAAATTCTATATGTATGGTTGTGTGTTAATTAATTGGTTAGTAAAATTAGGATTTTAATTAGGTAATTAATTAAAATTAATGGCTATAGAGATAATTAGGGTTTGTTTAATTAAAATTGAATTAGATTTAAGAGGATAAAATTATGGTTGCTTTTTAATTATTTTATTTATTAATGATTTATTGTTTAAGGTCACTTTAATTAAATTAGGTTTTTTTAGAATAATTTTGATTGATTGTTTGATCTTTTATTTGATTATTTTGATATTTTTTACATGTTTTGGGCTTGTTTATTTCTTTTATGTGTTCTAGGCTTTAAGCCCATAGTAGAATCTAACCCATTTAAATAAATTTAGTTTTTTTTAGGTTTAATAATTAGATTCACCTTCCCTTTAATAGATGTACTAATTTAATTAGGTTTAAGGCTTAATTAATAAAAATACATTCTAGGTCCATAATTAATTAGAAATTAGGTTAGAAATAACTTAGGTCCATTTAGTTAATTAGATATAGGCCCACTTAGGTTAATTAAAATTAATTAGACAATGCCCATTAACTTAAAGTCTTTCCCATAACTTGTAGATTTAAGGTCACCTTAGAATAAAAATGTAGAATTAGGGCCACTAATTTAAATATTTTATAATTTATAGATTTAGACCCATTTTAGAATTAAAATAAATAGACTTAGGTTCATTTAATTAAAA
This sequence comes from Mallotus nudiflorus, assembly GCA_947683625.1. NCBI lineage: Eukaryota > Viridiplantae > Streptophyta > Magnoliopsida > Malpighiales > Euphorbiaceae > Mallotus > Mallotus nudiflorus. Next base: position 407,006 of record CANTUR010000381.1, read on the forward strand.
TTAAATAGGAATTAAGCCCAATAGTCTTTAAGGTCAATTGTAAATTAAAACATGTAGATGTAGCTCATTTAATTAAAATCAATGTAGATTAGACTAACATAAGGGTTATGAATTTAATGAATGCATTATTTACATGTACTTTTCATGACTAGTTTGCCTAAAGTTAATTGTTTAAGTAAGGGTTTATATGAAATTGCATGTAAATAGAGGATAAGATAGTAATTCATAAAGTAGTTCTAAATGAACACAAGATTTAAAGAAGTTAGTATTCCGGATCTAGAATCTCCTGGTTGTGGTGCTAGTTTTCTTTTAGGGAATTGAGTATTGCCATTTTCAATTTGTCCTAGTTATTACCCTGGGTGGTGACTCCTTATCTCCACGGTATGTCTTTATGACAGTGGTTAGTGTGTTCTCTAAGGCCTTGAGCTTAAATAGTGTCACAATTACTAAAATATTAGGCTCGTGCTAAATCTTGCCATTTATACATACCTTAAAGCTTAAGCTTATAGTGATCTTCTTAGGCGCTAGCTTCAGGGTAGCCACATCGGCTTTAATCTCAGCGGAGATGGTGACAACCTTGCCCTCATATGAAGACTTAATTTTCTAATGGATAGTAGAGGGCACGTCACCTAATGGATGAAACAATGGTCTTCCCAACAGAACAACAAAGATCATGGATATATTAATCACATGCAAGTTGACCCAAGTTTTGATAGGTCCTGTCTTAACAAAAGCTTTAAATATCCCCTCGACATGCCTCTTTGTGTCATCATAGGCTTTAATGACTACCTCAAAAGGTTTTAAATATGCCACAGTCAACCCTAACTTCAGTAGAATCTTCAATAGACACACATTAATGGTAGAACCATTATCTACCATGACATAACATGTCATCTTTCCCTTCACTTCAGCTTTAATGAATAAGGCTTTATGGTGATCTCTCCCTTCCAAAGGTAAATCATCATAAAAAAACATTATGGTGCCGTAAGAGGTTTCCGTTAATGAATTAACCATTTGCTTAGGATTGCAACTTATGGAGATATTTTTCTGGTCTAGAGCCAGAATTAGTGCTTCCCGGTGGTCCTTGGAATGCATAAGTAACTCCTAAACACTAATGATGGTCCCATGATCTTTCATCATTTCTTTTCATTTTCTTATCTTCTCTATCTTTTCTTATTCAAGTTCAGTAGTCTTAACTTCTTATATTTTCTCTTCAACCTTTTCCACAGACTAGCCTAACCTATTTTCCTCATCATCCTCTAAATTAACTTGTCCCTCATCCTCATCATTAGAGCTCTAGATGTCCAAAATGTGAATGGTAGGCTTTACAGATTATTTTTTTAGTTTGGGTGTTTTGGTTCAAGTTCAGGTTTTAGTGGGTTAGAAATGATGTCAATAAAAGAGTTTAAGACTTGCTCTTCTATTAGATCAATGTTGATCATTAAAATGGGTGGGTTAGGCGATGGCACATTTCAGTAATTAGGCAGAGGGTTGCTTTGGGTGTTTGGCTTTCTCATCTCGGGGTTAATGATTTTACTCGCATCGATTAAGTCTTGGATTTCATGTTTTAAATAGGTGCAACTATTAATGTCATGTCTAATAGTTTGGTGGAATTTACAAAAAAGCTTCGGGTTGGCACCTAGTAAGGGTTACTATGAAGGTAAGGGTCATAACAAGTTTTTCTTGATTAGCTTCTCGAGGACTTTGGATAGAGGCCACCTCAAATACGAGAACCTTTGAGGTTACCTAATGGCATTAATTTACAAACTGCTACTTGGTTGTCTGATGGTATTAATTTGCACATTATTGTTGAGCCGACCCCATCTTTGCCCCTAAATCTCCCTCCAAATGATTTTGTTTCTTGGGCCAAATCTGTATAACTCTTCAAAGTTTCGAATGCCTAAATCTCTAAATTTCTTATATAGTACCGGAACACATCCTTCTATTGCCAAAATCAGTTGGTCTGACTCAGTAGGCCTATGCCCCATTTAAGATAGCTTTGCCTTCCAACAAGTCAGATAATTAGTGAAAGACTCATTAAACCTTTGCTTGGTATTCTATAAATCCCTCAAAGATACCTTTAATTAAACATTAAAACCATACTACTTCACAAATGCATAATACAATTCTTTCCAATCGGACTGGACTTACGGTTCTAAAGTGTAGTACTAATGGATTGGTGTGTGCCCTTCAATGACATAGGGAATTGTTTAACTATTTGAGCTTTAGTTAATTCTATGGCCTTCATATAAGTCATGTACTGCTTTAGATGTAAGTAAGGGTCCTCAGTTCACATAATTTATTTATATAACACAAAGATATAATGCAAAGCTTAAAAAATGACGGCCTCCGCCCTTATTTCTCCAACACACTTGTTTAATGGTAATTATCTTGTCCTAGGATTTTTGGCATGGGTTTTAATTATTAATAGTAGATAATAAAATCAATGTATGCAAGATAACTCTCAAAATGGAACAAAAAAGTAACATATCCTTTAAATAAATCCAAAGTTCACCTTTAATGGGCTAAGAATGACATTAAGGCTTTATCTTGTTAAGATCCATTTCAATGGGCCAAAATGGGCATGATAGGCCCGTTTTAGCAACACTTATTTTAAAATGGGCTAAGAATAGGTGTAAAAGGCCCATCTTGACAAGGTCCATTTGTAACGGGCCTGAGTTTTATTTTAAGGGTCCATTAAAGGGCATAAAACACAAGAAATTAGAAAATTCCTAAAGGGAATTGTTAGGTCACTACATGAGCTTTAGTTTTAGGTAGTAAGCTTTGACTCCCATAACGATAGACATCCATATTTGATTACATACATCTCCCTACCTAAGGATCCATACGATGTGGATAAGTACATGTCGTGAGTTACAATAATCAAATATTCCACCACCAGGCTTAAGAGAAATGTAGGTAGCAAAATACTAACTATTGTCGGGTTAATATGGGACTAAAGTGCTCATTATGCACAAAGAATGTAGTGAATGCAGTAGAAATGCAAAATAAATAAAAGAATAATTAAAGATGATAAATTACAAAACACTTAGAATCAATTTCTCGGTCCCTAGTGGAGTCGCCACTGTAGGCAGTAAGGTTTAGCATGTGCTCAAGTGTTTGGCGATCGTGGCACTATACGGGCTCAAGGCCCATTAGAAATTATGAAATAGGTCTTAAAGCATACTCTGAGATGGAGTTGCCACTCGGATGAAAGCTAGGACACACTTATACGAAAATTGGATCTCACAAAGGTTCCCAGAAGTCATCGTTAGATAACAAGTTCAAAAACTGGGTATGGGTGTTTGAATGCCCACCCAACCTTATGGTTGGCCTCTGTTTACATTTGTAATTTATTACCCTTAATTATTCAATGATTTCTTTATTACCAAATTAATTGTAATTTCCTTTAAACAATTATTGCATTTTATAATTAGGCTTGGGTTTAAACATTAATTTAATTCATGCAATTGGTCCTAACATTCACCATGAATAAAAAAAATTATAATTTACATCCATACTTCCAAATTAAGTGGGAGGGGATTAAGGATTACAACATTTTGTGCAAAATCAAAGTATAATAAACAGAAAATAAACCAAGAATAAACTGAAAATAAACCACCTAAATTAAATAAAAACCTCTCAAAAACTAATTAATGGGATAAATACTTGATGAGTAGAAATCACTGGTAAATCCCTATAATAAACAAAATGTTAGTTCCCCAAAATACATAAAGATCCTCTATAAAAATTCACAAGATTAACTCATGAATCAATTTAATAAAACAAAGAGATGAAGCCACAAAAAAGGTAAATATTAATTGAAAAACATTGTGGTACAATCATACAATATAGACTTGAGTATGCTAAGGCCAATCCTACATAATTTATAAAAAAAATTCAAGACAAGGTCATATGAGACCTTGTTAGAGTGGTGATCACCTTTGTAAAGATATGATTGCCTCATCACAATGAGGCAACATGGTTCATAGAGACTACACCGAATGATAAACTCATGAGGGCTTGTCAAAGTGATAATCGCCTCATAACAATAAGGTGATGCCTCTTTGAGAGGTGATTGCTTGATCAATAGGCTCAAGCGACTCTCAAACTAATAAACTTATACTTTAAGTAAAAATTCACTTTTGCAAATAAACTAGATACACAACTACACCTAAAGCTTAGTGAATCATGTTAAAAGCTAGGCATATTATGAACAATAAACACAAGAGAATGAATATAAAAGCTAATAAACAAATAAGCTAGAAGTTATATAAACAAGTAACAATAGAGTCATGCAAATCTATGAATTAAGCTTAGAGAGAATTAAGATGATTATTGAAGAATGAGCTTTCCAAATATAGTTGGCCCTCAAAAATGATTAGGGATATTGATATTCCCTTGAATGCAAGCTTCTTCCCTTTTTCTTATTTTTTCCTTCTCAAGAAAAATTAATTTTTAAGCTTTCTCTTAATAATGTTTTTACTTCCTCTCCTTAGAGCTCCCTTCCTTTGAAACTCCTTTTTTTCTTTTTTCTTTTTTTACGAAGGGTCCTCCCCCCTTTTTTCTCTCTCCTTTCTCCTTTTTATTCACACCTTTAGCATGTTCCCCTACTACTCTCCTTCATCATTACATTTTCTTTTTCAAATTAGAGGCTGAGCTCTAGTTAAGGTGGCCCCATCCTTAACCACCATTGTCACCTCTGCATTTAATGTAGAGGCAAGTGGCAAGGTGTAAAGGCGGCGTCTCTACGATAAGGTAATTTCCTCTTCGCTTGCTGCCATTAAGGTGATCGCCTCTTCATAGAGGCGTCGCCTCTCTGGCTTGCCCTATACTAGGCCTAGTAGGCCAAGGTGATGGGCCTGCCTTCTAAGGGTTTTGGACTCAAATTTATGGCTTTCCAGCCCTCGAGCTCATTTTTAAGAAGATTTAGGGTTTCTTTCTTACATTTAAGTTTCATATTTCTCCTCATCGGGTTGTGTTACGGGCTGACCAAACCGAACATCCATAGTTCACCCCTTACCATCGGCCGATTGAACTGACAAATATAGTAATTTATTAAATTCTTTATGAATTTCTATTTAAACACAACAATCTTTCAACATATTTGATGTTAATATTTTCATAATTAATAATTTTATAAAATTTATTAATTTTGATTTTAATTATTTACTTATTAAATTGAATAAAGTACGACTTGTAAAATTATATTACCTAATTTGATTTATACTAGATAAAATATAAGTAGACCTCATTAAAATACAAAAATATATATTTAAAAAAAATACTACAAAAATTTCAATTATTTTAATTTTGTCTGAGATAAAATAGAAGTTAACCTAATTAGAATAGGAAACACACTCTCAATTAAATTAGAATTATATTTTAATTAATTTAATATAATTTTGTTAAAGATAAAATAAAAGTTAACCTAATTAAATTAGGAAATATACTTTCAATTAAATTAGAAACATATTTTAATTAATTTAATTTTTATTAGAGATAAAATAGGACTTAACCTAATTAGAATAGGAAATATACTTTCAATTAAATTATAATTACATATTAATTAATTTAATTTAATTTTTGTTAATTTTTATCAATAAATGACTAAATTATCTATCTATATATAAATGTACGGAATGGAGCGGAGTAGCAGTGGGGGGGTGGGAGGGGGGGGGGCGAGAAGGTAAAATGATGAAAAAGTTTGTACACATTATTATATAAAACTGAGATAATTTAGTCATTTACTAATAAATTCAAAATTAAATTAATTAAAATATAATTTAATTTGATAGAAAGTTTATTTCCTATTTTAATTAGGTTAACTTCAATTTTATCTCTAATAAAAATAAAATTAACTAAAATAAAATTCTAATTTAATTGGAAGTATGTTTCCTTTTTTATTTAGGTTAAATTTTATCTTATCTCTAACAAAAATTCTTTTTTAATTGAAAGTATATTTTCTATTCTAATTAGCTTAAAGTATATTTTATCTCAAATAAAAATTAATTTAATTAAAATATAATTGAAAGTATTTTTTCTTATTTTAATCAGGTTAACTTCTATTTTATATTTAACAAAATTAATTAAATGTAATTCCAATTTAATTGGAAGTATATTTCCTTTCCTAATTAGGTTAACTTTTATTTTATCTATAATAAAAATCAAATTAATTAACATATAATTCTAATTTAATTAGAAGTATGTTTCATATTCTAATTATGTTAATTTCTATTTTATCTCTAACAAAACCAAATTAATTAAAATTATAGTGGTAATTTTGTTAAAAATGTAGATTTTTCTATTTTAATTAGGTCTACTTATATTTTATCGAATATAAATCAAATTAGATAACATAATTTTATAAGTCTTCTTATATTAAATTTAATAAGTAATTAATTAATTAATTTTATGAAAATAAGAAAATTATATAATTTGTTTTAAAATTATATATTTTTATAAAATAAAAAATAAAAAATAGAGCATATACCTAATATAAATCAAATTAGATAATATAATTTTATGAGTCTTATTATATTAAAAAAATCAAAATCAAAATTAATAAATATTATGAAAATTGAAAAATTATATATTTAATTTAAAAGTAGATATTTTTATAAATTAAAAATCAATAAATAAAAAATGGAGCATATAATTTGTTTGGAAGTATATTTTCTATAAGAAAAGTAGTAATAAAAAGGAGTTAAAATTAAATTAAATAATATTTATAATTTAATTATTAGATGAACTTAAAAAATGACATCAAATTAATTTTTTGTGTAAATAAAAATATTGAAGAAATAAAATGTTATAGTTCAAATAAAAAATTTACTAAAATTGTAATAAATTATAAGTTCAATAGAGTTGATATATTTAAATTGTTATATAAAGAAAATATAACTATTATTATTTTTAAATTTTTATGAATAAATAACTAATAATTTTTATTATCTTATGCTTAATTATGACCATTATATTTTTCTATATAAAATAAATTTTAGAGTTGAGAAAAATTAATTATAAGAAATATTGAAGTAATATCATATAATTATTTAAATAAAATATTTATAAAAATTATATTGAATTATAACTATATTAAGTTAATATCAAATTGTTATATAAATAAATAAAAATGTTATTATTTTTAAATCTTTTATTTAATAATAATGATGATGATGATGATGATAATAATAATAATAATAATAATATGTTTAATTGTTTATTTACTATAGTTAAATAAATTTTTTATTCATGTGTAGAACATGTTGTTGTTTATATATATATATATATATATATATATATATATATATATATAACTTGAAGCCAATTATTAATTGAATTTTACTTTGAAAACTATTTCAATTTGCTCCTTTAACTTCATGAATTATGTAAATTCTATCTAGTTTTACATGAAGGACATAATTGCATTTAAAAAAAATTAACTTTTAGATCTCTATAAAGTAAATTTGACACTTATTAAATTTTTTATCCTCTTTTTCCTATAGAAAAATAAAATGTAAGAAGATATTTTTGAATTCTAATTTTGTCACTCTTAACATAAATTTAAAAATTAATTTTTAAATATTTTCATAGATTTTTAATTTTCACTAAATCCTTAAATTTTTATTTTAAAAATTTATTTCTTAACTTTCAACCAAATTATTTAAAAAAATTTCTAATTGAGATTAAACCAAACAAGTATTAGGGGAAAAAAAAAACAATTTTGAGATACTAAAATATTAGTCAATAATATAACAATACTTAGTTTTCTGAAAAATATGAAAAAATTTAAAATTTGAAATTTTATTATTATTTTTTATAGTGATTGTTAAACGTTCTTCATTTATTTATTTTTACTTTTTAAAATATTAGTCTATATAATAAATTGATTCACAAGTTATCACTTTTTTTTCTTATTATTTTTACTTGATACATAAAAAGTTAAAAATTAATTTTAAAATTTATTTAAAAAAATGTTCAAATTAAAACTTAAAGTAATTTTCAAATTTTATTTTTCTTAAAGAGAAATTTTAAAATTACAATTAGATCATTTACAAGGATTTAAAAATAATTTTTATTTTACATTAATTTACAAGTAATTTTAAAATTATAATTAGAAACTTTAAATAAAATTATATAGAATTAATATAGTTTATAAAGTTAAAGAAGTAAATTGAAATGATTTTAAAAATAGGATTTAATTGATAACAGAGCAAAAGTTGAGGATATATATATATATATATATATATGTTGAGTTTTAAAGTAATAAAATTCAAAATTTGATAAGTATTCATTTTTATAATTTAGGATTCACTGCTAAATGCTTATATGTCATTATTAAGATTTATAATATTTTCAACAAAAACTTAAAAAAGTATTAAAATTTCCTTTCTTAAAATATAAATGTTGTATTTTTTTTTTTGTAAAACACGATAATTCAATTATAACTAAAACATTACATTTTTTCCATAAAAAATTATGTTTTTATTCTAAATAAAATGTCCCTCCTTTATTCAATTAAAAACACAGTTTTCTTGATTATTTAACATAAAAAAGTAAAAAAAAAAATGGTAACTTCTCAACCATATTCTATTTTTTATTTTATTTTATTTCATTATTATTATTACTATACATACTAAAAATATATATGTACTCTTAATAAAAAAAACAAATAAAATTATTATAGCAATTGTTTTTAATTTCTCACTTTTATATTTGATTAGTTTGTAATCATTGATAATATATATATATATATATATATATATATATATATATATATATATAATCTAATAATATTTAAATTCTTTTTACTTCAAATTGCTCAGATACTAATCTAAAATACCATTATATATATACGAAGACAATCTAATAATTCGTAATAAACTATTTTTGTCACGAACCAAACCTGAGGGCACGTGACTGACACTAGGGAATGGGTAGACATAAGGCCCCTGAAACCCGTAGTAAACCTAAAAGGAAAGAAAAACAACACCTTACAATTTAAAACTTTATTTTAAATAGGACACATTATTAAACTATTTTTTCTAAAATTTAAACGTAATTGAATACATAATCAACATATTTTCAGCGTCACATATATAAATCAAACTTAAATCGTTATACATAAACGTGGTACATATAGATAAAATACCCAAATATACTTAAGTCATATAATTCATAGTACATTTACTACTGCAACTTCCTAGAACATTACAACAGTACAGCTTACAATGACCTACATAAAATGGCCGGTAATAAAGAAATCTGGCGTGGAGGCAATCTGAGGTCGAACTCCCAGGCTCCTGAAAAAAAATAAATTGAGGGGAATCAGACCTTACTGAGTAAGTCAATAAAAAGAGCTGTACGGTTTAAAAACCTTTTTGAAAACTATATATATTTATAGTGAAAATAATTTATAATGTATAGGTATAGCTTTTGAAAAATCTTGGTAAAACCCTAAACCCAAAAATCTAAATGGCTAATCGGGCCCACTTATTCCAACCAAACTGCCGATCCCCGAGAGCAAAGGCATCAACCGAGGCACCAAGTCGTAGTCGTTCACTTAATCCAAATATATGGTACTAGCAGTCCCCGAGAGCTAGGGCATCAACCGAAGCACCCATCCCAGTCCATTATTAACCTTACAATCACTAGCGGTCCCCGAGAGCATAGGCTTCCACTGAGGCACCCATCCCAGTTTAACATTCTCCCGCCATAAATAATTTGGATCCACCTCTCAATCTCTACCATGTGCACACGGTCTTGGTGAGGCCCACCAGGTAGCCCGTTCTACTAAAATTTCTCAAAAAAATTGATTCTTGAATAAATAAAATGCATTTTAAATCTTAAATAACATCATTAAATTAAATAAATCATATGTTAAATATAAAAATATGAGCGCATGAATTCTTTAAGTAAACACACGCATAGATCATTCTATTAACTTACAAGATGAATACGAAGGCTGACGACCACATGTCTACCTCGGTCTCATGGCTTCTACTCTGATATGCTCTAGAAAGAAAATAATAAATCGATTTTTAAAACATGACTATGAAATAAAATCAAAAATCAACAAAATGATGAATTTCCAGGCTGACTCGAGGAAGATTGGACAAGACTCGATAGACAAGATAAAACCTAACTAACGGTAGAAATTTTTACAAATATCATGTTTTACGAGAAAATCTACCAAAATTTCGACAGAGTCTCCTCTGTAAAACGGACATCTCTCTACCAAAGGTAAAGCCAAACCTGCATAGAAAATGCACTTCTAATAACCACAGACATACACACTCGAGTCAGGCTCCCAAAACTACACTTAGCCCCAACCGAGATCACAACTCAACAAAACATCAAAAAAAATGATATTAGTTATTTCCCAAAATACATATTACACATACATATATACTAAAAATATATAAAATCTCAATTATTCAAAAATTAAACAACTCACTTTGCATTTTATTATCAAAATATAATTATGACCTAAATTAAAACCGTTACATCAAATACACTAAATACAACCTTATATTCAACTTTTATTACCAAAATAATGTATTATAAATATATATAATATTTGGAATTAATATTCAAAATTAACACTACTTAATTAAAAATATCAATTAATTTATAAAAATTGTCTAAACCTCTTAAATAATGATAAAACTAACTAAAATATATATTTAACTATAATTAGTGTAAAATTACATTTTTACCCCTAAATACATTATTTACATAATGTATTATTAGTACTAAAAAAAATTCCTTAAAATTATTTAATTATCTAAAATTATTTTCTCAAAATTAAACTTCTTAATATAATTAAAACATAATATCAACTAATAATTTCTTTTAAAAATAAATAAATATATAATTTAACCTACTAATCACATTTGACATAAACTCAAAAATATTTATAAAATAATATAAAAATCACAAAAATTATAAATTAAGTTCTATAATTAATAACATTTATTAATAACTTCAATTATTAAAATTTTATAATTTTTACAAAAAATTTTCGAAATTAATAAAAATATTAATTAAATACCCTAAAATTTACAAAAACTTATAATTAACACCAAATTTCTAAAACCTTAAAAACAACCCAAACATTACAAATATAAAATCTTAATTACTCTAATTTCACTAATTAAACTAAAGAAAAATCCAATAAATTCAAATAAAAATTAAATAAAATTATACAAAATTCTGTAAATTAAGGAAAATTCAGAAAAATACTTAAAAAAATTTGAATTTGAACAACTAAATGACATAACTCAACATTTAACTAAGAACAACTCAAGATCAACACTCAATCCTACTCAAAAACTAAAAAATGACCTAAAAACAACCTAAGAACAACCCAACACAACTCACCTTCAACCTCCAATTCCGACGCCGGAGGTGAGTTGCAGCGGTGGTTTCTGGCTTAGACTGACGCTAGAGAGGATGAGGGAAGCTGGGGAAACTTTGGTGGCACCGGATCAGCTCGGATTAAGAGGGACCGAAGGTGAGGAAGAGAAGCAGCAGCAGCAGCACCGCCTGGAAGCTTCAAGCTCATGGTGGCAATGGAGTTTTGGTGATGGAGAAGGAGATGGCGCAGTAAGGGGGAAGGCGGAGATGCAGGATGGCAGCAGCTTGGGTTCGACGGGAGGGGAGGTAAGCTTCCTTTTTTTTTTTTTCTGTTTTTCTCATTTTTTGTTTCTATATCTATATATATATATATATATATATATATATATATATATATATATATATATATATATATATATATATATATATATATATACTTTATATCATATTTTATATATATGTATGTATGTATGTATATACACATATATATAAATATGTATATATGCATGTACATAATAGTACATAAATTAACCATGAAGTTAATATAGTTTAAAATAGTAATAATAATAATAATATTAATAACAATAATAAAAATAAAAATAAACAATGAAATTTTAAACAATAAATAGATAATACTCACATATAATCATCTCACAAATTAATAACCCTAAAATAATAATATTAACAATTGTATAATATAACTCAAAAGTGATTATTAGTAACACAGTTTGTAAATTACTCTATTTAAATAAAAATATAGGGTATTACAGTCTCCCCTCCTTATAAGAATTCGTCCCCGAATTCAAGAAAAGAAGAAAAAAAGAATTACAAGGCTAGGAAGGAAAGAGATACGGGAAAGAAACTCGCATCTCAGCTTCAATTTCCCAAGTGCAATCCTCAGCGGAATGGTTACTCCATAGCACCTTCACCATCGGTATCCCCTTAGTCCGTAACTGTCGGAGTTGGCGATCCACAATCACCACTGGGTACTCCTCATAAGTCAGATCGTCACTAAGCTCTACGGTCTGAGGTTGCAACACATGAGATGGATAAGGAACATATTTCCTCAGCGTGGATACATGGAATACAGGATGGATTCTTGACAGTTATGGTGGTAACACCAGCCTATATGCCACTTCACCCACTCTAGACCGAATCTCAAATGGTCTAATGTATCTAGGAGCTAGCTTACCCTTCTTGCGAAATCTCATAACTCTTTTCATTGGAGACACCTTAAGGAACACCATGTCTCCAACCATGAAGGATACATCCTTCCTCTTAGGGTCAGCATAGCTCTTATGTCTGCCGAAGGCTGTCTTCAATCGCTGCTGTATAATGGGGACTTTCTCTGAAGTCACTTGCACCAACTCTGGTCCCGTTAACTGCCTTTCACCAATCTCCCAACACAATGGTGAACTACACTTTCTACCATATAGTGCCTCATACGGAGCCACTCGATGCTAGCATGATAGCTGTTATTGTAAGCAAACTTAATCAGTGGCAAGTGCAAATCCCACTATCCTCCAAAGTCCATTACACACATCCTCAGCATATCTTCTAACGTCTGGATGGTCCTCTATGACTGACCATCTGTCTAAGGGTTGAAGGCCGTACTAAAATCCAATTTGGTACCCAAGGCCTTGTGTAACTCTTGCCAAAAGACTGAGGTAAAGGTGGGTCCTCTATCTGACACTATGCTCACAGGTACTCAATGTAGACAAACAATCCTATTGACATAAAGTCTCATCAGTCTATCAGTAGAGTATGTCTTCTTTATTGGTAGAAAGTGTGCTGACTTAGTTAGCCTATCAATAATTACCCAAATAGCGTCATAACCTCCTGTGGTCCGAGGTAGCCCAAACACAAAGTCCATAGCTATCATGTCCCATTTCCATTCAGGAATTGGCATAGGTTGCAACAGTCCCAAGGGTCTCTGATGTTTAAGCTTTACTTGCTGGTAAGTCAGGCACTTGGATACAAACTCTGCAATATCCCTCTTCATTCCATTCCACCAATATGTATCCTTCAAGTTATGATATATCTTGGTAGAACCTGGATGAACACTATATGCAGAAAAATGTGCTTCTCCCATAATCTCCTTCCTCAAGTCATCAACATCTAGCACATAAATCCTAGTGCCTAACTGCAATACCCCTTCTTTATCAATCATAAAGTCCTATGACTGGCCTTGTTGCACTTCATCTATAATCTTCTGCAACTGAGGGTCTCTACTTTGATTTGCCTTAACCCGATCCAAGTATACTGATCATACCCTGAATTGAGCTAAAAGGCACTTTCGGGTAACTTCCATCTATAACCCTTGATCAATCAACCCATGCAACTCTTTAACAATGGGCCTCCTTTTTGTGCTGATATGGGTAAGACTGCCCGCTGACTTCCTACTCAAAGCATCAGCAACAACATTCGCCTTACCTGAATGGTATAAGATGGAGCAATCATAATCTTTAAGAAGTTCCATCCATCTTCTTTGTCTCAGATTCAAGTCCCTCTACTGGAACATATATTTCAAGCTCTTGTGATCAGTGTATATTTCACATGTCACCCCATACAAGTAATGCCTCCATATTTTCAAAGTAAACACAACAGCTGCCATCTCCAAGTCATGAGTAGGATAGTTTTGCTTGTGCTTCTTTAACTGCCTCGAAGCATAAGCAATCACTTGGCCATTTTGCATTAACACACGGCCCAATCCTACTCTGGAAGCATCACAATACACTGTATACCCTTCATTTCCAGAGGGCAAAGTTAGAATTGGAGCCGACGTCAACAAGTCCTTCAATAACTAGAAGTGCTCTTCGTATCTATCCGTCCACACAAACTTAGCACTCTTCTGGGTCAACCTTGTCAAAGGTGTGGCAATTTTAGAGAAATCCTTCACAAATCTCCTGTAATATCTTGCTAGACCCAGAAAACTCTATACCTCTCTAACTGTAGTCGGCCTTGGCCACTCTATAATAGCCTCTATCTTCTTAGGGTCCACCTGTATGCCCTCTCTAGAAACCACGTGGCCTAAAAATGCCACCTGATTCAATTAGAACTCACACTTTGAAAACTTGGCATACAACCTGTGCTCCTTTAAAGTCCGAAGCACCCTTCTCAAATGTATAACATGCTCAGCTTCACTCTTGGAATAAACCAAGATATCATCAATGAAGACTATTACAAACTGGTCTAAGTATGGCCTGAACACCTAATTCATCAAGTCCATAAAGGCTACTGGAGCATTAGTCAACCCAAAGGACATTACTAAGAACTCATAATGGCCATATCTCATCTGAAATGCTGTCTTGGGCTCATCACCTCTTCTGATCCTCAACTAGTGATACCCAGATCTCAAGTCTATTTTAGAGAAGCATGTAGCACATTGAAGCTGATTAAATAGGTCATTGATCCTTGGAAGTGGATACTTGTTCTTGATGGTGACCTTATTCAATTGTCTGTAATCAATACAAATTCGAAGGCTACCATCTTTCTTCTTCACAAACAACACCGGAGCACCCTAAGGCGATGTACTGGGTCTAATGAAACCCTTATCAAGCAACTCCTGCAACTGCTCTTTCAGCTCCTGTAATTTTGCTGGTGCCATTCTATAGGGTGGCATAAAAATAAGATCCATACTAGGTATGACATCGATACATAACTTTATCTCTCTGTCTGGTGGTAATCCTAGTAATTCTTCAGGAAAGATATCTAGAAATTCACACACCACTGGCACTTATTCAATCACCCCATTCACTTGATCAACATCCCTTACCACTGCCAAGTAGCCCTGACAACCCCTTCTAAGCATCTTCCGGGCTGTGATGGCAAAAATGAGATTACAAGGCATGGAGCTCTTTTCTCCTTTAAAACAAAATTCTTCTTCATTTGGAATTCTGAACACCACTTCTTTCTCTCTATAATTCACCAAAGCATAATACCTCAACAACCAATCCATACCCAAAATGACATCGAATTCCAACACATCAAGCAACACCAAGTCCGCCAATAATTCTCTACCATCAACTATCACCGGACACGAAGGAAAGAAGACATCTGTCTCTAACTTGTCACTAAGAGGAGTCAACACAGATAGAGGAAAGGACAACCTAGAAGGCTGCCACTCGATTCTCGAAGCGAACACGGGAGAAATGAATGAATGTGAAGCACCGGGGTCAAACAATACTCTAGCATCATATGCACAAACTGAGAGAATACCTGCTACCACTATATTCGAAGTCTGAGCATCATGTGGTGTCAAGGTGAATACTCGAGCCTGGCCACGACCTGCCTGCTGAGATGTCAAGGGCTGCACAAACCCACGACCACTAGGCCTACTAACTGAACCTTGGCCCTGTTGACCCATAAGCTGTGGCGGTCTCTACTGTGGCTGTATTGGTGCTCTATACTGCTGGGGCATCGGATAGTAGGGCTGAGCCACTGATGAAGACGAACCCTGAGCATACTGTGGCTGATATCCTGAGTAAGGACAAGCTTTGGCAAGATGACCAACCTATCCACATCTAAAGAAAGCGCCTGACAATAAATGACACAGGCCCTGATGAAATCATCCACAACTCGCACATGCACTGGCCCCAAACCTAGAACTACTATGTCCGGAGCTCTGCCCACTACTACTGCTGCTGACTCCAGTACTGAATCTATGACCCCCTACCACTTCTCCTATTCATGGCATAACCATGGAGACCAACTCGGTGAGTCCTGGACCTCCTACCACCCTGCTGTGAACTACCCATAGCCTGCTCACTCGAACTACCGATGTGAAATGCTGGCTGCTGGTACCCGGGAGCTACACTATATCCACTACCACCAACTATATAGGGATCTATCATGGTGCCCTGGCGAATATGTCGCCTCTCAATCAAATGGGTCTCCTCAATCACACTCTCTAGGGTGTGGTCCTCAGCACGTATGCCAACAAAAGCGAGTCCCAATCTAGTAACATACAACTCCACTGCACTATAAGGGTCCCTCCTGATATCCTCCGCATGTCAGGACAGCCTATTAAACTCCCTGGTGTAGTCCTCCACTGATCTATCCCCTCTAGTGATGTGGAGCAACTGCCACCTGTAGGCATCTTTGGTGGCTGGAGGACAGAAAAATCTCAAGAAGCGGTCCTTAAACTCTGGCCAAGTCAACTCGTGCATAGATGGCTGAATCGACTGCATAAACCAGTCTTGAGCTGCAACTTGAACTGACAACTCCACAATCATTATTCTCTGATAATCCATGTGTCCCGTCCTGGTACGTGCCTCGATAGCATTAATGAAGTCTAAGGCATCACCCGTACCATCAAAAGAAACTCTACCGATCCGGGAGTAAATAAGTGCTGCCTCAGTATCTGTCATCCCCTGATTCCTTTACTGTAGCATTTGCTGTACAAGGGGCATCGCCTGATTCAATGCTGCAAGACCCTGATTAATCCCTGCCAGTCCAGCTGCAAAGGCTGTGGGGTCAATGGTTGGGGCTTCAGGCTCGACTGGCTACTGATCAGGAATCTCAGCTGCAGCTACCCTGGCTCGACCTCTGCCTCTGCCCCTGCCCCTATGACGTGGAGCAGGAGGGGGAGCCTCATCGTGCATAAACTGCTCATTAAGTCTAAGGGTCGGATCGACATCAGGGTCGGTATGCACACACCTCATTCTGAAAAAGACAAGGAAAATTGAATTCAAAATAAGGTAAGAATATTTAACGTAAAGCAGAATTAGAAATAAGAACATCTCAAAGACAATTATCAACCCTAAAGCTACAGTAGTTACACAGAAAGACAGACATGGACAATTAATCAAACTTAAGCTCTGATACCAATTTTGTCATGACCTAAACCCAAGAGCATATGACCGGCACTAGGGAATGGGTAGGCATAAGGTCCCCGAAACCCGTAGTAAGCCTAAAAGGAAAGAAAAATAACACCTTATAATTTAAAACTTTATTTTAAAATAGGACACATTATCAAACTGATTTTTCTAAAATTTAAACGTAATTGAATACATAATCAACATATTTTCAGCATCACATATATAAATCAAACTTAAATCGTTATACATAAACATGGTACATATAAATAAAATACCCAAATATACTTAAGTCATACAATTCATAGTACATTTACTACTGTAACTTCCTAGAACATTACAACAGTACAACTTACAATGACCTATATAAAATGGCCAGTGATGAAGAAATATGGCGTGGAGGTAATCTGAGGTCGAACTCCTAGGCTCTTGAAAAAAATAAATTGAGGGGAATCAGACCTCACTGAGTAAGTCAATAAAAAGATCTGTACGGTTTGAAAACCTTTTTGAAAACTATATATATTTATAGTGAAAATAATTTATAATGTATAGGTATAGCTTTTGAAAAATCTCGGTAGAACCCTAAACCCAAAAATCTAAATGGCCAATCGAGCCCACTTATTCCAACCAGATTGCTGGTCCCCGAGAGCAAAGGCATCAATCGAGGCACCAAGTCGCAGTCATTCACTTAATCCAAATATATGGTACTGGCGGTCCCCGAGAGCTAGGGCATCAATCGAGGCAACCATCTCAGTCCATTATTAACCTTACAATCACTGGCGGTCCCCGAGAGCATAGGCTTCCATCGAGGCACCCATCCTAGTTTAACATTCTCCCGCCATAAATAATTTGGATCCACCTCTCAATCTCTACCATGTGCACACGGTCTTGATGAGGCCCACCAAGTAGCCCATTCTACCAAAATGTCTCAAAAAAATCAATTCTTGAATAAATAAAATACGTTTTAAATCTTAAATAACATCATTAAATTAAATAAATCATATGTTAAATATAAAAATATGAGCGCATGCATTCTGTAAGTAAACACACGCACAGATCATTCTATTGACTTACAAGATGAATGCGAAGGCTAATGACCACGCGTCTGCCTCAGTCTCACGACTTTTGCTCCGATATGCTCTAGAAAGAAAATAACAAATCGATTTTTAAAACATGACTATGAAATAAAATCGAAAATCAACAAAATGATGAATTTCCAGGCTGACTTGAGGAAGACTGGACAAGACTCGATAGACAGGATAGAACCTAACTAACGGTAGAAATTTTTATGAATATCACGTTTTAAGAGAAAATCTACCAAAATTTCGGCAGAGTCTCCTATGTAAAACGGACATCTCTCTACCAAAAGTAGAGCCAAACCTACATAGAAAATGCACTTCTAATAACCACAGACATACACACTTGAGTTGGGCTCCCAAAACTACACTTATCCCCGACCGAGATCACAACTCAACAAAACATCAAAAAAAAAATGATATCAATTATTTCCCAAAATACATATTACACATACATATATACTAAAAATATATAAAATCTCAATTATTCAAAAATTAAACAACTCACTTTGCATTTTATTATCAAAATATAATTATGACCTAAATTAAAACCGTTACATCAAATACACTAAATACAACCTTATATTCAACTTTTATTACCAAAATAATGTATTATAAATATATATAATATTTGGAATTAATATTCAAAATTAACACTACTTAATTAAAAATATCAATTAATTTATAAAAATTGTCTAAACCTCTTAAATAATGATAAAACTAACTAAAATATATATTTAACTATAATTAGTGTAAAATTACATTTTTACCCCTAAATACATTATTTACATAATGTATTATTAGTACTAAAAAAATTCCTTAAAATTATTTAATTATCTAAAATTATTTTCTCAAAATTAAACTTCTTAATATAATTAAAACATAATATCAACTAATAATTTCTTTTAAAAATAAATAAATATATAATTTAACCTACTAATCACATTTGACATAAACTCAAAAATATTTATAAAATAATATAAAAATCACAAAAATTATAAATTAAGTTCTATAATTAATAACATTTATTAATAACTTCAATTATTAAAATTTTATAATTTTTACAAAAAAATTTTGAAATTAATAAAAATATTAATTAAATACCCTAAATTTACAAAAACTTATAATTAACACCAAATTTCTAAAACCTTAAAAACAACCCAAACATTACAAATATAAAATCTTAATTACTCTAATTTCACTAATTAAACCAAAGAAAAATCCAATAAATTCAAATAAAAATTAAATAAAATTATACAAAATTCTGTAAATTAAGGAAAATTCAGAAAAATATTTAAAAAAATTTGAATTTGAACAACTAAATGACATAACTCAACATTTAACTAAGAACAACTTAAGATCAACACTCAATCCCATTCAACAACTAGAAAATGACCTAAAAACAACCTAAGAATAACCCAGCACAACTCACCTTCAACCTCCAATTCCGACGTCGGAGGTGAGTTGCAGCAGTGGTTTTCGACTTGGACTAACGTCATAGATGATGAGGGAAGCTGGGGAAACTTTGGTGGCATCAGATCAGCTCGGATCAAGAGGGACCGAAGGTGAGGAAGAGAAGCAGCAGCAGCAGCACCGCCTGGAAGCTTCAAGCT
The DNA here is from genome assembly GCA_947683625.1 of Mallotus nudiflorus. Taxonomy (NCBI): domain Eukaryota; kingdom Viridiplantae; phylum Streptophyta; class Magnoliopsida; order Malpighiales; family Euphorbiaceae; genus Mallotus; species Mallotus nudiflorus. The sequence goes on from CANTUR010000381.1 coordinate 426,872, forward strand.
CACGGTGGCAATGGAGTTTTGGTGGCGGAGAAGGAGATGGCGCAGTGAGGGGGAAGGTGGAGATGCAGGATGGCACCAGCTTGGGGTCGACGGAAGGGGAGGTAAGCTTCCTTCTTCTTTTTTTTTTTTTCTGTTTTTCTCGTTTTTTGTTTCTATATATATATATATATATATATACCTAATAGTACATAAATTAACCATGAAGTTAATATAGTTTAAAATAGTAATAATAATAATAATAATAATAATAATAATAATAATAATAATAATAATAATAATAATAACAAAAATAAAAATAAAAATAAACAATGAAATTTTAAACAATAAATAGATAATACTCACATATAATCATCTCATAAATTAATAACCCTAAAATAATAATATTAACAATTGTATAATATAATTCAAAAGTGATTATTAGTAACACAGTTTGGAAATTACTCTATTTAAATAAAAATATAGGGTATTACAATTTTTTTCTTTTTTTTTACAATTTTCCTTTTTTCTTTTTTCTTTTTTTTTAAAAAAAGAAAACCTTGAACAATCTAATGACACCCATGAGAAAATTAGAGACCTTCTTATAAATTGATCCTCATCCGGTTCTATATGAATTGTATCATCGTTCTAGATGAGTTATATTATTTTGAGTCCAAAATTAAAAATTTAAAACATAATCAGTCAATCTTATGATAATATGCTCATTACTCTCACTCAATTCTGAAATCAAGTCTTTATTGTATTATTTGTTCTAGACATTATTATTTATTATAATTAATTGTGTATATTTTTCAAATTCTCATTTTAAAAAGTTGTATTTACGTAATGTAATTTATTTGAGAGCTATTATATTAAAAAATATTAAAGTTATTATTATTATTATTATTATTATTATTATTATTATTATTATTATTAGCATGCATGTACATTATTTTATTTTAATTGTCATTATTTCTATATAGCATTATTATCATTATTTCTATTGTTATATATAATTATTTTAAACTAGGGTTATTTTATTATTGTTATGTGTTAGGTAGGTGTGTGTGTGTGTGTATATATATATATATATATAATGGTCAAAAGCATATAATATCCGGTTAACTCCCTCCCCTTCCTTTTTCTTTTTCTTCTCTTCACACCATCCCCCTTCCTGTCATTGTGCAACCCAAACCAGCGCCACCCACACCTCACCGGACTGCCACCACTCGCCACCAGCATCTTCCCCTTCCTTTGGATATCGACCGCTGCTGCTATCCTTACTTGAAGCCGCTGGAGCTCGCAAATTGCAGCAGGAGTCGAGAGAGAAGCTTCCCTCGCCGGCATCGACTCCGATGGACTCAGCTCATGTCCTTGGGCTTTCCAGACTCCTTGAGCTACGATGATTCCATTTCTAAGCTCCTTTGAAGTTCATTCTCCCTTGGTTTTGAATTTTGATTAAGTTTTTGTTTATATCTAATTAGGATTTTATATTTTTATTTTATTTTTGGCATTGATCCATGGTTTTTTTTCTTTAGTAATGTTATTTAGAATAGCTCAAGCTTCTCAAAAATAATTTTTATGTATTTTTTTGAATTAATTTGATTAATGGTTATTTTTTAATATTTTAATAATATAAATTGAATTTTTGTTAATTTTTTTAATTAATTATTTTGGATGAAAATTTGAGTTATTTAGTGTTATTAAGTTGATTTAGTAATTTTAGAATTTATAAAATAATTTTAAGTGAATTTATATAATTTTTGAGAAATTATTAATATTATGTGATTTTTGGATATATAGGTTAATTGTGTAATTTTATTGAAAATATAGTTAAATAATATGTTTTAAATGGTTTTAGAATTTTATATGGTATTAAAATAATTTTTATAAATTATTTACTATTTTTAACTGATTAATACTAATTTTTGAAAATTATATTCAAATAATGAATTATTTACTATTTTGTGATTAAATGGGTTTTTAACTAATTTTATAATATATTGAAACTATTAATATTTAAATGTGAATTTGACTATTTATATTGAATATTTGAAAAATTGGATTTTTATAAAATTATATAAATTATTTGAGATTTTTATTAATTATTATGAAAAATATTTATATTTAGTGTTTTGATGTTTAAATAAATTATATTGTGATTTATTATTGATTTCATGGATTTTTAGTGATTTTAATATATTATTATTTTATATATTTTTTTATCGTGTATTGTGAACCTAGGTTGGGAATTGTATAGTTTGGAGTCTCAACTCAAGGTGTTGAGCTATAGTGAAGTTTATAAGTGTGTTTGCTTGTAGGATTGACTATACTTCTGTAGAGGGATGTCCATTTTACAGAGGAGACTCTGCTAAATTTTTGATAGATTTCTCGTAAAATGTGACATCGAGTCGATCCTAAGTTTTGAATTCTGGGTTTAAGTCAAGTCTTTCTTAAAAATTCTAGAAGTTAGGGTTTCTATATTTTCTGATAGTTGTTTTACTTTCTATCTTTTAGCCGTCCCTCCGGTCGTGTTTACTAGTTGAGGTCGAACATGATGTAGTAGAGGAGCACATCTATCTTATAAGTTAATATTCAATTTGCATGTTGGGTTTTCAAATTTAATACAAAAATTTCTGATCAATTTAATATTATGAGATTCAAGTCAGTATTCTTTAAATGGTATCGTATAACTTAATTTATGATTGGTTTATTTTATTTTAATTCATTGTAATTTTTCTTATTTTATTTATCTTCATTTATTTTAAATAAACTACGGTAGAACAAGCTACCTAATGGGTTTCATTAGGACTGTGTGTGCATTGGTCAAATATTGGGTTGTATCGATTATTACAGGGGTCGAAGGTCTGGTGATGCTTTGCTCTTGGACACAGCCAGTAAAGTTGGATTATATTTATTAAATCACTGGGGCCGATGATATGGTGATGCTTTAATCTCGGACACCGCCAGTGATATTGGATTAAATGACGTGACTGCGATTGTGCATCCTAGTGATGCTTTGCTTTGAGAATCTGGCAGTCTTAGATATAAGTGAACAAAATGGTTATTAGAATTGAGAATTAGGGTCCTCCTTTTGAAAAATGAATTTCTTATATGTATCTCAAATGATTTGAATAAAATTATAAATATATTATATCATCATAAAAAGCTATTTTAAAGATAATTTTTAAACCGCATTCATTTCTTTTATTAGCTTAATCAATGAGATCTGACTCCCCTCAACTTTTTTTTAGGAGTTTAGGAGCCTTTTGTTAGACCTATTTCCCTATGTCGAGTAACTTCCTCACCGGTTATTTTATATAGGTCTACATAGTTTATACTTGTAATAGTATCCGTGTACCATAGTAAAGAAATTGTATAATTGCATATTTTAATTTAGATATTATGTATTTGAGATTTTTGCACTGAGATATTATTTTGTATAACTAATTATTACTATATTATGCATGATGATGACATGGTTTATTTAAATTGAGAAAAATTAGTCTGATAATGTGCATCATGATGTAATTATTGCATTGTAAAGTTTTAAAGGTGAAATGTTCTGTATTTTTCTTTTAAGGCTTACTACGGGTTTCAGTACCTTTAAGTTTTCCCATTCTCTAGTGTCGGTCACGTACCCCTAGGTTCGGGTTGTGACATAAATTTTGAAATTAAAAAAAATTAAAATGAATGAAAAACTAATATTTCAGTCATTTTTAATTTTTTTAATTTTAAAATTTAACTTAAATAAATTAATAAATTATTAGGTCCTTTATTTAATTATTATTTTTATTAATAAAAGTAACCAAATAAAATTATTATAATAATTTTTAAGTTTATGATGTTATAAACTATAGATTTATAATTTATCAAAATTCTTTAATTATTTATTTTAAAAATATTTATATTATATATAGTCTTGTATAATGCGTGAACAAATGACTAGTTATTGATTTTTTTTTTTCAAACAAGCAAAGAAAACTTCATTAAAAGACAGAGAAGGTCAAAATACAACAACTTATGCAAATTTAGATGGACATAAAAGCATCGATCTAACATGAGAACACTATCTTGACATTTAGATAACCAGTCAACAACAGTGCTAGTAGACATAGGGATCAAACGAATATGAAGTCTTAGGATTTCTGCTAAGGACTATTTGATGTCTTAAACTAGTGCAAGAGCTTCCCAAAGGACTTTATAAGCTGAATAGCATTGGATGGCACTATAACAATCAAATTCTATTAGAAAGTGCTGACCTGAGAAAGTACAGGTGAAGCAAATACCTTCCTTCAAGGCCAAAAGCTCAACTTGAAGAGTAGAGTAACTACGAGCCATATGGGTGCTAAAGTGGATGACCTGCCCTTTTGAGTTATAACAAATAAACACAACTCTACAAGAGTGAGTGATAGGATTAAAGGACACATCATAATTAACTTTCAAGGCACCTTTAGGAGGGGCTTGCCAAGGTATAAAGTTAGATTGAGTAGCCCTTTTATTAGTGGAAGAAGTGGGAACAGAGTTAAAAGTGTTTAAAGAAAACCACTACCCTTTATCTTTTCAGTTATAGACTTAGGATCATCATAATTGCCATGAAAAAGAAGGTCGTTTCTAGATTTCCATATGAACCAATAAGTACTAGCAATTAGATTAAGAGTGTCTAGATACCCACCTTCATCAAGCATTTGGAAAATTCATGACCACCAATTCCCAAAAGAGTTAAAACCAATAGCATTCGGCATATAGCCAATAGGACTTGCAAACTAGATAAGTTTTGAATGGTTACAAAGAAAGAGCATGTGCTCTAATGTTTCAATAACTTAGAAGCACCTTTGACAAGTTAGATTAATTTGTTAACCCTTACAAGCTAGCTGCTCTCATGTTGGAATAACATTCCTCATGCATCTCCATAAGAAATTTTTGATTTTTGAAGGGATGTGGAGAGACCAAATTTGTTTCCAAGATTTAGAATATAAAGAGGAAGGTGAAAGAGAGCATACCTAATTGCTCTTAAGGAGGCCATAAACAAATTTTATAGAATAAGAGCCATTCTTCTGGAAATACCAAATCAATATATCTTGAGCTCTAAGGTTAGAAGATTGAATAGGAATGTAAAGGATAGCCTTACACTCTTCTTCATTGAATAAATTTCTAAGGAGTTCAACCTTCCACTGACTGTTCGACTAATTAATAAGATCCTTTACACAGTGTATATTTGAATCATTTGGTAGTTGCAATTGAATTTTAAAGGTAACAAAGGGACCCATGGATCAGTCTAAGGGTTAATAGAAGAACCTAAAAGAACATTCCATATTTTTCCCTATAAGATGACTTCCCTACCATGAAGCAAGCTACACCATAACCATGAGGGCCTTGAGCCTTGTTTAGCTTAGAGGAAGTCTGAATGAGGGAAATAAATTCCTTTCAAAATGTTGGCGCTAAAGGAATTTAGGTGTGCAATAAACTGCCATCCAATTTTCCCAAGCATAGCTTTATTAAACAATTGAAGCTCCCAAAATCCCATTTCACCTCTAGTTTTAGAGTTAATGAGATCCTTCCATTTCACCCAATGGATTTTTCTATCAGAAATGTTTTAGGACCACCAGAAGTTGTGAATTAACTATTCCACTTCCTTAATAACATATACATGAATACGAAAACTAACATAATATATGTAGGAAAGGATTGGATTACTGACTTAATTAGGACTTCTCTTCTAGCTTGATTGGGGAATCTACATTTCCAAGATAGAATTTTTTATCTTGCCCGCTCGATGAGATATTTACAAAGCATTCTTCTAGTTTGTGACCAATCTATAGGGATGCCATGATACTTAAAAGCATAGTGGGATTCTGAGATCTGAAAAAAACTAGTAATGTCATTCTTAACATCATGATTGACATTGCTACTAAAAAGGAGCTCAAATTATTTTAAATTAAAAAACAAACCATATTCATTAAGAAATCAATGAAGTATATTTTTAATTATAAAGGCCTCAGACATATTAGTTGCTCTAAATATAATAGAATCATCTGTAAAGAAAGAGCGAGTTAGGCAAGGACTATATCTCGAGAGCTTGATACCTTTTAGATTACCTTAAAACTGACTATTGGAGAGAGCATAAGAGAGGGCATCCACTACAATGATGAATAGATAAGGTGATAGTGGATCTCTTTGATGTAACCCTCTACGAGGAACAAAGGGACTTATAAGGCAACCATTAACAATAACATAATATTTGACAGTTGTAACACATTGCCAAATCCAGCTATTCCATTTCTCATCAAAGCCCATCCGCATCAAAACTTGCTTAAGAAAAAGCCAACTAACATTGTCAAAGGCTTTTGCAAAATCCAATTTGAGAGCAAAATAGCCATGTTTTCCTTTAACCTTATATTTTAGAGCATGCCTAACTTCATGGTTAATGATAATATTATCTTGAATATTCCTACCTTTTACAAAAGCATTTTGATTTTGAGTAATAATATTGGGGAGCCGGACTTTTAAATGATTAGTTAGAATTTTTGAGATTACCTTATAGAGAAAATTGCAACAGCTAATCGGCCTGAAGTCGTAGAAAGAACTTGGGTCCTTGCTCTTAAGAACTAGAATAATTAAAGTGGAGTTATACTTATTCGGTAGAGAAATCCTTTACCAGCCCCACCACATCCTCTTGAACTAGTTTTTAGTGCATTTGAAAGAAAGCACCTGGAAACCCATTAAGGCCAAGAGCCTTGTATTTACCTATAAAAAAGATTGCATCCCTTATTTCTTCTCTGCTGACCTCCTTAGTTAGCTCTAAATTCATTTGCTCTATGATTACATGAGGGAAATTTCCTAAAATATAATTGGAAGGGGATGGAGAATGACAGCTGAAAATGTTGCAGAAATAGGCTATGGCCTCTTATTTGATTTATGCTTCATCAGATATCCACCTGCTCAATTAGTTTTGAATTCTAACAATTTTCTTTCGATGCCGCCTTTGAACTACTGAGGAGTGAAAGAATTTTGTATTCCTGTCGCCCTCCTTAAGCCATTGGCAATGGGAGCGTTGAATCCAATTAATTTCCTTATGGGCATAAAGCTTATTTATCTTTGATCTAAGCCTAATTTCTTCCCTTTTCTATAAGTTTTTATAGTCCCCTAACATAACATGATCCAATTGAGCTTTTAAAATAAGTAGCTTTTGCTGACAGTTTCCACATCTGCTATACACCCATTGCTTCAATTCTAGTTTAAGCAAAAGGAATTTTTCCTCGATAGTAGATTGAGCTAGTAATGGAACTACAAGCTTAACCCAACTTTACTCAATTACTTATTTCCAATTAACATCAAGATCCCATTTAGCTTCATATTTAAAGATTTTTCTTCGGAAAATATATTTGGAATTTAGTATGAGGATAATGGTCGATGATCCGATCTAGTGAAAGACTCATGGACAACTTGTGCAAATGCAAATTTGAGCCTCCACTCAGCATTGCAAAGAGCCTGATCTAATCGAACTTGAATGTTAGACTCACTAGTTTGTTTATTGTGCCAAGTAAATAGACTACCTTTGAAACCCATATCAAGAAGATCATAATCTTCAATTAAGTTTTTGAATGGTTCCAGCTGGGATTGAGAAAGAAAAGCGCCTCCTTTCTTCTTTTCGGTAAACAGACAAGTGTTGAAATCCCCGATGAGGACCCAAGGAATTGGCGATATGAGCTTCAGATCGCGGATGTCATTCCACACTTTATTTCTGAATTCTCTCCTTGAATCGCCATAAACGTCAGCAAAGTGCCAAACTTCATCAGTTGTTATTAATGCATCGATGTAGTAACAGAACATACCTTTGATGTGTATTCCCAATTAATCATCCCACCATAAAGCAAGGCCAGTAGATCTTCCATTTGGATCAACATAAGGGCCAGTGCAATATCCAAACTTAGATCACAGCTTTTCCATCTCATTTTGTGGTTGTTTTGTCTCAACTAGAAAAACCAGATTTGGCATATGTTGATACATCAGTTGACGTATAGATCGTCTAGTAAGAGATTGTCCTAATCCGTGACAATTACAGGCGAGGATTGACATTAGGGAAAATGGAAATAAAGGGAGACAGGGAAGGTTGAATTCGAAATAAGAAGAGAGGCTATCAAAGATATGGAAACGAAATGAAACAGAGCTATGAGGAAAGCTATCAGAAAATTATATTTGCTATCGGAAAACAACCAGTTTTCATTCTTGGTTTTGACCACCTTCTAATCTTATTTCACGAAATATGCCCTCTGTTTCTAGTTTTCTGATACAAGTTAATGATTTAATATCAAGAATATTACAACAAATTATTAATCGGAAAGTAAACATTATTTATTTATAATAAACATTAAAAATGAATTTTCTATTAATTTAGCTTTTTTAAACAATTGTTATTTCATTAATCTCTATTCATATTGTATTATAGATAAGGTTTTGTACAAGTGTAAAAAAAAAATAATAATTTAAAAATCGCTGATTGTTTCGGAAAATCCGTTCAAGTAACAGAACATTACCGTGATTTGGTATTGCGGCGTGATGATCAACCCCAAGTCTGATCTATATAAATTTCAATCTTGCATGGCGCTTTTTCCTCCGGAATCCTTCTATCATTGTGATGCAAGTTCCAGAGATGCAGCAGCCGAATGATTTTCCGTGAGCTTATATCAATTAACCAGTATAGGTTAATTACTTAAAATAATGTAAATTTATTAATATTTTCCTATAATTTCATTAGTATAAAAATTAATATTAAATAGATTATTAATTAATATTATTAATTTACTATATTAATAGTAAATAACAACAAAAGAAGCAATTCAAATGCCTCTTAAATAACCCAATGTGTCTTGTTCCTGTCCAACTCACCAGGAGATCGAATAGCAATTTACGTTTCACCCCTTTAACTTATTAATATTAATATTAAATAGAAATAATTAATATTAAATACAAATATAAATTTATTAAATATTATTCATTAGTATTTGGTTATAAATTCATTAAAAATAAACTATACATTAATTAATATTTACTTACAAATTTATCACTATACATTTTCATTAATAATAAACTATATATTCATTACTGATTGTGTATATATTCATTAACAATGAATTTTATATTTATTAGATTTCAAATTCATTAACAATCAACTTTATATTTGTTAGAATTTGTCTGTGTGTTCATTAATAATGAATCTAAAGTAATAGAAATTAATTATTACTTATTTATTCAATAAAGTATTTTTAAAATTACTTTTTATGTTAGTAATTTTATAATTATTTATTTTAAAAATTATTTTGATTTATTTACTAAAATATTATTATAATTATCTAAAAAATAAACATTAAAAAATTCTAGAATATATTGAAGAAGAAAACAACAATTCTGGAACCGTTTGAGTTTCTAAATCATGATCAACACTATCAAGATGCACTAAACAATCAAATGTATCAGAATATATATATATATATATATATATATATATATATATATATATATATATATATATAGTAAAGAACCATCAAATGCATCAACAGACCATGTTTCTGAATATGCGAAACATGGTGATATCCCACTTAATTAGGGGTCCTTTACTCCCTAAATAGGAACACTTGAATCAGGGAGAAAACAGATCCGTCCAAGGAACTACTCCAAAGAGGAATCCTAACCAAAGAAAGAACACTTTTTTACAAAGATTATGATTCACTGTCTCACAAGAAATCCAACTCCTCCCAAGTTTGAGTATTGCTATATATAGAACCCTATACCCCTCATAAGGGGACATCTCATTCTCACACATTCAAACTATCTTACATTCTCCTTGCTTCTATTCTCTAACTTAGGCATCAGAGTGTTTGTGGGGATCCTTCCTATCTCTCACCTTATCCTCTATTCGTGCTTTGCAGGACACCTAACCCAAGAGTTCCGGAGATCAATTATCAAGTAGCGCTATCTATGGGAACTCCTTGGGAAAAGCCATTCATTTACTTGCTAAGCTAAAGACACCTTCACTATGACTTCTAGCCCACCTCCAGCCCAGATTCCTAAAGCCTGCACCAATCCTTCTGCACATATCCTTTTGATCGACCTTTCAGACCCTCTGTCACGACCCAAAACAGGGGCCATGACCGGTGCTAGGGAATGGGAATTCTTTTGAATCCGGAACCCGTAGCAAGCCTAAAATAAAATAGACAATAGTAATAATAACAACACCATTAAGAAAATACTGTGCAGCGGAATAAAATCATAAATATAAAAATAATAATCCACCAAGGGATTTAAATCAAATCCTCATCCCATATATATAAATAAACTTTTAATACAAATCTAGTTCAAATATTTAAAGTACATATCTCATGACTTTATACAACTACTGCAGTGTCTAGTTTATAAAAATAAAACTCAAGTGAGCAGTTTACATAAAGAAGCCAGAGCGGAAGAAATCCGGCATACAGGCCTGCTACTGAGGTCTGATGAAGATGACTCTACTGAAAAATAGTCAACGGAGGGGAGTCAGACCTCACTGAGTGAATTACTATAATATATATACATGCATACTAAATGACAACGCATACAGTCAACAATATATATATAATATGTATGTATACAAGCAATTACATACAAATGCAATAAAATCATTTTATATATTTATTGAAAATCACTGTTTATGAAGGATCGAATAGAACCCTAAAAAAATCGCAACCTCAAAACAGTGTTAGACAACACTCTAGCCACACAGGTTCACTTATTCTAAAATATTCACTTATTCCAATTAGATAGTAGACTAGCCCCGAGATACTAAGTCGACTGAGCTCCAGCAGTCTGACTGTCAGTGTGATTGGCCCTGAGATACTAAGTCAACCGAGCTCCAGCAATCACACTCCCAAATCATATCTCACATATCAAATAATCAGATCCAATCAATATCCTCAAACAGGTTAGTAATATAACCTAAATGCTATACGCGTACCGGTACGTACTTGGTCCTAGTGCTGCCCACTAGGTAGCACGTTAATATAAAACATGCATTCATAAAAATAAATGATGCTTGAATTTAAATTATAATAGCAACAATAACCATATATATACTAGAAATATACCAAAAGTAAACCAGGTATATTTCGAGTATATATACGTTAAATAAATCCAATTAAATTACAAAATAAACTAGAAATGTTTTTGAAAACATTTTAAACATAATTCGTTAATAAAACATGCATATAATTTGAAAATATACCAAAATATACCGAATATAAACTAAAAATAAACTTAAATACTAATTGAATTATTTATGCATAATTAATCAAAATAACATACATTTCTAAATCATGCTCCCTAAGCATATATATATATAATAGTAACTCACAAATTAGTGCGCTCCACAAGATGGGTCTGATGGGCCTGGTCCACTAGGCCTCGGTCTCGGCGCAACTAAACAAACAAAATAACAGACATCAAAATAAACCTAATGAAAACTCCTAAAAACTCTATCTAGATTACTAGACATAGAATTAGAATTAGGGTTTGACCGAACATCACGTTTTATGAGAATTCTACCGAAAATCTGGCAGAACCTCCCCTGTAAAATGGACATCTCTCTACTTAAAGAGTAGAGCCGGCCCTGCAAAGAAACACACTTCAAAAAATAGACACAGAAACACATCCACAACCCCACGGTCGGACTCCAAGCTACAGTTCATCGATTGAGGTCCACAATTCACAAAATAATATAGAAATGCCAAAAATACCCTTATATCATAGAAATACATTTTATAAGTATAAATTACATAATTAACCCTAAAACACAGTAAAAATCGATAAAAACTCATTTTATTAGAAAAAGCGTATATTATATATATAATTGAAAATAATTCACAAAAAATAGTTTTAACTACTCAAAAATACTAAATAATTTGTAGAAATCATTTTTATACCTTAAATAACTATTAAAAGCAATTTAATTACATTTCTAGCCAATTTAGGGTAAAATTATCAAAATGCCCCTATATATATAAATATACTAAAATTACTTCAAAAATTCACCAAAACTAATATAATTGCACAAAATTAATTTTCTCAACATTTTTATCAATAATATCAATAATTAAACTCAATTAACTAATTAATTTAAATTAAAAACACAATTAACCCTATTTTCTCAAAATTACATAAACTAATTAAATTCAAAATAAATACATAGAAATTCATAAAAATTCCAAATAAATTTCTATAATTCATTTAAACACCTATATTTATCATAAAACATAATTTCATAATTTATTTAATTAATTTTTGAAAATTATAAAATAATAATAAAACATTCAAAAATACCCAAAAATCAAAATAATTCCCAAAAATTCTACAAAAATTCACACATGTAGATTAAGCTAAGGGGAACAATATTTGTGAAGGAATTTTTCATGAATCAATTTCGAAGTTCAAAAAAATTAAGAACCCTAAAACGGCCGAATTACCAAAATCGAAACCTAAGCAAATCTAAACCATTTTAAGTGAAACAAAGCTTGGAATCACACTCACTGGAGATCAAGGAGAAGAAAGAGACCAGCGGTGTCAAAAATGGTGGCCAGAATCACTGTGAACGACGGTGAGAATGAATTTTGGCTTTCCGGTGATATCAAGCTCCTCCAACGCCGGAAATGGACTCTGTTGGTGGCAGAACAGCTGAAGGAAGGAGGTGGCACGCCGGGAGGCACACCGACGGCAAGAGAACAGCGTGACAGTGGCCGGGTTAGCGTGAGGGACTATCGGGGAAGAAGGAGAAGCTTCAATGGCAATTTCGTAAATAACTCAAACTTTATTTTTTTTGTTTAATATTAAATGTATATGGATATATATATACTTTTACACTATATATTAAAATAATATAAACTCACACACATTAAATATACACCACACACATATAATTTAATATTTTAATAATTTATACACTAAAAATAATTAAATAATATTAAAACTAATTAATAAATAATAAAATATTAGGGTAATTAATTAAACCCTAGTTAAATAAATAAATACACACATATACACTCTATCTAGTACTTTTAAAAATATATATGAGTTCATACAAATGCGGAAATCTATTTAAAATAATTAATAATAAATAATTTACGTGTCAATTTTCCCGAAAATGCAAGTCCCGGGAAAATTTTACGTAAAGTACTTAAAATAATATAAAATAATTAAAAATCATTTTTAATTAAATAGCAACTCATGAAATATCATAAATATATACAAAAATTATTAACACTGCATATCCCGATGCAGTATTAAAATATTTTAAAACACGGGATATTACAGTCTTCCCCCCTTACAAGAATTCATCCCCGAATTCCAGAAAGAAAATGATCACAAGATCAAGAAAGGAAGAGATACGGGTAAGAAGCTCGCATCTCAGCTTCAGTCTCCCACGTATGCTCCTCAACTCTATTGCTACGCCACAGAACCTTGACCATCGGAATCTACTTCGAATGCAATTGTCAGACTTGATAGTCAACGATCGCTACAGGTTCTTCCACAAACGTCAAATCTTCACTCACTTCTACACTGTCAGGCTGCAACACGTGTGAAGGGTCTGAGATATACTTCCTCAGCATCGAGATATGAAACACCGGATGCATCTGTGACATACTCGGAGGCAAAACCAACCGATATGCAATAGTGCCAACTCTCTTCAGAATCTTAAACAGTCCGATATATCTCGATGCTAACTTACCCTTCCTACCAAATCTCATCACACCCTTCATCGGAGATATCTTCAGAAAAATAAAATCTCCGACCTGAAACTCCACATCTCTGCACCTAGGATCCGTATAGCTCTTCTGTCTTCTAACTGCGGTCTCTAATCTGCGCTTAATCACGGTGACTTTCTCTGCAGCATCCTGAACCATCTCAGGTCCAGTCAAAGCTCTTTCCCCAATCTCATCCCAACTCAGAGGGGATCTACACTTCCTTCCATATAATGCCTCATACGGTGCCATGCCAATACTGCTATGGTAGCTGTTATTATATGCGAACTCAACAAGAGGCAAATGATCATCCCAGCTACCTCCTAAATCCAGGACACACATCCTCAACATATCTTTCAGTGTCTGGATCATCCTCTCAGACTGACCATCTATCTGAGGATGAAAAGTAGTACTAAAGTCCAACCTAGTGGCCATCACTTCCTGCAACTTCTGCTAAAAATGAGAGGTAAACATCGAACCTCTATTTGACACAATGGACATAGGTACTCCATAAAGGCACACAATATGCTTTACATATAGCTTCGCCAACCTAGCTACAAAGTAGGTGGCTTTCATAAGCAAGAAATGTGCAGACTTGGTTAACCTATCAACTATCACCCAGATGGAATTGTATCCATCCTTAGAATGAGGCAAACCCACCGCAAAATCCATAGCTATCCTTTCCCACTTCCACTCGGGAATAGGAAGAGGCTGAAGCTTCCTAGAAGGCTTCTGATGTTCAGCTTTCACTTGCTACCACGTCAAGCACTTGGCAACATAATCAGCGACATCCTTCTTCATTCCATCCCACCAGTATAAATCTCTGATATGGTGCTACATCTTAGTGACACCCGAATGTATGCTATAGGCTGTAGAATGTGCTTCCTCTAGGATCTCTTCTCTCAAATCATCTACATCAGGAACACACAATCTACCACTGATCCACAACACATTGTCATCATCAAGTGTGAAATCAGTGAACTTCCCTTATTGAACATTCTCTGCAAGCTCTTCTAGAATAGGATCTCGACTGTGAGCTGCTTTAATCCTATCCTTCAGTATAGATCGCACCTTAAATTGAGCTAGCAGTCCACCTGACCTACTAATCTTCATCATCAGACCTTGATCCACCAATAAATGCAACTCCTGGATCAACGACCTCCTCTCAACACTGATGTGAGCAAGACTGCCTGAGGACTTTCTATTCAAGGCATGTGCTACCACATTAGCCTTGCCCAGATGGTATAAAATCTCACAATCATAATCCTTTAATAATTCCAACCATCTCCTCTGCCTCAGATTCAGATCTCGCTACTGGAAAATGTACTTAAGGCTCTTATGATCAGTAAATATCTCACAAGTCACCCCATATAGATAATGTCTCCAGATCTTTAAAGCAAAGATCATTGCAGCCATTTCAAGGTCATGTGTAGGATAGTTCTGCTCATGCTTCTTCAACTGCCTCGAAGCATAGGCTATCACCCTACCATTCTGCATCAACACACAACCAAGGCCAACTCTAGAGGCATCACAATAGATTATGAACTTGTCCATACTATTAGGCAAAGCTAACACTAGGGCTATGGTCAATTTCTCCTTCAACAACTGGAAGCTATTCTCACAAGCTTCTGACCACTCGAATCTAACATTCTTCTAAGTCAAGCGAGTCATAGGGGCAGCAATTCTAGAAAAAATCCTGCACAAACCGCCTATAATACCCGGCTAAACCCAGAAAACTTTGAATCTTAGTAACAGAAGTCGGTCTAGGCCATTCAGACACTGCTTCAATCTTCTGTGGATCAACCTGGATACCTTCTTTAGACACCATGTGTCCAAGAAAAGAAACACTCTCTATCCAGAAGTTACACTTCGAGAATTTAGCATAAAGTTGATGATCTCTCAGTGTTTGCAGTACAATCCTCAAGTGATATACATGCTCCTCCATACTCCTCGAATAAACCAGTATATCATCAATGAAGACTACCATAAACTAATCCACATATGGTCTGAATACCCTGTTCATCAGGTCCATAAAAGCTATTGGTGCATTAGTCAAACCAAAAGACATCACCAGAAACTCATAATGGCCATATCGAGTGCGGAATGCCGTTTTAGGAACATTGGCTTCACTAATCCGCAACTGATGATAACCCGACCTCAGATCAACCTTAGAAAAGAACTGTGCACCCTGTAGCTGATCAAATAAGTCATCTATCCTTAGGAGAGGATACTTGTTCTTTACTGTCACCTTGTTCAGCTCTCTGTAGTCAATGCACAGTCTCAGGGTACCATCCTTCTTCTTCACAAACAGGACTGGTGCACCCCAAGGAGAAACACTGGGTCTAATAAAACCCTTATTCAATAACTCTTGCAACTGCTCCTTCAACTCTTTCAACTCTGCAAGAGCCATTCTATAGGGTGGCATAGATATAGGAGTAGTACCTGGAACCACATCTATACAGAATTTAATCTCTCTGTGAGGTGGTAAACCCAGCAACTCCTCGGGAAAAACATCAGGAAACTCATAAGCAACAGGAACATCTGTGAGTGACAACTTCTCCACTGAAGTATCCCTGACTAATGCCAAATATCCCTGACATCCTTTCCTCAATAACTTCCTAGCCGTAATAGCAGAAATAAGATTCTGAGGTGCTGAACTCCTATCACCCACAAACTTAAATTCTTCTTCATCAGGAATTCTAAACGTCACCTCTTTATTATGAAAATCCACTGCGGCATAGTGTTGAGATAACCAATCCATTCCTAGAATAACATCAAACTCCATCACATCCAACATAATCAAATTAGTGGGTAATTCTCTACCTCCCACGAGAACTGGACAATCAGAAAGAACAATATCGGTGTCCAAGGAATCGCTTAGAGGAGTGGAAACAGACAAAGGAAAAGCCATCCTCGAAGCTTGCCAATAATACTTGGAAGCAAAAATAGGAGAAATAAATGAATGCATGGCACCCGAATCAAACAAAATTGATGCATCCAAGTAACAAACATAAACAATACCTGCCATGACTACATTGGATGCCTGAGCATCCCGCTGAGTAAGGTGGAAGACTCTAGCCTGTCCTTGACCTCCCTACTGACTTGTAGAAGCTTGGCCAACACCTCT
This sequence comes from Mallotus nudiflorus, assembly GCA_947683625.1. Classification (NCBI taxonomy): domain Eukaryota; kingdom Viridiplantae; phylum Streptophyta; class Magnoliopsida; order Malpighiales; family Euphorbiaceae; genus Mallotus; species Mallotus nudiflorus. Next base: position 443,744 of record CANTUR010000381.1, read on the forward strand.
GGCACCTCCTCTAGTACCTCTACCACAACCCTGCTATGGAATAAGTTGAGTGGAACTCTGATGCTGGGCTAGAGGCAACTGAAATGGAATGGGTGTAGCACTAGTAATCGACTGCTAGGGAAATCGCATAATCTACGGCTGCTGATACCCAAAATAAGGACACAATCTAGCAAAATATCCTATCTGCCCGCATCTGAAGCATGTCAGTGGTGTCAGATAACATGGTCCTTGATGGACTCTACCGCAGGTCTGGCAAACACTGGCAGCTAATCCAGAACTATGACCACTGCTGCTACTCGAAGCACCTGACCCAAATTTGAATGGCCTACACTGACCTCCACGGCCATGTCTACTGCTCTGATGCACTCGTTGCTGCTGCCTCTGACTCTGCTGAGTTAGACCTCATAGTTGACTACTCGAACCAACATGAAAACTCGAATACGGAGTAGCCTGCAATCCACTCGACTGAACTCCCAACTGGTAATAATCAGGCATCGCTCCTTGCCTAACTAGCCTTAGCTCAATCTCCTTGGCCATCTCAATCATAGACTCCAGAGTAAGGCCTGCTGTAGGCATACCAGTAAATACTGAACCCAATCCAGGGACATATGTAGTAACTGTAAAATACTGGTCTTGCATCAGATCCTCTGCATATCTACCCAACCGGAGAAACTCTCGGGTGTCTCCTCTACTGATTGATCACCATGAGAAATGCTGGTCAACTGGAGACGATAGCTCATACGGAGAGGCTCTGGACAGAATCTCCTCAAAAATCGTTCTCGAAACTGAGCCCAGGTCATCGTCATTATATAGGGTTGGATCATCTGAATAAACCAGTCTAGGGCTGGTCCCTCGATAGACAACCCAATGATTATGATCTATTGGTACTCGTTATAAGCAGTCCGAGTCCGAGTCTCGATCATGTGCAGAAAATCTAACGGGTCGGAAGTCCCATCAAATGCAATCCTACCAACTCTAGCATAGAATAGAGCTGCCTCAGGGTCAGACATACCCTACTGATAGGCAGGCTGAACAGGCGGAACAACTGGAGGTATAAGAACATCAAGCTCAAGCTCTACAGGCTCCTCGTCCTGTAACTCTCTCTGCCTACGGCGACCTACCGCTCCTCGAGGTCTACCTCTACCACGACCTCTACGTCTAATTGGCTGCTCATGAGGTAAAACCTCATCCTGAAAGGACTCATCATCCTCGGCCTCAACGATCGATGGAGTGACACGCGCTCGCCTCCTCATTCTTAAAAGACAACAGAATGATTCAGACAAAATAGACAATGGAAGAATAACGCAGAAAACTAAAGCAAGGAATACTTATCAAGACATACTCGAGCCTAATTCACTGCAATAGTTCAATAAAAAACACAACTCTGAAAAGCAGGGCCACGACTCACACAACTAAGCCTTGACACAGAACTCCGCTCTAATACCAACTTTGTCACGACCCAAAATAGGGGCCATGACCGGCGCTAGGAAACGGGAATTCTTTCGAATCCAGAACCCGTAGCAAGCCTAAAATAAAATAAAATAAAATAGGCAATAGTAATAATAACAACACCATTAATAAAATACTGTGCATCGGAATAAAATCATAAATATAAAAATAATAATCCACCACGGGATTTAAATCAAATCCTCATCCCATATATATAAATAAAATTTTAATATAAATCTAGTTCAAATATTTAAAGTACATATCTCATGACTTTATACAACTACTGCAGTGTCTAGATTATAAAAATAAAACTCAAGTGAGCAGTTTACATAAAGAAGCTAGAGCGAAAGAAATCCGGCATACAGGCTTGCTACTGAGGTCTGATGAAAATGACTCTCCTGAAAAATAGTCAACGGAGGGGAGTCAGACCTCAATGAGTGAATTACTATAATATATATACATGCATACTAAATGACAACGCATACAGTCAACAATATATATATAATACGTATGTATACAAGCAATTACACACAAATGCAATAAAATCATTTTATATATTTATTGAAAATCACTGTTTATGAAGGATCGAATAGAACCCTAGAAAAATTGCAACCTCAAAACAGTGTTAGACAACACTCTAGCCACATAGGCTCACTTATTCCAAAATATTCACTTATTCCAATTAGAAAGTAGACTGGCCTTGAGACACTAAGTCGACTGAGCTCCAGCAGTCTGATTGTCAGTGTGATTGGCCCCGAGACACTAAGTCAACCGAGCTCCAGCAATCACACTCCCAAATCATATCTCACATATCAAATAATCAAATCCAATCAATATCCTCAAACAGGTTAGTAATATAACCTAAATGCTATATGCATACCGATACGTACTCGGTCCTAGTGCTGCCCACTAGGTAGCACGTTCTATTGATATCCTTCATTGAAATATAAAACATACATTCATAAAAATAAATGATGCTTGAATTTAAATTATAATAGCAACAATAACCATATATATACTAGAAATATACCAAAATTAAACCAGGTATATTTCGAGTATATATATGTTAAATAAATCCAATTAAATTACAAAATAAACTAGAAATGTTTTTGAAAACATTTTAAACATAATTCGTTAATAAAACATGCATATAATTTGAAAATATACCAAAATATACCGAATATAAACTAAAAATAAACTTAAATACTAATTGAATTATTTATGCATAATTAATCAAAATAACATACATTTCTAAATCATGCTCCCTAAGCATATAAATATATAATAGTAACTCATAAATTAGTGCGCTCCACGAGATGGGTCCAATGGGCCTGGTCCATTAGGCCTTGATCTCAGCTCAACTAAACAAACAAAATAACAAACATCAGAATAAACCTAATGAAAACTCCTAAAAACTCTATCTAGATTACTAGACACAGAATTAGAATTAGGGTTCGACCGGACATCACGTTTTACGAGAATTCTATCAAAAATCTGGCAGAACCTCCCCTGTAAAATGGACATCTCTCTACTTAAAGAGTAGAGCCGGCCTTGCAAAGAAACACACTTCAAAAAATAGACACAGAAACACATCCACAACCCCTCGGTCGGACTCCAAGCTACAGTTCATCGATCGAGGTCCACAATTCACAAAATAATATAGAAATACCAAAAATACCCTTATATCATAGAAATACATTTTATAAGTATAAATTACATAATTAACCCTAAAACACAGTAAAAACCGATAAAAACTCATTTTATTAGAAAAATCGCATATTATATATATAATTGAAAATAATTCACGAAAAATAGTTTTAATTACTCAAAAATACTAAATAATTTGTAGAAATCATTTTTATACCTTAAATAACTATTAAAAGCAATTTAATTACATTTCTAGCCAATTTAGGGTAAAATTACCAAAATGCCCCTATATATATAAATATACTAAAATTACTTCAAAAATTCAGCAAAAATAATATAATTGCACAAAATTAATTTTCTCAACATTTTTATCAATAATATCAATAATTAAACTCAATTAACTAATTAATTTCAATTAAAAATACAATTAACCCTATTTTCTCAAAATTACATAAACTAATTAAATTCAAAATAAATACATAGAAATTCATAAAAATTCCAAATAAATTTCTATAATTAATTTAAATACCTATATTTGTCATAAAACACAATTTCATAATTTATTTAATTAATTTTTGAAAATTATAAAATAATAATAAAATATTCAAAAATACCCAAAAATCAAAATAATTCCTAAAAATTCTACAAAAATTCACACATGTAGATTAAGCTAAGGGGAACAACATTTGTGAAGGAATTTTTTATGAATTAATCAATTAAAAGTTCAAAAAAATGGCCGAATTGCCAATTCGGCCAATTTAGGAGAAGCTTCAATGGCAATTTCGTAAATAACTCAAACTTTATTTTTTTTGTTTAATATTAAATGTATGTATATATATATATATATATATATATATATATATATATATATATATATATATATATATATATATACATACATAGACACTATATATTAAAATAATATAAAGTCACACACATTAAATATACACCACACACATATAATTTAATATTTTAATAATTTATACACTAAAAATAATTAAATAATATTAAAACTAATTAATAAATAATAAAATATTAGGGTAATTAATTAAACCCTAGTTAAATAAATAAATACACACATATACACTCTATCTAGTAATTAAACTAATTAATACACACATATACACTCTATCTAATATATATGAGTTCATGAAAATGCGGAAATCTATTTAAAATAATTAATAATAAATAATTTACGTGTCAATTTTTCCGAAAATGGAAGTTCCGGGAAAATTTTACGTAAAGTACTTAAAATAATATAAAATAATTAAAAATTAATTTTAATTAAATAGCAACTCATGAAATATCATAAATATATACAAAAATTATTAACACTGCATATCCTGATGCAATATTAAAATATTTAAAAACACGGGATATTACACTCTTCCAGCAATAATACCACCGCCTACCTTGCAGCATGCTGGAGCCTCATCCGGACATGTACCCTACTTCCGGAGAACACCCCAAGATACCCATCCTTGGGCACAGATCTCCCGTACTACACTCTGCTACAGCACCATCAATCAATACCCTCAATACCTTTTCCAAGCCTACCAGAAACGCCAGCAATAACCACTTCAAACCTAAACACTGTAACCTAAGCACTCAGCCTTGATCAAATGAGCAAAGAAGCCATGATAAAAAATATTCAGGTGCAAATAACTTTGATGCAACAACAGCTAAACGCTATAATATAGAGCGAGAATACTGAGCCGGCTCAAAATGATGATAACACAGCACCCCGACAAGCCCTAGGGACGAGCATAGGGAAGGGAAAAGCACCATAAGGGGAGTGTAGTTCAACCATTTCGGCCCTTGATGATTCAAAATTAGTGCAGAAGGTTGAGGATGCAATGTGCAAAGCCCGAACTAAACCTAGAAAGGAAAAAGAATGGGTGATGGATAGCAGAACTCCGTTTGTCAGCATAATAATTCAAACAGTGATTCCTGGTAAGTTCAGAATCTCGCAGCTTGATTAGTATGATGGGACAAGAGACCCCATCAGTCATATATCAGCATTTCGGACAAAGATGCTGCTTTAGAATGTAAATGATGGAATCATATGCAGAGTCTTCCTAAGTACACTCGTAATGAGCGCCCAAAAATGGTGTCATCAGCTCCCAGAGAATTCAATCACTTCTTTTGAGGACCTAGTGGAGCAATTCTGTATCAGATTCATCACCAACATTCCCCCCGCAAAAAACATCAATGACTTGCAGATGTGCCGACAGGAGGCTAATGAATCTCTATGAAGTTGCCTTGGCCATTTCAATAAAACAACCATGCAGATTGAGCACCTTATTGATGAAGTTTCCATAGAAGCTTTAAAAAATGGCACCAGACTCAGAAAGCTAAAAGACAAAATAATGACTAAGGAGCCGAGTACCTTTGCAGAGGCAATGGCGATAGCAGTCCGGATGATAAAAATGGACGAAGACATGAGGATGTGTCAGGAAGAAGACAGGCCATCAATCAAGGATAAACGACCATATCACGACCCAAACTAGGAGTCATGACCGGCGCTAGGGAACGGGAATTCTTTCGAATCTGGAACCCGTAGCAAGCCTTCAAAAAATAAAATCATGAAATAAATAATTAAAAAGTATGACAGAATTAAAAATCTTCATATCAATATATAAAATAAATACTCCAAATCCTTTCATATATAAATACATAATCGTACAATGTTCAATTATAAATTTTCAGAGTATATAATATCAAAATAAAATACTACTCTTCCGATACAATAACACTACTACTGCAGTTTCTGGAATACAAATCAGAGTTCAAATTATACATTTACATAAAATAGCGAGGACTGAAGAACACCGGTGAGGAACTCTACAACTAAGGTATGATGATATGGGATCTCCTAAAAAAAATAATTGAGGGGGGTCAGACCTCACTGAGTGAATTATTATACTATATATACATGCGATCTAAAAACATATCCACTCATGCATTCACATATATGTATATATATTCATGCATTCCACATATATGTTGATTCTGCTTATATAAATATACTAAATGCAGAAAACATTTAATTTAATTCATGAAGGATTCATAGAACCCTAATAATAGCTACCTCAATCAATCCCAACATCACTCTAGCCATATAGGCTCACTTAATTCCAAATAGAACACTTATTCCAATCTGGACAGTAGACTGGCCGCGAGACACTAAGTCGATCGAGCTCCAGCAGTCAAGCTGTTAGTGTGATTGGCCCCGAGAAACTTGGTCAATCGAGCTCCAACAATCACACTATCTATTACCTCACATCTCAATCAACCCAATAGATCATTCATTCCACTATGGACAGTAGACTGACCCCGAGACACATAGTCAACCGAGTTCCAACAGTTTGACTGTCAGTGTGATTGGCCCTGCAATCACACTATTTATTATTCCATTAATCTGAGTCAAATCAACCAAATTAATTATAATCACCATAATAAATTGTCACTCAACCCTTATCTATCGCACCGGTACGTACACGGTCCTAATGCTACCCACTAGGAAGCACGTTCTATTGATATCCTTCATTTACATAAGTCATTCATTTTAAAAATAATTAATGTAAAACAATATTCATATTAGTAAAATCAACCGTATGCATGTATATATATATATATATATATATATATATATATATGTCAAATAAAGTGCAAAATATACTAAAGGTAAACCATTAATATAGTTAAAAATAATTAAGTGTGTATCAATAATATAACATGCATTTACTTGGAAAATATATAAAAAATATACCAGAAATAAACTTAAAAATAATTTAAGTTTAGATTCATAATATAGCATGCAATTATATATATATATATACCACTAATATAGTTAAAAACAATTAAGTGTGTATCAATAATATAACATGCATTTACTTGGAAAATATATCAAAAATATACCAGAAATAAACTTAAAAACAATTTAAGTGTAGATTCATAATATAGCATGCAATTATTTAAGAATAAACCTAAAATATACTGAAACTATACCTAAAGTATACTAATCATTCAATAAATTAATTATGACTAAATGTACATTTTAAAACATGTATATGTATTAAAATGTATTAAATATAAACCTAATTGTTAACATGCATATATCAAAATAACATGCATAATTATTTAACATGCATATATATATATATATATATACAACTCTAGATATATCAAATATATTATAATTTAAATGACTTTAAAAAAAACATATAATGAAAATGAAAAATCCTAAGTGATGCATCCTATATGCAATGCATATATATACAGTATAATAACTCACACATTAGCGCTCCACGAGACAAACTCGACGGGCCTGATCTGTTAGGTCTCGGTCTCGATGCAACTAAACAAACAAATGACAACATGAATTAGAATAAATTTAACAAAAATTCTGAAGACTCGATTTAGAATTTTAGACACAGAATTAGAATAGGGATTTGATCGGACATCACGTTTTACGAGAATTCTATCAAAAATCTGGCAGAACCTCCCCTGTAAAATGGACATCTCTCTACTCAAAGAGTAGAGCCGGTTCTGCAAAGAAAACACACTTCGAATATAACATTCTCCCAATTCCTCGGTCGAGATCCCAAACTATAATTTTTCTCGACCGAGGTCCACAATTCACCACAAGATACAATAAAATATACATAAATTCAACAAATACCAAAAATACCCTTTAAATATCAAAATTTGGCAATTTAAGCATTAAAAACATCAAAAATAATTATTCTACCCATAATTACTTAAAAAAAATCCTAATGATAATATAATATAAGTAAAAATCGATATTTTTTGAAAAATACACCAGTATTAATAAAATTCATTTTCTAAATCCAAATTACTTAATTAATCCATAAACATAATAAAAGTTATTAAAAACCCATTTATTTACAAAAATAATATATCATATATAATTTGAAAATAATTTCTGAAAAAAATAGTATTAATTAGTTAAAAATAGTAAATAATTTATAAAAATCATTTTTATACTTCAAATAATTATTAAAACCAATTAAATTTAATATTTAGCCAAAATCACTACCAAATTACCAAAATGCCCCTAATATAAAAAAATACTCATAAAGTAATAATAATATTAAAAAATTCAATAAAAATTATGTAATTACTCAAAATTTATTTCTTCAACATATTATTTACTAAAATCAACAAGTACACCTAATTAACCAATAATTTCTATAAAAATACATATTTAATCTATTAATCCCAAAATACACATAAACTATATAAAATTCCATAAAATTATATAAATTCATAAAAATTATTTTATAAATAAATAACATTTTAATATCAACTCAAACACACAATTAACCTTTAAATTCATCCAAAATACTCATTTAATTCAATACTTCAAAATTTACATAAACTATAAATATTTCTGAAAACTATATAATAATTCTCAAAAATTAATTTCTCAACATTATAATTACTAACAATATATAGCATCAATAATTTAACCAAATTTATAATTAAAATAATTAATTAAATTTTTTTTAATAATTAATAATTAAATATAAAATAATCAAAAATTAACCAAAATAACTTGGATCAACTCAAAATTAACCAAATAATTAAACTAAATACTGAATAATTAAATACATAATATGTAAATTAACTAAACTCAAAATCAACCTAAAAACTACCAAAAATAACCAAATAACAACTACCCTTTCCTAACACCAACCCACACTTACCAAGCAAGAAAATCAACAACTGAAGGATGCTGGAGCTGCTGTCATGTCCGGTGACAATAGGTGGAGGTGGTGGCGGAGTTGGCGTCGCGATAGAGGGCTGCTGCTGTAGGCGATCTTCGTGCGAGGAGGAGCTGCTACAACTGGTGTTGCTGTCCCACGGCTTCAACAGCCCTCTCCAGTGGTTGCCAGCATCCAGAGGAAGGTGGAGATGGTGGTGGTGGGGAGAAGCAATCCGGTGAGAAGCACACCGATAGGGGAGGTCGGGCAGTGATGCGCGGAGGGGGAGAAGGGAGCTCTGCAAATTTTCTTTCTTTCTCTTCTAAATAATTGAGTATATATATATATATATATATATATATATATATATATATATATATATATATATATATATATATATATACACACACACACACACACACACACACACATACATAATCTCACACAATATTAACAATAATACACACAATAGAATATAATATAAAATACCACTCAAAATAACATTAATCAAATATCACTATCAAAATTAATAAATATTAACAAAGTAAATTAATAAAATAAAATACTAATAATGAGGTACTCACAATATTAAAAATGCTCAAAATCATGTCAACTAAGAAAATAATATTAGTGTTTAAAAATAATAATATTAAAATAACCATGCACTAAATTAACATTACTAAAATATTAGAATTCAAAAATAATAAACATACATAATAGAATTTTAAATGTCCAAAATAATAAATCCAAATTAATATATTTACGTAGAAAATTCAATTAAACTTAAAATAATGATAATAAATCATAAATTAGTGAAATAATTAAATATAATTTTTAAACTTTATTAACACTGCATATCTCAATATTTAATAAAATAATTTAAAACCAGGGTTATCACAAACCAAAATAGAGACGAGCAAGCTTCCCGAAAATGAATTTCAGAACTCGGACAGATAGATTTGATAGGGAAGCAGACAGATATACACCCCTGAACACCTCTTGATCCAAGATCCTCATGTGGGTCAGGAAGAATGGAGTGGGGATTATACCGGCCAAGAGAATCAGTCCAAGCCGAAGATTTACTCATGACAAAGGCCAGTATTGTGAATACCACCGAGAATATGACCATGACACAGAAGGCTGCAGAGAATTGAAAGTGCCATAGAAAGATTGGTGCAGTGGGGAAAGCTTGATAATTTCACAGACACATCGAGGAGAAGTGGAAACTCAAAAAATCAAGAATGGGATAGAGCTGAAGCAAAGAAAGCCAGGAAAGAGCTGATTACGATGATCAACATGATTGTAAGAGGAGAAAACACCGGGAAAAGATTAAAGCGCAGCAGATGAGAAAAATCGGTACATGGGAGAAGCGACATCATTTTCAACTCAGAAGATGATTTGCATATACATCACCCCCATAGTGATGCCTTGGTGATAACTGCATGCATAAATAAGTATCGGGTTAAAAGGTTAATGGTGGATAATGGGAGTGCTATCAATGTTTTATCTTGGAATGCGTACAAGGCTATGGGCGGCTTTGTCACCAACATAAAGGCCATCCAGAACCCCATCACTAATTTTTATGGGGGAACGGTGCAACCAATGGGGATTGTCGATCTGGACCTAGAATTTGGAAGCCAAGATGATGAGGAAACAAAAGTCATCTGGACTCCATTCAACATGGTAGACATACCACTAGCCTATAATAGGATTATAGGACAGCCAACACTTTACGAAGCAGAAGCAGTCACCAGCATTCAGCGCTTAACCATGAAAATTTTGATCAAGAAGGGGACCCTTACTATTAGGGGAGATCAGCACATAGCCAAAAAATGCTATCAGATGGCCATAAAGTCTCTAGCGGAGGCTTTTCCTTTAGAGGCATGGGAAGTTAAAAAGCAAGGCACTGACCCACAACTGGTGGAAGACACGGAGACATTACAAATCATGGAAGGAAAGATTATAAAAATTGGCAACGCCCTCAATCAAAACATCAAAGACACAATAAGGGAAATCCTTACTAGACACTCAGAGGATTTTTCTTCTCAAGCCTTCAAAATCATTGGTGTGGACCCATAGATTCCCTATCACTGCCTAAACATCAAACTAAGAGCCAAGCTAGTAGCACAGAAGAAAAGAACCTTTGTCTATAAAAGACAGAAGATCATTGCTGAGGAAATGGCGAAGCTGTTAGCAGCTGGGTTCATTAAAGAGGTTACTCACCCAGAATGGGTAGCCAACGTGGTAGTTGTTAAAAAAGCAAATGGGAAGTACATAATGTGTGTAGACTACATCGACCTCAATCGAGCATGCCCTAAGGACAGCTACCCATTACCCACGATTGATCAGCTCGTCGATTCCACCGTTGGTCACAGCTTATATAATTTTATAGATGTTGCACAAGATTATCACTAGATCCCAATAAAGAAAGAAGATCAAGAGAAAATGTCCTTCATCACTCATAAAGGGTTGTACTGCTATAAGGTGATGCCCTTCGGACTAAAAAATGCTGGAGCCACGTACTAAAGAATGATGAGCCAAGTCCTCTAAGGCTAGATTGGAACAAGTATAGAAGTATACATGGATGATATCATCATCAAAAGCAAGCACCCGGAGCATCACCCAGCAGACGTGGATCGGGTTCTCCAACTACTGAGCAAATCCAAGATCAAGTTGAATCCTGATAAATGCGTCTTCGGAGTCCAGGCAGGCAAGTTCCTAGGGTTCATGATATCTCACGGGGCATTGAAGCCAACCCAGAAAAAATGGAAGCCATACTCAACATGGAGGCACTAAAGAACATCCATGATATACAAAAGCTAAATGGTAGAATCACCGCACTGGGGCATTTTATTTCTTGCTTGGCTAGGCGATGTCTACCATTGTTCTAAGCTCTCAAAAATTCTAGAAAGTTTCAATGGTCCACTGATTGCCAAGTAGCATTTGAAGAAATTAAAAGATTCTTGTCTTTACCACCTTTACTCAGCCGGTCGATACTGAATGAGACATTGTATTTGTACCTCTTTATTAGCCGAGAGTGCATCGCTTCAGTACTGGTAAGGGAAGAAGGAAGCCAACAAAGCCTTATTTATTATGTCAGTAAGATGCTCCGAGGACTTGAAGTTCGGTACCCCATGCTAGACAAGTTAGCCATGGCTGTGGTCCACGCTTCTCGAAAGCTTCGGCATTACTTCCAAGCTCACCATATTGTGGTCCAATCCCATTTCCCGCTATGAAAAATATTGCAGAGACCAGAGACTTCAGGCAGGCTAGTGTAATGGTCAATCTTACTCGACGAATTTGATATTGACTACGAGCCTCGACAGCATATGAAAGCCCAGGCGTTAGCAGATTTTGTGCAAAAAATGACTCTGGAAGATATAGCCTTGACAAAGCACCGAAATGGAAGCTCTATGTTGATGGAGCATCCTCAGCTCAGGGTTTTGGTATAGGAATAATCCTCAGAGGGCCGCATAAGGTTCATATCCAGTACGTAGTCCGTATAAAGTATAATGTCACCAACAATGCAGTCAAGTATGAAGTGCTCATCACAGGTTTGAAGTTGGCCACTGAAGTTAGGGCTGAACACCTCATCATACACTTAGATTCCCAACTAGTAGTCAACCAAGTCAGCAGAGCATTTCAAGTCAAAGACACTTGCATTGCCAAGTACATAGACAAAGCCAAGCAACTTTTGCAACATATCGAGTGGGATGGAGGCCAATGGAAGATCGTCTAGATTCCCAGGGTAGACAACAGTGAGGCCGACTACCTTGCCAAATCCACAGCCGAGAACAGTCAAACATTTAGGGATATGAATTTCACTGAATCGCTAACCAATCCCAGTACAGAGGACACTAAAGTTTTTGAAACACAGGTAGTCTCAGAATGGATGTCACCCATAATCCAATATCTTGAGCACAACACACTCCCAAAAGACAAGCTGCAAGCTCGAAAGTTTAAGACCAAAGCAGCCTACTATTCTATCCATCGAGGGGAGCTCTACTGAAAATCCCTGTTGCACCCATGGTCGAAGTGCATTTCCCTAGAAGAGGGAAATTACATACTCTGAGAAATCCATGAAGGAATCTATAGAGCACATGAGTCCCACTATTCTCTCACTAGAAAGGCACTACTCCAAGGATGCCCAGCAGCTAACGCAATCATGTCCCTAGTGCCAACACTATGCCTGACTTAGTCACAAATCTTCTCAGCCTTTACATCCCATCGGTAGCCCTTAGCCATTCACCATGTGGGGGATGGACATCCTGTGTCCTTTCCCTCCCTCTACCTTATAGAAAAAGTTCTTAATTATGGCCATTGACCATTTTACCAAATGGGTAGAAGCAGAAGCAGTCCTAACCATCACAGAAGCCCGGATACAACACTTTTTCTGGAAGGAGATCATTTTTAGGTTCGGCATCCCCCACACTTTAATTACGACAACAGCAAACAATTTGACAATGGTAAGTTCAGAAGTTTCTGCTTGGACTTTGGAATAAAGTTGCACTTCACCTCAGTAGCTCACTTGCAGATGAATGAACAAACTGAGTTCACAAATAGAATCCTCATGCAAGGATTGAAGAAAAGACTCGACAATAAAAAGGGGAATTGGGTCGAAGAGCCGAACAACATAATTTGGACCTACAGAACCACACCTCGACCATCCACTGGCAAAACGCCATTCAGACTGACTTATGGCATGGATGTAGTAATTCTAGTGGAGGTTGGGTCCCCAAGTTACCGGGTAAGCCAAGAACTCAACCACACCATCAATAATGTCGACCCACGGATATGCCTTGATGTGTTAGAGGAACGAAGAGAATAAGTAGCAACTATAGCTGAGGCACATCGATAAAGAATAACTCAGTACCACCATCAGCGACATCGAACAGAGTAATTCAGGACAGGTGACTGGGTACTCAGAAGAGCAGATATTGGCAAAGGCACCTCAGGAACAGGCAAGTTAGGTCCAAAGTGGAAAGGTCCATACCAGATTTCAGAATGCATAATGAAGGGGGCGTACAGACTAAGAGAAAGAGGAGGCAAAGAACTATCGAGGTTTTGGAACTCAGACTCTCTCAGGAAATATTATCACTAAACTTGTACTTAAACACCCGATATGATTCAATAATAAAGTATCTTCATTGATAAGAATTTCTTTATATGTGATTGGTTACAAAAAAAAAAGATATATATAAACCTATACATATATACTCTACTATTTGTACACTTAGGCCCCCAGGCCCGGAAACTAAGGGGGAAGTAGCATCAGTAGTCTCTGGACGCTCGGTGGACCCAACATCAATAGCAGCCTCTTCAGACTCCCTCACAGGAATGGAATTGGCTTTTTAATGAGTGTCCTCCTCCACCGCAAGCTTGGCAAGGTCTGTTGGAGTTATTCGGTCTAACGCCACCAAGTCTAATCCTGAGTCTTGGGAGAGCAGGATCCTCTTGCACTCAGCCCGATACACCTTGAGAAACCCCCCTACCATGCTTTGATATGCCTTCTTATCATTCGCATGAGATTTCTCAAGCTTCGCCAGCCTCCCCTGGAGCTTAGCAATCTGAAAATCCTACTCCTCGATCCTCCTCGTTAGCTAGGCCTGGCTATGTTCAAGCTTAGAAACCTTCTTCTGATTCACCACAGCATTAGATTTGGCCTCAGCGCATCTTGTCTGGCAGTGCTCCAGAGCTGCCTTAGCGCTATCCAACTTCTTCTCAAAATTTATAGCTATTGTCCCACCTTAGTTTCCTTTAAGCTGTACTGGCTCTTCAAGTAGAAGTACTGATCCTTCACCAGCAGCAAGGCTTGAGTCATCTACCAAAAACAATCAAATAACTTAGACAAGAAGCAAGTACAACATTGTATCAAGTGGCAGAAACTAGCTTACCTTAAGTGACTGGCCAATCATAGAATCTAGCAACCCGTTCAGGCCCTCCTCTGACCAACATTGCATGTCATTAGGTAACCATAGCGACTCGACGTATTGGTCCCATACTTGACTATTGGAGATGCTTAGGGGCTTCATCCTCTTTAATATCCAGCCGCTCATATCTGAACAACCAGATAATCACGGGCATTAGACATAAATCTCATCGTCCAGCCCCTACCCATCTAACCCCGGGTCGATTAGCCGCCTGCATTCTCCTAATTGAAGAAGGAGCCCAATATGAAGATGTAATCCAATCATTCTCTTCAACCATGTCAAAATATCCTTGGGAGTAACTGATACTCGAGAGCGAAAGGACAACCATAAGGAAGACTATGTGAAAGGTAGAGTAAAGTGCCATTTTTCTACACATGTGTATCGTGGACTATTTATCATATTATAATATGTACATTTATCCATAATATAATTTGCCCTTTTTAAATCTTAAAAGTAAAAAGTAAACTTAAAAAACAAAGGAAAGGTTGGCTCATTACAGGCTCGATCCAATACAAAAAGTAATAAAATTAAGGGATCTTTAAAAAAAACTCAAAAATGCAACTCATGAACATAAAAATATCAATTTTTTTGAAATATTACATATGTATCATGTTTTCCCTTTTTTTTATTCATCTTGCGTTATCATCTTTTTTTTTATTAGTTCTTCCTTGTTTTATTTTTGATTTCCTTTCTTCATCAGTGTCTTGACCTTCACCTCCTACCAATCCTTGTGCATCTATCAGCTCTGGAGCTCCTTTGTTAGTCGACATCTGCTCCTCCTTTAAGTGAAGATCAATTGGATCTGGCAATAGGAGCAGCCATGGCAAGAGCTGTGAAAGGTCTTGAACGAATCAAAGAGATGTAAAACAAAGAAGCAGCCAGCGAACCCAAAGTCACACAATGTGTCAGTGACATAAAAGACTTGTGCTTTGGGAGCTTTGAAGACTGGTACAGTGAGCGGCGATGCCTATGAGGTTTGTGCGAACTTAAGTTTAGATGATTAATTGGGTTAGGTTTTTGGATTATATACCATGCATGATGTTGGTAAATTCTATCTTTTATAAAGTCAAAATCTATGGTTAGCGACTGCCCTATAAAACTCGAAGTGGTACCATCATTTTTTTTATTAAATCAAAGTGGTTCGGTGGATGGTGGGGTTTAGTATGCGTCTAAAATTTTAGCAATCGTGACACTATTTAAAATTAGAGCTCTAGAGAATACACTACCATATCATTAAAATATAGTGTAGAGATGAGGAGTTACCACACAGGGTAATAACTGAGACAATTTAAAGGTGGTGGTAACTCGATTCTTTAGAAGAAAGTTAGCACCACAACTAGGAGATTCTGGATACGAAATATCAACATCTCTTAGTTTTGCGTTCATTTATAATTAGTTTATTAACTATTATTTTATTCTCTAATCTATGCAATTTCATTTTAAAGCCTAATTATCATTCATCTAACCTCAGACAATTAGTAATGAAATGACACGTAAAAATTGCATTCATATAATGAGACATTCTTAAACTAGTCTAAACTATATTAATTTTAATTAGTTTAGCTAAGTTTATATTTTATTTACAAGTGAAATGGAACTAAAGGTGGGCATACATTTTAATTAAAGTAGTGAATTAGTTCACTTTTTAATTTTAAAGAAATGAGCCTAAGTCTATTAATTTTATGGAAATAACTTGGATTGGGTTTGAATTAATGGGCTTAGTTCTTATAAATTTTAATTTAAATGAAAAATAGGGCTAAGTCTATCTCTTTTTTTTTTTAAAAAAAAAAAGGTTTATGGGCTAACCTAAATCTAAATTAATTTTAATTAAACTAGAATGGACTTAAAAATTTAAAAATAACCTAAAATGGGTCTATATTGATTTTAAAGTTATTAAAACTTAAAATCCAAGTTTAAAGGCCTATTTTATTAGTGAGTTGGACTTATCGTGAGCTTAAAGCCCAAAACGAATAAAAATAAAAATAAAAACTCAAAAACATAAAAAAATAAAGAAAAGAACTAAACAAAAAATTAAATAAACAATTAAAATTATATTTTTCTAAAGAACCCTAATTTGATCTCATGCAACCTAATATTAATCTACAGCCACCATTGATTTTATTTAGGTTTTTCCAAATATATTTAATTTACTAATTAATTTTAATGACAGAAAATAAAAATATCCACTATTTTTCACTATTGGGATTATTACAACCTACTGTAAAAATAAATAAAATAATAAATGTAGGCCTATAATAAAAATACAAACCAATAAAAAAATAACACAGAAATAATCAAAATACATTAAATTAAATTAAAACCCTAATCTATGTTCAAATCATATAGGGGCATATTCATGGCATGAATTTTTTCTTTATTTTAAAATTTTTTTAAATAAAATATAATTAAATAAATAAGTAAACAAAATATAATAATAATAATAATAATAATAATAATAATAATAATATAGTTTAGATCTAATAAATTAGATCCAATAAATATAATTTCATAGTCAATTTTCATCATCGGGCCCTCTGTCACATCCAAACTCAAATTATTCTGAAATTGACTGCTTACAGTTACCCCTCTTTATTGTTGTTTGCTTGATAAATTATGGCAAAGCAAATAAACACACAATTTCAAAGAAAAAAGTTAGGATACTTATTTGTGTGCCATGACTATGCATAACACTTGAGTGTTGAATGCGATTTAAGGAACACTAGAATTCATGTGGAATTTCTAGTTGTGATGCTATCATTGTATTCAATGAATAACGATTGACCTTATGTTCAGTGAATTTTGAAAACAGACTATAATTCTAGTGGAACATATAGCGATGATGTTATCACTGTATTCAATGAATAGCGGTTGACACTGCATTCAGTGCATTTTGAAAATATGTTATAATTCTGATGGAACATATAGTGATGATGCTCTCACTGTGTTCAGTGAACAGCGATTGACATTGCATGTAGTGCATTTTGAAAATAGGCTATAGTTCCGATAGAACATATAGTGGTTATGCTATCACTATGTTTAGTGAATAGTAATTGACATTGTGTTTAGTGCATTTTGCTATATTTCTTGTGGGACATTTAGCAGGTGACACTATATTCCTTATAGGACATTTAGCGATTGTGATTTTCACTATATTCCCTGTGGAACATCTAGTGATCATGATTATCACTATATTTCTTATAGGATATTTAGTAAAAATATATTATAGCTACTGTGTAGTGTCTAACAAAAGTGATTAAAGAAAAGTGCTATGACTACTATGTAGTGTTTAGCGAATTGTGTTTTGAAAGTGATCAGTTGTAATCCATCCATTACTTGCTAGCTTTTATAATGCTACAGTCCATAACTGTTTACGATTAAATGCAACCATTTCATTGCTCTTTGATGATCTTGCAATCCACAATTACTTATAGTTAGATGCAACCCTTTCATTACTCACTGATTATGCTATAGTCTACAACTACTCACAATTTATTTGAATCTCTATGTTGATTGCTTTGATCAACTACCTTCATTGTAGTTAATTTTGATTGACTTGATAGTGCTTATGCTAATTCCACATATTAGGTTTATCTTCTTCTGGACTTGCTATTCCTGAAGACTTATTGGAGTTAGTTCAGCATGATGATTGTTATAAAAGGTACTTTTTTAAAAAAAAATTATAGGAAAATTCATCACTTTATTATAAGATAACATGCAACCAATGAATCACACTAATTTTGATTTTCATGACTATCATTTATTTGTCATTTGCAAAGATCAGAGGTATCATTAACCATCTTATGGTAAGAGCATATTTTTTACCAAGTGAAGAGCTTACTTCCACACCTAATTTTAGAGAGAATTTTCTAAACAAAAATCATGGAATTTGAGCATAAACATATCAAATTTTGAGTATTAAAATAGTCTTTGAGTTATTTTTTATGCTTTATTCCTTATCTGAGTATTCCCCTGCTTTTATGATATTACTCAACATGGATACTGTTGGAATGGTCCTTTGGATACTCATACTCTTATAGAACATTAGAGTAAATATAGTAGCTTTTGATGTGGTCTTCTTTTAGTATTCTCCCATAATTCTTGTATTACTCAGCATGAATACCACCACAGGTTCACGTTCATACTGTTACTCAAATTTTTTAACATTAGAGTACATTATGCTTGCTCTTATTTTGATTCTCCACTTTGTATTCCCCGACCTTTCTCATATTACTTAGCGTGGATACCATTAAGGGATTTTGTACTCATACTCATTTTTGAGCATTGGAGTAGATTATATGCACATTTATTATTCAAAATACTGAAATGATACTTTAAAATTCAAGCAATTTATACTGTAAGTCCATAGATTTTTTTTT
The DNA here is from genome assembly GCA_947683625.1 of Mallotus nudiflorus. NCBI lineage: Eukaryota > Viridiplantae > Streptophyta > Magnoliopsida > Malpighiales > Euphorbiaceae > Mallotus > Mallotus nudiflorus. The sequence continues at coordinate 462,875 of CANTUR010000381.1, forward strand.
TTTGCATTTTCTTCCCCTATTTTGGATGCAAAGCAAGCATTAGATTTATTAGAGTTAATAAACTCTTAAAACAAAGCTATTAACTGATCGTTTGAATTCTCTAAAACTAATAAAAAAGAGCCATTATGATTAAAGGTTATGAGATAGGCTTTTCACACATGATCTCATGAAGTGGATGAATTTACTTTCAGTTTATGAATTTTATAATTGAGATTGTACTTAATTACATAATCTAAGGAAATAGGGTTTTGTTACTTCCCTTGATTATTTGGATGAGTGTTTGGAATTTGGTATCTTACCTATTCTTATTGATGTATCACTTCCTTTCCCCTTCTTCATTCTCATTTTTTTCCCTGTACAAAATACTATAGGTTAGTATGGTCTATTTACAAGTGAAGAAATTTTGTCAAAATGTAATATTATTCTTTTGTATTCTTTCCTTTTGATTGTGGTGATAATGTCTCTTATCATAAAGGTCATAATACTCCACCATTGAAGTTATAGCTTTGAGCTGCGTTTGTATTCCTATCATTCCATTAATGCTATATAGAGGGCTTCATTCCATTTATTAACATCTTTTATAAAAAACGGTTTAGGAGTTAGAGGTCTTATTTAATGATTAAATAATTTTTCAAAGTGCATTCATTTCAAGTTTTGAGTGCATCCTTCCCTTTTTAAGGTTGTTGAATGTATTGCTGGTATATTGGACATTCTGATAAGGAATCTACAGAGATGTTTCAAGGATTTGATGCTTTGTCTTTGCTTAAGCATTCTTATGGCTATTAGAGATACATTTAGGAGCATCTATTGGAGCAGATTCCTGTTAACCCATATGAGGTATGTTTATCTTTTATTACTCTTCATTTTTTTATTATCTTTTACTTTTAAAGTTTATAGGGAGTAGGTTCTCCTTTTATTGAGACTCTATGTGATATTAAAGATGATGCTCTAAATGAAGCTATAGGGATAGATGTTGAGTGTCTTATCCAGCCTTTTAAGGTTACCAGGATAAAGATTTTATAAGTACCACTATCAATGATATTTCTTTGTTAGATTGATCTATGATTATTGGGCTCCTGTGGTCTAGAGTCCTATTGAGCACTAGGTTCACCTTGATAGTGTTGCTTTTCTTAATTTACTTCTTTAGATGCTTTATATGTGAATACTCTGACTACTTTCCTGCACTTTTATAATACTAATTTTGAATGTTAGTAGCATAGTATTTGTACAATCTTGTTTAGGCTTAAAGACTTTTATTATGTAAAGCAAGTGTTTCACAATAGATGTATGCAAGTGTATGCATGTTATGTATAATATGCATGATCCTAATAAGTCTTCTGTTTGGAATAAAGCTATGTTACCAATCTTGGAGTATGAAAATGAGATTCTTCATCAACATCTTATAGGTTTGAGTTATGGATCCTTCAAGGTTGGTACTTTTGATGTTAGAGCTTCTAATACAGTTTGTCAAATAGATGACCAGGCTAGCAAGTGGGGTCCATGGCTTAACATTGAGCTCCTTGATTGATGCACTATTGAACTTTTCTTTTTGCTACTGCTTTTATTGTATGATAACTTATGTATTTGTATGCTTGTAGTTTACTTCTTTCTGCCTCAAGATCTCTTTTATTGACTTTAGTGTTCCATCTTCAAATGCATATTTATTATTCTACAATTTTGCCCCTCAATTTTATTTTTCCCCTAAAGTCTGATTTTTTTCCTGCATGTAGATGGTGACACTACAATCATCACTACTCTTAGTGAATAGAGTCAATCTCATGCCTGTCATTCTGATTGGATTCATTAATGTTATTCTAGTAGTCTTCATTTCTTTATATGTGCAAGAAACTCAGTTTATTCATTGTTGCTTTTAATCTAACCCCATTAGTTACAGTCTTATGTATTAAAGTTGTAGAGGAGTGAGTAAATTGATTGAAGAGGGTTCTTGAAGCTAAAATCAACTAGACTTTCTCTTCAAAGAACTCTTGAGTAGAATATTAAATGCTAGGGATGCTAATTTTTAAGGTGGCTGACAAAGTGGCTATTATTGTATCTTCTCGCTAATTGTCTCTGTGACTTCATCTTTCTATACCTCAACTGTACATTTTTCTTTCTTATTTAGTAGCTTTCATCATCAAACCTATTAGCCTATCTCGTAGCCACAATTGACTTGAAAGGTATATAAAAAGAAGGTGGCTTAGTGTAAAACACCTTATAGTCAAACTTGTTTGAGGGTTGACTCAATAAATCCTTAACTCCTCTTCATGGCTACTCAGGAGTCTCAAATTTCTTACTCATCTTACTTAATGGTTCATCATTAACTCTAAATTCATCACCCTAACCTCTAGGTGTAATTGATTCAATAGGAATATCATAGGAAAATAGTTTGGAGTAAAACACTTTATAAGCAAACTTTCTCGAAGGCTAGCCCAGGAAATCTTTAACTCCTCTTTGAGGTTTCTTAGGAGTTAAAGATTCCACACTCTTTCCTTTATTACTAGGGGCATCAAGAGATTTCTCACTAGTTTGTAGGTTCATGTTCTTAAAGGAGTTTAGTAGTTCTTCCTCGCTTACTCCTGAGTTGATCATCATGGTGGTTGGGGGTGGAACATTTTGATAGTTTAGGAAAGGATTATTTCTAGTGCTTGGGTTTTCAGGGTATATGATTATTTCAGTGTTTATAAGGTTTTGGATTTCATGTTTGAGGGAGGTATATGTGTCTGTAGAATGGCTAGTAACTTGGTGGAATTTGGAATAACTGTTTAGGTCATATCCTGGGACATTTGGATTTAGTAGTTTAGAAAAAGTGAGGGGTTTGAGCAAGCCTTTTGGTATTAGGTGGTCTAGGACTTTGGATAGAGGTCAGTTAAAATTAGAGAATCTCTTTAGTTGTTGAAAAACATGCACTTCTATAACTAGGCTAAAATTGCCTTGATCTATGCCCCCAGTTGGGTAGTTCCTTACCCCTATAATTCTAGAGTTCTTATTTTTCTCACTCTTGATTTCTTCATCTCGCAATCCATTATCATAGAGGTCTATAAAAGATTTAAGGTTTATCATTTGTAACCATTCAACCAAGTTAGGAGACACATTATGGACAATCATCCTAACTTGATCCTTTTCAGCCAACTTATTTTTCATTAATCTTGCCTTGTTCACAAATCTAGTATGAAAATCAGAGAATGATTCATTTGGCTTTTTTTTTAGTTAATTCCAGATCTCAAATGGACACTTTTAGCTTAGTGTTATGGTTATACTATTTTAAAAAAGTAGTACTTAATTCTCTCAAATCATCCCAGATAGATTTTTCTAACCTATGGTACCAGTTTACAACCATTCCTTCTAGGGAAAGTATAAACAAATTTATGATGACAGATAATGGAGCTTTTGTGGTGCTTATAGTTATGGTATATTGGCTAAAGTGTATCCTTGGATCTTTGGTATTATTAAACTTCTGAAGCTTAGGCATTTTAAATTTTTCTATAAGCTTATCACTTTCCATGCATAGTATATCATCAAATTTGAATGAGTAACCCATGCCTTCCCTTTTTATTATCTCTTCCATTTTGGAAATTTTTTAAAGCGGTGCTTGCATCTGCTTAGACTCATGATCTAGGACTAATTCAAGTGATTCCCTCTTTTCTTTCTCTACCATATAGTTTTCAACATCTTAAAGCTTCACTTTAGTAGCAAGTAGGTTTCTAGTAATATTCAATGGTTATTTCCTAATATTCAATGCTTATTCCCCAACATTGTCATTGTTAATAGGTGGACCATCCATGATTGGTGGCATAACAACAACATGTGGTATAGCAGCAGTAGGAGGTTGCATTAGTCCAGCTTAGGCCTATTTTAGTTCATCTTGCATCATTGCTCTTATGTCATCCATTAAAGCTCCCTTAATGTCTTCTAAGGTCTAGTTTCCTCCTTGTTTTTGTTTGAGTTGGTGTAGCTTATAGGTAAACTAGGTTGATAGGGCTCTTTTGCAAACTATGAAGGATCTCTTTAGTTATTAATTTTGAACTCAAATCAATTCTCACTAATCTGCCACCTTTTCGTTTCCAAACATAGGAAGACCCAAATGAATTTATGATGGCTGAAAAATAAAGTGTTATTATGATGCATGTGTGCATGTATGCATGATGCACATGCTATGCAACAAGTAGTAAGTTAAGTCAAGTATACAAGTAACAAATCAAGTTTATAACATACATTCTTCTAATCTTATTTCTCCCACACATGAATTCAATGGCGAGTCTCTTTTCTTAAGATTCTTAGTCTTAGCCTTAATATCAATAGAGGATATCAAGAACCAATGTGCATGCCATATCTCTCAAAGTAGTAAAAACATAGAAGCAGTATTTCTAGGTATAAAAGATTAGCTTAATCTTTATTAACCCAAATAAGCCTTAAAAGTTATGGGCTTGGGCCTTTATAGATAGAAATACCTCATGGCAACAAATACAAGCAACTTAAGTGAATCCTAGAGGAAATAACTAGGCCATTATATGTGGTTGAGTCCAGTGAAAAGTTAAGGTCCTCTTAGCAAGATGCTCTCCTTTAAGACTTAAGTTATAGGCCAGGTTTAAAGGGGATTGGCATCCTTTGCAAACTCGAGAGAAGACTACCCCCCTTTGGGACTTAGGTTATAGACTTTGGTCAGATGAGCATGGTAATCTCTCTTGAATCGAGCTAAGGCTAAGAATGATGGTTGACCAATTTATAATCCCATGAAGCTAGTGGAATCATGGAACCATAAACCAACACCAGAAGTTTATAGGGACATGAAAATGAATGCAAGAATAAAATAATACTTAATAAAATAATTCTAAAGAACACAAGTAAAATCTCGTCTCTAGTGGAGTCGCCACTATAGATGACAGGGTTCAGCGCACGTCCAAAATTTTAGCAACCACGACACTATTTAAGCTCAGGGCTCTAGAGAACACACTATTATATCACAAAGACACAGTGCAGAGATGAGGAGTCGCCACCCAAAGTAATAATTGGGACAATTCAAAGATGGTGGTAACTTAATTCTCTATAAGAAAGTTAGCACCACAATTAGAAGATTCTTGATATGTAATACCAACTTCTCTTAGTTTTGTGTTCATTTAGAATTAGTTTATTAATTATTACTTTATTCCTTAATTAAATGCAATTTCATTTTAAACCCTAATTATTCATCTAACCCAAGGCAACTAGTTATGAAATGGCACGTAAGAATTGCATTCATATAACGAGACATCCTTAAATTATTTTAAACTATGTTAATTTTAATTAGGTTAACTAAGTCTATATTTTATTTACAAGCGAAATGAAACTAAAGGTGGGTTTACATTTTAATTAAAATAGTGAACTATATCTACTTTTTTAATTCTAAAGAAATGGGTCTAAGTCTATTAATTTTTATGGAAATGAATTGGATTAGGTTTGAATTAATGGTCCTAGTTCTAATTAATTTTAATTTAAGTGAAAAATGAGCCTAAGTCTATTTATTTTTTTAAAAAATACTTTATGGGCTGAGTTAAATCTAAATTAATTTTAATTAAACTAGAATGAGCTTAAAAATCTAAAATTAACCTAAAATGGACCTAAGTTACTTTTAAAGTTAATTAAAACCTAAAATCCAATTATAAAGACCTATTTTATTAGTGAGTTGGACTTATCGTGGGCTTGGGGACTAAAACGAATAAAAATAAAGAAAAAACCCAAAAACATAAAAAATAAAGAAAACAACCAAACAAACAAAAAATCAAATAAGCAATTAAAATTATATTTTTCTAAAGAACCCTAATTTGATTTCATGCAACCTAATATTAATCTAAAACTACCATTGATTTTATTAAGGTTTTACCAAATATATCTAATTTACTAACTAATTTTAATGATAGAAAAATATATTCACTATTTCCCACTATTGTAGTTATTACAACCTACTACAAAAATAAATAAAATAATAAATATAGGCCCATAATAAAAATACAAACCAATAAAAAAACAACACAAAAATAGTAAAATAAAATAAATTTAAAACTCTAATCTATATTCAAATGATATAGGGGCATATTCATGGCATTCCTTGACCTTCATGGGTTATCCATTGATTTTGTTCTCTACAGTATTAATGTTACCCCATCAATCAAGAGAATAAAAATAAAAAAATTAAAAATTAGTCAATCAATGATTAAAAAAATAATGATAATAAACAAAAATTAAATATAAAAATAAAATCAAAATCAAAATAAAAGAAGAAGGAGAAGAAGATTTGAGAATGAGATGCAGTATTGATTTTCCTTAGAGGGATGATCACCGTTGATGAAAACCTATGACTTTTTGTGTGTTTATTTGATCTGATTTATGGAAAATAACTAAAAGAAAATAATGTGAAAAAAAGAGAGAAAGAACTACATTTTTTAGCTCACAACTAACAATTAAAAAGGTAGAGAAAAAGATGATAAAACCCTAGAAGCCTCCTGTAAAAATTTTTTCATTTATTTATAAAAAATCAATCCTGTAACCCTACAGTTGGGTATAAGATAAAATTAATTTTTTTTAAAAATATATATCTCTATTATTTATCTAATAAAAAACATATTTGTCACATAAAACAAAAATAGCAACCAATAAAAATTAGGATAAATAAATAAATTAAAAAAATATATATATAAAATAAAAAAATTTATGGGACCATCGGAAATATAGATTTCTGACCGATGGATCTGAAAATGGACATTTATAGCCAACTTTGGCCACTATTGGCCAAACAAATCTTTTTTTTTTTAAAGTTCAAATTCATTTTACAAATTGAATTGAATGGCCATTCGGCCCATTCTATATATTTTTTTTTGAATTTCTTTTTTTTAAAAGTTTATTTATTTATTGAATTTTTCTTTATTTTTTTGAATTTTTTAAATAAAATATAATTAAATAAATAAGTAAATTAAATTTAAAATAATAATAATAATAATAATAATAATAATAATAATAATAATAATAATAATAATAATAATAATTTATAATTTAGTTTAAAACCCAGAAATAAGATCCAATAAATATAATTTTACTATCAATTTCCATCTTTGAGTTTTTTGTCACATCCAAACTCAAATCATTCCGAAATTGGATACTTACAGGTTACTTCATTAATTCATGGTTGTCCAACTCGCAAATTAATCACTTTCCATAAGCAGCTGATTATTGGATTGTTATAAATTATAGAATTTCTATTGCTTTGAAATTTTAAAAATTGAGATAATTGATACAAAAATTTATTGTGGATCACTTTTTATTATACTAAATTATTAATTTTCTTTTATTATTGTGTACCAATCTTCACACATTCATAAATATTTTTATAATTTAAATGTTGGCTTTAAAATAAATATAAAATATAATATAATTTAAATGTTTCATTTAATATTTTCCTCCAATTAAAAGTATATTTTCTGAATATTATTCATATATGATATAATTAAAACATTATATTATATAAATACTTTAAGTATTTGAAATTCAAAATAGTATTTGAAACTTAAAACAATAATTAGAATCTCAAAACAGTATCAGAAACTCAATTTTTTTTAACAATTAATTAAAATGAGAGAATTTAAAACTTAAAATGAACTGGGTGAACCCGTCGTGCCATGATTTAAACACCTATGGCTTGTAAATAATTTTTTTCAAAAATTTTTGTTTTTTTGAAAATTTTATTTTATTTTAAAAATAATTAAAATGATGAAATTTAAAATTTAAAATGAATTGAATGAACCCGTTACGCTACGATTTAAATACGTCTAGTTTGTAAATAATTTTTTTGATTAAAACTTATTTTAAATGTAATTTATAAAAAAAAATAAACATGGCAAAATGGTACATGTCACAAGTAGCAACGGAACTATATATGTTGCTATTTACAACATGTACTATTTTTCTTAGTAGAAAAAGGGAGTATTTTTTATTTACATTTCCCATTAAAGAAGGCTTATTTGATTTACATGTTAAAGATGTCTAAGTTAATAAAAAAAGAAAGAAAAAAGAAAGAGTATTTTTGTGTTAACTAATTAAAAGTTGGATCTATATTTTCCAATTGTGTTAAAAGTTAAGAAAAATTATTAATTAAAATTTTTGTCATATAGCAAGCTTAAGAAGTAATAAAGAATGATACCTCAAAATAGTATATTTTTTTAATATTATTTGTATATGATACAATAAAAACAATAAATTATTCAAATATTATAAGTATCTGAAACTCAAAACAATAATCAAAATAATATTTGAAACTCAAAACAATATCTGAAATTCAAAATAGTATCTGAAAATTAAAAAATAGTATCTTAAACTCATAAGTGCATAAAACTTCAAAATCGTATATAATACTAAAACCAGTAGATTATCATAATACTATTCAAATATTTTCCTCTAACTAAAAGTATTTTTTTTAAAATATTATTCATATATGAAACTCAAAACAATATCAGAAAACTCAAAACAATATTTATGAAGTTTCCGATATAAGAAGAAGAAGAACCTAAGTTAGAACTTAACCCATTCTCAAAAAGTAATTAAGAATATAAGAAAATTGTAGGAGAGAAATTAATGCATAAGGCTTCTAAGAGATAAATGTTTTAACTAACAAAGTGTCTAACTATTTAATGAACCTCAAACACCATTTTTTATAGTTGTATATCAAAAACTAGCAGTTGGAGTACATTAACTTCATCTTTAACCTTCACCATACTTCATTTAATGTATTTTAACTTTTTATAGGAAATGAGTTGCTCACGGCCATGAGGGCATGGTCATAATCATGAGGGCTAAAAAAATATTAGTCGTTGGAGTTAGAAGGAACTGTTGTAATTTGGGTAAAGGAATGTCATGATATGGTCACAATCATGATGGGTTGTCATGAGTGGCTCAGGCTTTTAAGTCTTCAAAGAGCTCAAAGGCTCACAGTTTGAAAGCTCGATTACTACCTATATACCTCTGGTCACGATCACCTCCAGATTATAAGAGGCACCAGTGAGTGGTCTAGGCACTTAAGCTCTTAAAAGAAACATGTCATTACAATTTGAATGGTATGGTCAGGGTCTAGATTACTTATCATGATCCACTCATGATCGTATAGGTAGATCTTAAGTAGTACAATCTTTTTTAAAGAAGAAGCTCTTCCTCAATCCTTAACTCATGAGCTTGGGTTTTGATCATGAATACTACTTGTGAGGGACACCAAATGACTTGAATTGGCTTGAGATTAATGTAGAACACTTCCCATTTAGTCCTTAATGATCACTTCATGCTTTAAGGGACTTAGGAGCATTTTGATAAGACTTTGAATGCCTTGAATGTTCTTAATATAAGAGTTAAATCTAATCATCTACCAATTGTGAAAGGCACTTATGATTTATTTAGGCACTCAAGCTCTTAAGGGTAGCTTGTCATCACAGTTTGGATGGTGTGGTCATAGTTTGGATTACTTATCACGATCCGCTCATGATTGTGAGGGAAAATTATGAGCAGAATAAACTTCTTTAAAAAATAAGCTCTTCTTTAATCCTCAACTCATTAGCATGGGTCTTGATCATGAGTATTACTAGTGAGGGACACTAAATGACTTAAGATTGATGTTGAGCACTTTTGATTTAGTTCTTGATAATCACTTTATGCTTCAAGGAACTTAGGAGTGCTTTGATAAGACTTTGAATGCCTTGAACATTCTCAATACAAGAGTTAAATTTACAAACACTTAACAAAATCAATTAATTCAATCAAATTAGTTGTTAAAGTCAAAACTTAAACATTAATCATGCAACTGGTCAACACTTGCACTTGTTGACATGTTTTTAAACATGATTTTGGGAAAAAAACCCAATTGCAAAGATTCTTAGAAAGTATAAATTATATTTTAGATTTTTTTCCAAATATTAACTATTTAGCAAAACCTTTATATAATATGTTAAAAAAGAATCCAATGCCATGGTTAACCATCATTCTAAGATTTTCCAAAAAATCAAAAAATAAGTTCTAGAAATTCCTTGCTTGCATATAACTGATCCATCAGTGGAAAAAAGTAGAACTAATGCTATATAATTGGGATGTCAAAAAAATACTAAAATAAGTTCAAAATAATTAAGAATGCATAGTCCAATATACATATACAGACTGGAATAATTGTTAAAAAAATTATTCCATAATAAAAAAAGAAATTCTTTCAATTTTTTTTATGCATTACCAAATTCCAAACTAATCTTTTAAACCATTAATTTCATTTAAGGATAATTGTAAATATGCAAAAGCAATTTTTCAAGAAGATGTTTAAAATATTGCATCCAAATAGATTTTTGCCCAATGGTAAGCTATCCTTTCTATGTTTTATTTTGATATTGAATATATAAAAGAATATACAAACTCTATTCCTAACTTTCTAACTAGAGAATTTCTTTAAAACAAGTCTTGATGCCTAAAAAATTGAAAGGTAAGGGTAAAGCCCTTGCAAACACTTCATACCAAGGTTAGGGAAAAACCCATGTCCAAGCACCAACACCTTCCAAACCTTTTTTAGCCCAACTAGTAAAATCATGGATGGATATAGTCATTGAAGAAGAAAAATTTAAGCCTAGAAATAGGTCTAAATCTAAACTTGGGTTAAGCAACTCACCAATTTGCCAGAACTAATTCTTGCTCTCCAAAATCTCTCACAAACTTCTCAAGCTTCAACTTAAATTTCAACTTTAAAAGCATCCTTGAAAGAGGAAAAAGGTAAGGTTACTTTAACCATTTTCAAACAATCTAAGATGTAGATTTCTTCTAAAAAAAATCCATCTTAACCAGTTTTAAACTTAGCTTCCTTTTAAATTGTTTTATCTTGAGCCAAAATAAATTTTGAGACGTAGCTCAAAATATCTTAAAAAAAATTCATTTTCAAGTATACTAACCATATAAAGGAATTTTATAATAAAAAACCTTCCAAAGTAGTTTCCAAACTTTTTCCAAAAGGATAGTATTATAAACCTTGGAATAAATCAAAACTCTAAACTTTATACCAAGATGGTTTGGAAAAAATTGACTCTGCCAAATTTAAACATTTCAAAAAGGATGAAAAAATCCAAATCCTTTTTATTTAACTTTCACCATCCAAAAGATTATACATATTATGGAATGGGGAAAAGATTTGGATGGGCTAAAGTTATTTCTTACTAATCTTCACACTAGACTTACCCACTACCAATATTATAATTATTGAGACCATCAACAAGTCTGGTTCAACTCTTTCTTTATTCATGATGATGGATGTAGCTATTTATGGTTATTTTATTTTGATAAAGAATTCTAAACCTTCAAACTTCCTTTAAGTTCATCCAATGGTGGAATTACTTTGAAAATGTCCCTAACACTATAATCTCTAAAGTTAAACCTTATTATGTGTTGGGTTTCATGATTCAAAAACAAAGTAGAAATTAAAACTTTTAACCACAAACCCTAATCCGGATCCAAGTAATTCGATTAATTAATTTAAAAGCTAGGGTTTTCAAATCTTACCACAAAAATAAAAGAGGCAAGATTGTTAGAAGGCAGAGAGGAGGTTCACTCCGGTGACACCTTACCTCGAGCTTTTGATTTTGGTAATTTGGATCAAGACATCTCCAAAAGAATTCATCCTCCACAAGCGTCCACACGAACATCCCTTGATTAAAATGACAAATTTATGTGGTAACACTTCTCTTGATTTCTCATAAATCAAGATAAAAAACACTATATGTTTTAGTTTTTCTAAGAGGAGAAAAATGAATTTTGGTGGCTAATAATTGAGTTAATGAAACCCTAGAGAATATAACATATTTATAAACCTCTAATTAAGGTTTTACTTACCAAAATTTTTTTATAGTAATTTCTCAATTATTATTATTTTGATTTTATTTAAAATTAAATTATATATAATATTCCATTTATTTAAGATAATATTTACCTTAAATAAAAAAACTATTTACTTATTTCCACAAAGAATATTTGAGCTTCTCAAACCCTTATCCATTTTTTAGGCATGTTCTAAGTGTGTGACCCTGTAGGTTCACATGACATTGGCAGTGGGCCTTAAATCTCTATTTAGGCCTATGAGTCATAAGTGGCCTCTAGCAAGACATTATGACTACCTAAGTCATGTGAAGTCAATAATCTGACATAACCTAATTTATAATAAATATTGTAATCCCTTTGTCACATGATATCTTGATTGAATATAAGGCATAGTTTATGTCATCTTTATATAATTCAATCATATTATTTCTTGACTCTAAGTAGACTGAGAATAATAACTCTTTATCAATTCACTTTAGCATGGTCTTGCATTTTTCTCAGTTTATCTTATCAAGGGGCCTATAGATATCTTGCTCAGATTAAATGAGGGATAAATTCCTTCTCAATCACTCATATTCCTCACATAACTTATTTCATATCCAATAACAATCTATTTAACCATCATGTTAAAGACAATGTTAGATTGTGTCAAAATATATAATAGTTATTTAGAAATCCATAATGATTTCAAGGTCAAAGGACTAAATCAATATTATTATAATGAGAATTACTTATGACAATTATCTATGTAGTATTCTCATGATGGGTCAATTCAGTACATTATTTCACAAATAAGTACCTATAAGTTGACTTAGTATCTCATATTCACGATTAGTAAAACATAATCATCAATTAACATCATACTAGCCATAACATATTGTTATGAATAGGGATAATTTGAATAGAACTCATATTTAATCTAAGGGTTTTACTATCAAGTCACATACTTGATGAGCTTAGTAAGAATTGACTATTCAAGTAATTATCATAACACAAAATGATAATGAAAAATGCCTCTTTATTAAATAAAATGATAAAGTCAAAACATGGTCATACATGATTGACTTAATGCATATCACTAACATTATGAACTTTTCAAATCCAATTAATAACATACACAAATCAAGAAGAGATTTAATTCATTTTTCATTTTCTGTTCCAAATTCTTCTTACCCTAGGTATGTGTATGGTATTTGTACTATAACAATACATAGGATAGACAATGCATTTTAACCAGAAGATTCAAAGTTAAATGGTCAGATGCTTTTGCATACAAAGATAATATCACTCTTATAATAGTATAAAATTATCTGGTTAAAAATAATCTTCTTCCATGCCAAAAAATAAAAACTACAACCTTTTTTGCACAAAAGTCCTTAATAATGCCTAGACTAGTCACTACTCAATTTGAAGAAGATTTTTGCCAGATAATACAATAACTTATCGAGAAAAAATCTTCTTCCAAATGGAGCTCTTTCAGACTATTTTCATCATCAAGCTCAAGTTCCTTTAAACCCATTATAGATATAGGGAAAGATAATGAAAATGACTATTTTGAAATTTTCCTACTAATAAAGTAGTAAAATTTCAAAATAACTTTGCTTTGTAATAAAGTATTGTTGTAAAAGGTGTTATGCCACCTATCAAAATGCATATTTAAAAAAGTACAATTATTCAAAAGCAGCAAGACCACCTCTAACCTTATCTACTAAGTTCAAAAGTAGCAAGATAAAGATAGAAGGTGCTTCGATATCTCCATCAATCTGCTAAAATTCAAGCATGCATGTGAAATAATAAGAACATATTGCTTTCCAACATGGAATCGTACATGCAAAGGAGGAAATGTCTAAAACCCTCTCTCATAACCTCTATATAAATGAAGGCCCTATGCTTTAAAAGGTTAATATTTTCTTAGATAAAATCATTTAGAAAGAAAACTTGAAAACTTTGAGTATTTAGATTTGTGAGAGTTTTAAGAGCAGAACCACTGTAAAATCTAACCTTTTCAAACATAGTCATTGTCCCCTATAAGAAGATTGTATATCTTAATTTACATATTGTAAATTATTTTCAAAATAATAAAGGCATATTTTTTAGTTTAAAATACTTATTTTAGTTTTAATTTAAATAGCAAAATGTATGCTCTATGTTTGCTTTGAAAAAGGATCATGCACATCAAAAGTTCTATTAAAAATTTGTGTGCATCTTGGTTCGATAACATTTATTTACAAAGTGTGAGGCCAAACAATGTGCTCATATTTCATTTTCTTCATCTACATACTATCCCTTATATCCTATGCATCATAATGTTTATCCCTTATATTGTTATGTGTGTGTATTTGTGTTTTATTTATTAACCACATACTTTGATTGTTATTTATTTTTCATTTCATAAATATTATCTTGTTTCAGTTTCAATTCTATATATTCTTGATATATTTTTATGGAATAATTATCATGCTTCATTTACTTTTCTAGTTATACATTCGTTGATGTTCATGTTATTTCAATTCTTTCTTTTTCCATATTCATCTCTTTTAGTTATTAATCTCTTTTTGTTCTAATAATGAATTTCACATTAAAATGTTTTTCTTTATTATTTTCTCATTTTTTATTTAATATCTTACAATTTATTATTTTCAATTCAAAATTCATGAAACAATTAATTTGGAGAATTTTTTTGTTTATAATTTCAAAATTATTTCTTTCAAATTTTCATTTTAATTATTTCTTTTCATTTTAAAAACATAAATTCTTGATTTTTTTATTTTATTACCATTTTTAAATTTTATTCTTGATTTTACATCCTTTTGTAAATATTTCAAGAAATAATCTAATCTATTCTTATTGAAATTATTTGTTTTATATTGTGTTGATGTAATCTTGTGCAATATTTACATATATACTTATGGTTATAATAAATCTTGATCCTTAGTACAACCAAATGCAAATCTTTTAATTTCATCTAAATTTTTGCCTTTTCTTAATCTTTTTCATATTTTGTTTTTGATGATGGTTGTTAGAACCATGGAAAAGTAATAGTTTGTTGTATGAGTTTAATCTATCCAAGATATAAAACTTATATTTTCTGGCCTAATTTGATGGATTATTTATGTAACACAATAAAAGTTTCAACATTATTTAAAACAATTACCATCTTAATTTTTCTTAATTATTTTTAAAAATCCAAGAACTCATTATTTTGAGGATTTTCAATAAAATAATTTCTTTCAATTTTCATTAAAATAAGTTATTTTATATTGAATTCTTATAAATTCCATGCATAGTTTTAAACACGTTTACATCTTTTTTCTTTCCTTATTTCAAAATCTCATTTCTTAAATATTGAATGGCCCCAAATCTCAATTTTTAAAGACAATAAGAGAAGAGATATTTGTAAAAGTGTTTGTCATTTGAACCTTATTTCTCTTGTATTTTTTACATTAAGTGTTTAGGATCACATTCTAAGAAATTCTCATGACACATTTTTTATAACTATATAATGTTTATGCCATGTTAATGTTCATTGTGCCATGATATGCATAATTAATAACGCCATGTTTGTCATGCTAGTTTAGGATTTTCCATATCTACCATGATCATGCGTTATTGTGTATATTTATCATGAATGCCATGTTTATATGTTTGTGATTACATTGTCCTTACCATTCATGCATCATTTTTGCCATAATCATGCATTTTATTATGCTTACACACAGACATATATAGCCACCTACGTGAAAAGGATTGTAGAGGAAGAATTTTTTTAATTTTATTCTTCTAATTAATTTTCTGAATTGTTCTATGAATTTAGGTGATTTTTATCATATGTAAAGACACACACACAAATATATATATATATGAGAGGGGACCTAGCCTATTAATTAAAAAACCCTAAGCACGTCCCCCACGAGTAGCCCAAGTGGCAAAAGGTGCAAACATCCAGTTTGAGGAGAGCACAGTTCGAACCCCTCTCCCCTCTCTCCCTCCTTATAGTGTTGGGAATTAACCATTTGTACTAGTTAAAAAAAAAATCCTAAGGACCATCCATAACTAGTATTTCATATCTAGTATTTCGATTCCAATAACTAGTATACATGTGCTTCTGATAATTTAATTGTTATGTTTTAAATTTATGTGCTAGATCTATCCTTGGCTTTCTTACAGTCAACACTAACATGATTAGTTTACAAATTAATTCTTAATCATAAATCAATTGTTATTCTAATAATTTCTTAATTTAATTTTATCAATTAACTTATGGGACTCTAGAATATAATTACAAAAATTACATAACTATTATAATGGGTGACTTTAGAATATAATTACAAAAACTACATAACCATTATAATGGGTGAAATTTTGTGAAGAAAAACTACAAAGTGACATCTTAGCGTACTGTAACTATTTCCACTAAACCTAAAAAATAGTTAAGATGATTCAACCTCCATCGAGTGGGTAATATATTGAATATATTATACGTGCATGGATGCACACACACACACATATATATTGATGATCAATCTTTATCTCATATGATGAACAAAGTCTCATATCCATATTCAGAATCCATCAAGCATATTTCTTATATGCATGAGTATTAAAGTAAAAAAGGCAAGACCAACTCATATATCCATGTGATCATGGAAGTGTATGTACACCATGGATTGGTAATACCTACAACCTTATTTCTAAGCTTTTATTAAGACGTCAAATGCTATAAACCATAATATATAGTATCCATAGTCCTTAGGATGCTCATTGATAATTTACTAATTCCTTAATTATAGATTACCATAGCTCCCAACTAGCCTTCAAGATCCTATAGATTTGATGGTTCACCATAGACTTGGTTATCATAGTGTGCCATCTTTATCATATATTTATATGGAATATGATACTTGCTTATTTTAACTATCAAATGCACATAATTCCATTCATAGCCTAGGTAGATAGGTGGTTTTACATTCCTGGAACATGTAAGCATACAATAATAGAAATGAGACTAATATGTTTTATTTATACATATTCATTATTATCAAGCCTCATAATATCATAATAATCATCATCTAATTCATACTAGAACATAATAAGTTATTTTTTAAATATCATTTAACTTCCATATCCTAGGTTATTCTATTCACATACTATTTTCATAATTTCATTTTTATTAGAATTGCTCCTAAGGTAATTCTTTCAAACCTTACATTGTCCTAGCATAAGCAATTTCACTATACTTATATATGTTTGTATTATCCACATGCCTCACATATATTATCTGAAATATTATTAACATACTAAGCATGAATGATAATATTGCTGGGATGATGCATGTAAAAAGCCAAAAACACATTTATGCACATTCATTATATTACTTATAGTTCTTATGAATCTCCAGGCACTAGTACAACTACTCCAAGTTGCCAACTCAAACCAAATATCTTTTATTGAAGCCACCAATCCATCTTAGACATAAAAATTCATTCTGATGGACATATTGCATCAATTTATGCACACCAAAGCTCAAAAAAAGCTTTTTAGAACAAATTAGTTGAAAGATAATCTTATCAATTCATGAGAATAATAATATAGAGTCTTAAACTCATATATTTCTATTTTGACCTAAATTCAACCATATTGGCATAATACAAAAGCATTCATATTAGCACATTGCTACTAGTGGAGTAGTATTATTTTGTGTTATTCTATTATACTATTACTGCTATTTTCATCTATTTAGCTATTTTTTATTATATATTGATGGTCTTATAGTCTTTGCTTGTGTTATTGAAATGGTTGTTAACTCGCAATTGTTTTTCTATTTAGTGTGTTTTTTTCCAAGTTGTAAATGGTGATTTTATCATTTGTTATGTAAAGGTATACTTGGTTGTTGTTGATCTTTGCTACTTCTTATTTTTTCTATATGGATTTATTTGGCCTTTAATGGGTTATTGTTTTACTGCTATTATTTAATTTTTTAATGTTGATGTTCTGTTAAGGTTTTGCTATAGTTTGGTTTTAGATAGCTATTATGTTTGGGATATATTGTTTGCCTTTTAATTTTTGTTTAAAGATGTGTTTATGTATTTTTTTTAATAGTGTTGTGTTTCTCCAACTATTTATTGTAGTTTTAAGTTCATGAAATTATTATCGCTATAAATGTTTATTTTTTTTTTACATTTTTCTATACTTTTATTGTGGTTTTGGATGCTAATGTTATGGTTGCTATTTAGTATAGAATGAACTTTAAAATTTTTTAAGGGCTTATAGGACACATTCACTATTCTAGTCCATCATTTTATGCTAGTGTTGTTTATTGGCACTTGGTTGCATTTGATTTTATGTCTTCTTATTATGTTACATGTAGTTTTCCTCTTATTTTTTTATTTATTCATTTTACTTAATTTTAAGGAGGTTTTTTTGTCACTTAGAATATTTTATTCCAAGTCATTTTTCTTCTTAATTAAAATAAAATTTATATGCATATTGAAAAAGTATAAAAACATAACAACACTTGTTTATATTTAACAATCTTAATTTTTTTTACAGTATTTGATAAAGTACTTACATGAAGTGCCATTTTTATAGTTAAGCTCACCAAGTGGCTCATCTTATTGATAAAATTTGTAAAGGTTATGTGGCATAAAAGGTAGTGAAAGGACAAGCATTTGTAAAATTTCTAGTAATAAATTTCATTCTTTACATTAAAGAGGTAATATTAGACTTTCCAGATGATGTTACTATAGCCAACTAGGTGGGTGGTGAATGTATTTTTATAAGGCAGTAAACCATTTCAGTGAAAAGGTTAGGGCGATTATGATGACCCTAAAGGGAGAAGTAATTCTAATTGTAAAAAAATTGGTTTTCAAGGTTACTAATAATGAAGCATAATACGAAGAGTAATAAGAATGGAAGCTCTTATAATGTTAAGGGTAACAAAAGTAGAGATAATGGGGGCTTTATATTAATGATCAATAAAATTACTAAAGTGTTGTGAATTGAAAGAGTATAACGTTAAATCTTACTTAGATATTCTTAATCTTTTAGCCCAATCATTTTGGAATTGTAAATTCTTCACTTTCCCAGAAGTCATAACCAAATGGCTAATGCTTTTAACTTTTTGACATTTGTATAGGAAGGTTCAAATAAGGTCCTCATAAATCCTTAGTTTTGGTCAAAACAAGATAGCCATGCTAGATGTAAATTTGTATTACAAAAGTCACAGTGGATGAGAAGCTATGATATTTTTATATTTAAAGATTTTTGGATGACAAGGTTTATCCAAAGGGAGCAAAATCAAAAGATAAGGAAATTAAAAGGTAAATAGTTTTGAAGTTTATCTTATTCCAAAGAGTGTTTACAAAAGAATTTTAAATGGTTACAACTTAAGTACTTGTATAATAATAGAAAGGCAAACATGTTGATGAGGGAAGTACACTTAAGTGTCTATGGTCCACAAGTGAATTAGATGACTCTAATCAAGAAAATTATAAGACAGGGATTCACCTGGATGATGATAGTTTAATAGTCTATAAGGCTTATGAGGAAGTGCCATGAATTTTAAATTCTTAGACATAAATAAAACATTATATATTATCTTCTCCTTAGCCATTCTTGGTGTAAGGTTAGATATAATAAGAGAAATTTGTCCACATACTTCAAATGGGCATAAATACTTCTTGTGGCTATAGATTACTTTATAAAATGGGTAGAAGTAGAATCATACTACAAGCTAGAGGAAAAATAAATTGTTAGGTTCATCAAGAAAATTTATTATATTGATATATAGTTCCCTATTAAGTGGATTTTGATAATGATGTCTAATTTTAAGAAGAAGTTAAAGAAATACTGAGGAGGTATAAAGTTGGCTATCATAAGTCTTCTTTTTATAAATTGTAGATGAATGGTGCTATTAAAGCTATGACTAAGAACATTAAAAAAACATTTTAGCTAAGATGATAAAGACTCACAAGGATTGGGTAGATAACCTTACACTCACCCTTTAAGTGTATATAATTACTATCAAGACATTTACAAGGGCCATTCCATATTCCCAAGTATATGGATAAAAAATAAACCTTTTTAGGAAGATTAAGTTAAAGTCATTAGGAATAGTGCTTGAAGCGAAATTGCTTGAGGCATAGTGGATATAAAGAAGACATGCTCAATTGGTTCTCCTAGTAGATGAAAGGATGAAGGCTTTACACCACATACAATTATATCATCAATGGATAAAAAAATGCATTTAACAAAAGATCAAAGCCAAGAAATATCAAAGTAGGAGATTAAATGATTAAACAGACTAAATAAGTTAATTCAGATCCTAAGAAAAATTCAAACCGGACTAGGATAGCCTATATTTATAATGATAATATTATCTAAGTGGGCAATTAAATTAATGGATGTAAAGGGTAATGTCTTTTCAAAACCAGTCAATAACAACCATCTAAAAAAATATTGCATATGAAAAAAGAAAAGTCAGGGGAAAGAAAATATTTAGCTAGAAAACTTGCAAAGGCTAGTTAAGAATGAGGGTACCATTATGTGAGCAAGGTGAAAAGATTTGTCAAGGCATGACTAGGCCCTTTAGATGATTGTAACCAAGACATTAGAAAAGAATCAAATGACATAATTGTTAATGTGAGGAACCTTTTGGAACTAAAAAGAAACCTTGTTATGAAGGTGTTTCCATTGATTACTTAGGAAAATATGGGAAGTGATCTCGAAACTAGGCAAAAATTCTTCCTTTGTTAAAGATTCTAAATTCAGAAAATTCTTTTTACTTGCTTACTTTCTCATTACTTAACACCTATTATATATTTCCAATCACTTGATTTTGGTTAATAAATGTATACACACATATGAAAATAGAAAAAAAAAGAAATAAAGTAGGATAATAATATTTATAATTATTACATGGCTTTTACTAAGAAATAAATCTAAAAATTTAAAAAGAGTGAAAAAATAAATTTAACCCTAATTCTAACAAAACCTATGAAATAAAAGTTAGTGCATAATAGTAATGATACTCGCATAGTTTATGACAATAAATACAATCGTAAAAATAAAATCACATTAATTACATTAAAACAACTCAATCACTCAAAATAATCATTCAATTATGCTACTAAGATAGGGAAAAAGCTCAAGACACCATGCTTATAATAAAGCAGGAGATAGAATCAAAGTAAAACTTGAGGCCTAAATCAAATGACAATAACTTTTACTTTTGAAATAAGAGGCATTTGGTTTAATTTTCTTTCCTTTTCACTAGGCATGTGAGATCCACTTATGATGATAGCGCATAAAAATGTATTAAAAAACAAACTACTAATTTTCTCTATCTTTGTCTCCATGATAGTAAGACCAATATTGAATTAAAAAAAATTAAAGCGCATAAATATACTACATGTTCAACATTAAAAAAATGATAAATTCAATTCAAAGTTAATATTCCACTAATCCAATGCATGTGGGTAGATTATTTATGTAAATGGGACCTGTAAGATACACTTGGTATCACCTTTATTCAAAAAAACATAAAAGAGGAAAATATATCAAAAACTTAATTCCAAGTTTATGATTCAAACTAAAAGAGACTCAAATTAATGAACTTAGCTTTTATATATAATAAATATTTCACCAATACTCAAACAAAAAAATAAATAAAGGAAGAACATTGATGAAAATCAATTTGATTTATATACTTATTAATTTTTAAATGGATATGGAATGAGTTTTTCCAATTTTTTATAAAAATTTTTTTATAATAGTTAAAATTTAAAAAGATTATTGTTGGTTTTCAAGTTAATTAAGATTGTTATTAATTTTTTTAGTTTGAATAGTTAAGACATTTTTAAGTTCCCAACTTATATTGAAAGCACTTACTTTTTAATGTTCTCTCTTTTGAGTAAAACTTCTAGATAATCTGAATATGAGTATTTTATCTTAGAATTGCTAAGGACTTGGCTCCTCGCTCACTCTAAGAACTCTTGGCCACCTGATTTGGAAATAAAAGCTGCAATTGGTGCTGTTGATAGAAACCAAGCAGCAGGAGTCCTTCATGGAAAGCTTGTGTGTCAAATTAAGGTTTGATAATGGTGTCCACTTAAATCTAATAGGGTGGTGCTCAAGAGGTCTCTTCTTATGGTGGAATGATGAATGGGGAGTTAAAATACAATAAAATCAAAGCATTATATAAATGCTATAGTCACACATGGGAATCGATGACACTTCATTGGGATCTATAAAAATTTAATGAAAGAGTTCAGGCTTGAAGTCTAGGATGTCATTCAAAGTTTAAATCTAAATGATAACACTGCCTGTTATTAATGGAAGACTTTAACTCTTGTTTGTATAGTCATGAAAAAAAAGGTAGGAATCTTCTTAACTAGTCCTACTTATCTCCATTCAAATACTTTATTGAGGATTATCAATTATTGCATCTGGGATACACTGGAGAGCCTTTTACATGGCATAACAAACATGTGGGTGAGATGAATATTGATAACTTTGAATTGATACTTTGCTTGTGGAACCTGTATTGATGAGGAGAATAGGTAAAGAGGCACGATTTCCCCCATAAACACTTCAAAGCTTAAGTCAGTAATGATATGAGGAAAAAATATAATAAAGTGAATAGGCATAATAGAATAGAGAATAGATAGTGATTGCTTGGATGATATAGTGATGGAATGATGTCTTGGTGATGTTGTATGATGATAATAGGGAGATGAGAATGAGAATATGAGAATAGAATGAATGACATGAAATGTCATAAGATGTATTTATAAGAGAAGGTAATGCTCAAACCTCTTAGCAATATGATTCCTTAGTCTTATAGGATTGCCTTGTTTAGGAGAGAATGAGACTTCCTTTGTAGAGTAATCTTCCTAATTGAAATAGACTTCCTTATTAAGCTTTCTTTTTATTTAAGTAATCCTCCTCTTTGGGGGAATATAACCCTTATTAGAATAGGATATTGATATGAGATATCAAATATATAAGAAAGATTAGATCGAACTCGTAAAAATGCATAGTGGAGATCTACTTATAAGTATGCCCAATTGTATCATGAATCATTCCTAGGTTATGATCATTGACCATTGCTACTAGTGCTAGATGCCAAATGGGAGATTGAGCCAAAATGGAAATAACTTATCAAATCCTCATAGGAACAAAAAACTATACTAAATCCCCTTAAAACCATATTCAAGCAAAAGTTGTAGAAATTAAGATTAAATTTAAAGAAGTGGGTTAGAGAAAAAGGAGGGAGCTATGCTTTAAGGATTCAAGAACTTAAGTCTAAGTTAGACTCTTTGTTAAATGGAGATTTTGATGAATTGAAGAAGGTAGAAGAGCTCAAGCTAAAAAGTGAAATATATAGACTTTGGGAACAAGAGGAGATTAATTAGAAGTAAAAGTCTCATGTGTAGTGGCTAAAGGTAGGTGATAAGAACACCAAGTTCTTTCACTTAACTAGATCAAAAAAATTTTAACAAATGAGGGAAGATGGGTTATTGATTATAAACAGATAAGAGAAGTAATTATACTCCACTTCCAAAAGGTATATGAAATGCAAAGCTCTTCAATGCTTAATAGCTCTCTTGATTGGCTTTTCTAACTTCTAACTGAGGAAATGAGTCAATCTTTATTCAAAGAAGTTCATCTAGAAGAAATCAAAGCTGTAGTTTTCTCTTTAGGAAAATTAAAGTCCTTAAGGCCTGATGGCTTTTCAGGTGCCTTTTTCCAAAATCACTAGGACACAATAAATAAGGAGGTGATTCAGCTTGTAAAGAACTTGTTCACTTATGGGACTCTTCCTTCTAATCTCAATTTAACTATAATTGCTCTTATTCCCAAATCAAGGTATACTAGGTCCTTTTATGACTTCAGGCTGATAAGCTACTATAATAATAACTACAAGGTAATCTCAAAAGTCCTTACTAATAGATTAAAACCATGGCTTCCTTTAATGATCACTCCTAATCAAACTGCTTTTGTGAAGGGGAAAAATACACAAGATAATATAATACTCACCCATGAAGTTATGCATGCCTTGAAAAATAAATTTAAAGGAAGAAAATGTTATTTTGCTTTGAAGCTAGATTTTGCAAAAGCATTTGACAAAGTTTAATGGCACTTTCTAAAAATGGTGATGGAAAAAATGGGTTTTCACTTAAAGTGGACAAGCTGGGTGTTTGAATGCATTTCTACAGTCATTTACTCAATCACTATTAATGGAAGCTATATCAAGTCCTTTTCTCTATATTATGGTTTGCGACAAGGAGACCTACTGTCTCTATACCTCTTCATTATAGCAGCTGATGTTTTATCAAAATCTCTCCTTCATTATCATAATCTTGGGAAGATTAAAGGAATCCAACTTTCCATGTACTATCCTACATTGACTCACTCTTTCTTTGTTAATGATTCGATAATTTTTTATGAAGCTAGCATAAGTAAGGCTAATTCCATCATATGCATTTTAGATGATTTTTTGAATATCTCTAGTTTAAAGCTAAACTTGCACAAATCCAAGCTCTTTTATAGTATAAATGTTCTACCAAACACAAAAACCTCTATAGGCAATAATTTTCAGATTGCTGAATCACGGTACTTAAGTAAGAATCCGGGAATCCCAATTGACTGGGCAAAATCTAAACGGATGCTTTGTAGCTTTCTAATTGATAAAGCCAAGGATAAAGTGCAATCTTGGAGGTGCAAATTCCTAACTCAATCTAGTAGGGAAATTCTCATAAAAGATGTTATTCATCCCTTCCTTCTTATTGTCATAATCCAAACCCGAGGGCACATGACCGACATTAGAAAATGAGAACACATAAGATTTCTGAAACCTATAGTAACGTTTAAAGAAATTTTACAAAAAAAAAGCAATAATTTAATAAAATGTTTAATTAAAATAAATAACACTAATAACATACTATCCAAAATAATCTTTGATGAAATATAATAATAAACATTAATACAAATCTTTAATATAGGTAAAAATCCATTAAATATATCATAACAGTTAACTACTACTACTACGGTGTTCTAGAATTCAACTACATACTAATACATATCATATAAACCTATGTAGAATATCCGAAGAAGAATAAACCCAGTGCAAAGTAAGTGGACTAACTGAAAACTCCCAAGATCCTAAAAAAAATAATTAAGGGGAGTTAGACTTCACTGAGTAAGTTAATAATAAAAATGTATGTAGTGTGAAAATCTCCTTTAGAAATATATTTTATGAAAATATAAAATTTATAATATAAAACATTTAATTTATTAAAATCCTTTATTATTGAAATAAAGTATTTGAAATCATAAAATACTATATAAATAAAATAAACTTAAATCATTTTTATAAGAAAAATAAGGTAGAACCCTAGTTCATAATTCTAATAGTCTTTTGGCTCTCTTATAATTTAAAGATTGCTAGTTCCTGAGAGCAAAACATTCACCAAACTACCAACTGCAGTCAAATCACTTAAATCACACTTGAGAGCAAAGCATCATCGAACCTTATAACCACAAATACTCATTCTCAATTCTACCAGTGCACACACGGTCCTGATGAAACCCATCAGGTAACCCATTCTACTGTAGTTCATTTTAAAATAAATACAAGTAAATAAAATAAGAAAGATTACAATAAAATAACAACTGACTAATCATATGAAAATTTAATATAAACACGCTTATATAACGATAGCAAATAATATGAGAATATATATATATATATATATATATATATATATATATATATATATATATATATTCTTCCATTTTATCATAATCAATGAATTTATATTTTAATATAAAATATCCTACACATAGTTCAGTTATTAACTTATATGTATATATATTCTTCCATTTTATCATAATCAATGAATTTATATTTTAATGTAAAATATCCTACACACAGTTCAGTTATTAACTTATAGGTTAAATGCGCTCCTCTGCGCAGTCGCGCTCGACCTTAACCTGTCGACTCAATTAGAGGTGTGACTCAAGAAAAGAAATAAATAAATATGGAATGAAAAATGAAAATCTTATAAATTATAAATTTCTAAATAGATACTTAATTAAGAATACAACTCTACTAAACTCGATCTAATGTCACGTTTTACGAGAAAATTGTTGAAAATTTGACAGAGTCTCCTCTGTAAAATAGACATCACTCTACAAAAGTAGAGCCAAACTTGCATAGAAAAACACTTCAAATACCAGCAACAAATTCAAATCTTGGGTTGGGCCCCTGAACTTCATTTTATATCCAACAAAGAATCAATTTCACAAATCACAATTTATAAACAATAAAATTCCATTTAAATACCAAAATTAATTTATTTACACAATAAAAACATAAAAGATATTTATTTACAAAATAAATAATCAAATCCACATTAATAATCATATTATATTATAAAATTCATAACTATAATTTTCAAAATTAAATAGCATTTAATTACCAATAATTATTTAAATTATTCAATTATATAATTAAGCAACTGAAAACTCATTTAAATCTTAAAAATCATAAATACAATTTTTATTCGGATATTATTTCGATAATTACTATTAGTTAGCTAAAAATAGGAATTAATTCATACAAATTATTTATTACTAAAAAACTATCCAAAACATAATAATTCACAATAATTTCAATTAAAATATAAAATTTACTAATTTATACTAAATTTTTCAAAAATTCATTTTCGACATAAACATTCATAAATTCAATACATAATTTTAATAAATTTCATTAACGAAACTTGCTTAAAATAATTAGTAGAATTTATTTAAAATATAAAAATTCTCCAGGCTCGAAAATAGTGTCGTGAACAGTAACCCCGAGACCCCGGGAATTTGAAAAAATCATAAAAATTATTTTTGGAAATCTTACAACAATCACATTAATATTTTCTAAAGAATCAATATCAAATAAAATTAAATTGACATTCAAATTCACAATTAAACAAAAATACCCAAAATTAAATTTTGAGAAATTGGAGTTGTTACCGGTTGAATTTCTCGAAATCGATCAAGGATTATCAAAGCATGAGTCGAGAGCTTCAATTTGAGCCTAAGCTTGGCCAAAATGCTCATCGGAATTGTACCAGCATTCCTCCCTCTTTATGGCCATAGAGTGATTACACACAAGGAAAATGACTGGAAGCTGATTACTGCGACTCAAGTGGCGGATGGTGGGGCGACGACATGGAGAAGGCAGTCCTTCATGCTACTACCACTGTATGCTGGTGGCTAATAGAACCGAAGAGGAGGAAAAAGAAAATGGGAAAGGAAAGGAAAAAGAAAAAAAGGAAGGAAAAAAAAAGAAAAGAAAAGAAAAGAAAGGAAAGAAAAAGGAGGGGAGAGAAAGAAAAAGTGGAGAAAAATAATAAAATAAAATAAAATAAAAATTATTTATTTAATTTATTAATATTTTAATAACTATAACTTAAATTTACTCATTAAAATCCATAATTTCATTTAGTAAATAATAATAAAAATAATAATAACAATGCCAAATCTAATGAAATAAATAATAACATTGGAAATTTATTTAAATTTCAAAAATAATTAAATATCACAATTAATAAAATAATATAGAATAAAAATAATTATTAACAATATAAATCTCATAATTTAATTTCCTAATTTAATTTATAAAAATTTAGATTATTACAATCTTCGCCCCTTAAAAGAAAATTTTGTCCCCAAATTTTCTATAAATAAAAGATATAAAATTTTAATGAAAAATATAGGGATATGCTGTAATGACCCTATATTTTAAATTATTAAAAATTATATTGAGATTTGTAGTGTTAATAATATTTTAAATTCTTATATATTATAATTATTGGTGAATATTATTTATTTATTTTATTTTAAATATTTTATACGTAGAGGATTTTATTTAGAAGTTATTATTATTTAAAGATGTTAATGTTAGTATTGTTATTATCATTATTATTATTATCATTTCTAATATTATTGTTATTATTATGAGTATTATTATTTTATGCATGTGTTAAGTGGTGTATTAACTCAATATATATATATATATATATATATATATATATATATATTGAGTTATCGAAAAATTAGATTTTTATTAATATTAAATAATTTATTTGAGATTTTATTTAGTTAATATGAAAATGTTATATTTAATTTTTTTGTTATTTAAGTAAATTGTAATTTGGTATTTTATTGATATTTATGGATTTTAATATTTTTATTATTTTATTATTTAATATTGATTTTATTGTGAATTATAAATCTCTATTGGGAATAATGTAGTTCGGGGTCCTAACTCGAGGCGTTGATCAATTGTGATTATAGAAGTGTGTTTGCTTGCAGGATTGGCTATACTTTTAGTAGAGAGATGTCCATTTTATAGAGGAGACTCTGTCGAATTTTTGATAGAATTCTTGTAAAATGTGATGTCGGATCGATCATAAGTTTTTGGTTTTGTGGTCGAGTTTTGTCTATATCGAGTTTTCCTTTAGAATTATTGGAAGTATGAATTAGGTATTCAAATATGATATTTGTTGCTATTATTTATCTTTTATATAGTTACACTGAGACCAAGGCCTATCGGACTAGGCTCGTTGAGTTTGTCTCTAGGAGCGTAAACCTGTGAGTTATTATTTTATATATACATTGCATGTAGATACATGATTATGAGCATTCATGTTTTCATTAGGTATTTAAACAAAAATTATTTCATTAAATGAATAAATATATTTTTGGTATATTCATGGTTTATTTTGATATATATATGTGGCATATATATATTTGGGATATTTTTAGTATATGTTCGGTATATAATGAGTATATTTCCAGTATATGCTTGGTATATATTTGGAATATAAATGGAATATTCTTCTATAATGGATGCCATTATATTTTAATTGTGCATTTATTATTTTTCGTAAATATATGATTTTTTTTAAGGATATTAATAGAATGAGCTACATAGTGGACTGCACTCGGACTTTGTACATACTGGTTCATTAGATTTAGGATTTGTCATTGTGGGAATCATTTGAGGTGGAATTTGATTATTTGATTAATGAGAATTGTGATAAGAAAGTAGTGTGATTGTGGGAGCTTAGTTGACCTAGTGTCTTAGGGCCAATCACACTAACAGTGAGACTGCGGGAGCTCGATTGACTTAGTGTCTCGGGGCCAGTCTATTGTCCAAAATGGAATAAGAGAATTACTTTGGAATTAAGTAAGCTTGTATGGCTAGTGAGTTTTATGATTGAGGTTTCAAATATTTATGGTTATATTTGATCCTTCACTTAAATAAATGTTTTCTACATTTAATATATATATATATATATATATATATATATATATATATATAAAGTGAATTTTAGCATCTGTGTGAAATACCTGTATATATTTATATATATATACTGATGTTTTACTGTATATGACTTTAGGTTGCATGTATATATATATTATAATAATTCACTCAGTGAGGTCTGATTCCCCTCAATATTTTTTTTATAGGAGATTCCTCTTTTTCATACCTCAGTAGTAGACCTTTACGCTAGTCTTCTTTAGCCCCATTTAGACTATATAAATTTTATATCTGACTCTTATTGTATTATAGAAAACTGATGTAGTAGTGTTATTGTATTGGTAGTGTGTTGTTTTGGTTTTAAGATTATGTATCTAGATATTGTATGAATATTTTTACTATGATATGACATATAAAGATTTCTTTTTATATTGATTAGAGTTTTAATTATGATGTATTTTTATATTATTATTGCATGTGTTTTTATTTTTAAGGCTTGCTACGAGTTTCAGATTTAAAAGAATTACCATTCCATAGCGCTGGTCATGACTCCCGGTTTAGGTCGTGACAAAGTTGGTATCAGAACCTAGGTTATTAGTGTTGTGGACCTAGGTTTTCAAAGTTGTGTTTTCATAGATACTACTGCAATTAATTAGGTTCAATTATATATTTGATAAGTTTTCCTTGATTTAGTTTTTTGTGTAATCGTTAGGTTGTCTGTCTAGTGTCTATTTTGTCTGAATCCTGTTGGTTTTTGTCTTTTCAGAATGAGGAGTCAAGTGTGTGTCACTCCACTAGTCGTTGAGGCCGAGGATGATGAGTCCTTTTAGTATGAGGTTTTACCTCTTGAGCTGCTAGGCAAGCGTAAAGGTAATGGTAGATGTAGACCTTGAGGAGCAGCAGGCAGCCTATCTACTAGAAAGAGCTACAAGATGAGGAACTTGTAGAGCTAGAGTTTGAGAAAGCTGCGATACCTGTAGTTGCACTACAGATGGAGCCTATCTACCAATAGGGTATGTTTGAACCTGAGGTAGCATTATTTTATGCCAAAGTTGAGACAAGGACTCAAAATGCTAATACTGAGTATTAGAGGATTATAATAGTCAAGTTATCTATTGAGGGACCAGCCTTAGATTAGTTCGTTCAGGTTATTCAGTTGTACACGATGATAATGACTTGGGCTCAGTTTCGAGAGAGATTTATGAGGCATTTTTGCCAAGAGCCATTACGGATAAGCTATAAACTTTATTTGACCAACATTTCTAGAGGTGATAGATCTATAGAGGACTACACTAGAGAGTTTCTCTAACTAGGTTGGTATGCAAAGGATCTGATGTGAGATCAATATTTCGCCATTACTACATATGTCACTAGATTAGGTTTTGCTTTTGCTGGGATGCCTACTGCAGGCCTTACTCTTGAGTCGGTGATAGAGTTGGCCAAGGAGATAGAGCTTAGATTGGTCAGGCAAGGAGTTATGGTTGACCATTATTAGCTAGGAGGTGTTCAGTCGTGAGGATAAGTTCTAGCTTTGCCTAATGAGTAGATAAGTTTATTATGTATTGTGATGCCTCTAGAGTCGGCCTAGGTTATGTGTTGATGCAGAATGGTAGGATAATAACTTATGCTTTGAGACAGTTGAAGAGCATGAACAGAATTATCCTACTCGTGACCTAGAGATGGCTATAGTAATCATTGCTCTCAAGACTTAGAGATATTATTTGTATGGGGTGACTTGTGAGATTTTCATAGATCACAAGAGCTTAAAGTACATTTTTCAGTAGAGAGATCTGAACTTGAGATA
The DNA here is from genome assembly GCA_947683625.1 of Mallotus nudiflorus. Lineage (NCBI taxonomy): Eukaryota > Viridiplantae > Streptophyta > Magnoliopsida > Malpighiales > Euphorbiaceae > Mallotus > Mallotus nudiflorus. Next base: position 493,861 of record CANTUR010000381.1, read on the forward strand.
GAGGAGATGGTTAGAACTCCTGAAGGATTATGACTATAATATTCTTTATCATCTAGGTAAGGCTAATGTGGTTGCATATGCTTTGAGTAGGAAGTCCTTGGGTAGTCTTGCTCACATTAGTGTGGAGAGGAGACATTTGATCCAAGAGTTGCATGAGTTAGTGGATCAAGGTTTGATGATGAAACTTAGTAGATCAGGTGGATTATTAGCTTAGTTTAGAGTTCAATAAGTGTTGAGAGATAGGATTAAGGCAGCTTAAGGTTGAGATCCTAATGTAGCTGAGCTTTAGGAGAATGTTCGTGCAGGGAAGTTCATTAATTTCACACTTGATAATGAGGGTGTTTTGTGGATCAGTGGTAGATTATGCATTTCTGATATGGATAATTTAAGAGAGGAGATTCTTGAGGAAGCACATGCTATAGCTTACAATGTACATCCAAGTGTTACTAAGATGTACCATAACATCTGAGATTTGTATTAGTGGGATGGATTGAAAAAGGATATAGTGGATTATGTTTCCAAGTGCTTGACTTGTCAATAGGTGAAAGCTGAGCATCAGAAGCCTTCTAGGAAGCTTCAGCCTCTTTCAATTCCTGAGTGGAAATGGGAGAGAATTGCTATGGATTTTGTGGTTGGTTACCTCGTTCAAAGGATGGATATGATTCTATTTGGGTGATTATGGACTGGTTAACCAAATCAGCTCACTTCTTGCCTGTTAAAGCCATTTATTCTGTAGCTAAGTTCGTTAAGTTATATTTTAAGCATATTGTGTGACTTCATGGAGCACCTGTGTCAATTGTATTTGATAGAGGTTAAGTGTTTACCTCTTAATTTTGGTAGAAGTTGCAGGAAGCAATAGGCATCAAGTTTGATTTCAGTACTTCTTTTCACCCTCAAATAGATAGTCAATCTGAGAGGATAATCTAGACACTTGAGGATATATTGAGGATCTGTGTATTGGATCTTGGAGGTAGCTGGGATGATCATTTGTTGCTCATATAGTTTGCATATAATAATAGCTACCATAGTACTATTGAGATGGCACCATATGAGGCTTTGTACAGAAGGAAGTGTAGATCTCCTTTATGTTAGGATGAGATTAGAAAGACAGAGTTGACTGGACCTGAGATGGTATAGGATACAGTGGAGAAAGTTGCTATAATCATAAGGAGATTAGAGACCATAACTAGCAGACAAAAGAGCTATATAGATCTGAGGCGTAGAGATGTGGAATTTCAAGTTGGAGACTATGTATTTCTAAAGGTGTCTCCGATGAAGGGTGTGACGAGATTTAGTAAGAAGGGGAAGTTAGCATTGAGATATATTAGACCATTCGAGATTCTAGAGAGAGTGGGCATGGTTGCATATCAGTTGGCTTTGCCTCTGAATTTATCTCAGCTATATCCAGTGTTCCATATCTCGATGTTGAGGAAGTATATTTCAGACCTTTCGCATGTGTTGTAGCCTGAGAGTATGGAAGTAAATGAAGACTTGATGTACGAGGAGGAACTAGTCATGATTATGGATTATCAGGTTCGTCAGCTACGCTCAAAGCAGATTCCAATGGTCAAGGTGTTGTGGTGAAGCAACAACATTGAGGAGCACACTTGGGAGACAGAAGCCGAGATGCGAGTTGCTTACCCTTACCTCTTTCTTTGAAGAATTTCTTGTTTTTGTTCTTTTATTTAAAAATTTGAGGACAAATTTTTGTAAAGGGGAAAGATTATAATAACCCTATATTTTAAATTATTTAAAATTATATTGAAATATGTAGTGTTAATAATATTTTAAATTTTTATATATTATAATTATTGGTGAATATTATTTATTTATTTTATTTTAAATATTTTGTACGTAGAGGATTTTATTTAGAAGTTATTATTATTTAAAAATATTAATGTTAGTGTTGTTATTGTTATTATTATTATTATTATTATTATTATTATTATTATTATCATTTCTAATATTATTGTTATTATTATGAGTATTATTATTTTATGCATGTGTTAAGTGGTGTATTATATATATATATATATATATATATAATTAGTTAATTAACTGTAATAACCTGAATATTTTTAAAATTATTTTATATAATTAAATATCAAGAATTTTGGTTTTATTGATTATTATTATTATTATTTTATTGAATTGCTATATCTAGTTATCAAACTTAAATGTTTATTTGGGAACTATTATAGCTAGAGATATTAAAGTTATTAACAATATTATTGTCATTACTTTTAAATGGTATTATTATTATTATTTATTATTATCAATGGCATTATTTTAAACTAGGGTTATTTTATTATTGTTAGGTATTTGTGTGTGTGTGTATGTATGTATGTATGTATATATATATATATATATATATATATATATATATAATTAGTTAATTAACTGTAATAACCTGAATATTTTTAAAATTATTTTATATAATTAAATATCGAGAATTTCGGTTTTATTGATTATTATTATTATTATTTTATTGAATTGCTATATCTAGTTATCAAACTTAAATGTTTATTTGGGAACTATTATAGCTAGAGATATTAAAGTTATTAACAATATTATTGTCATTACTTTTAAATGGTATTATTATTATTATTTATTATTATCAATGGCATTATTTTAAACTAGGGTTATTTTATTATTGTTAGGTATTTGTGTGTGTGTGTATGTATGTATGTATATATATATATATATATCTATCTATCTATACACCTATGTATTATGGTATTTAAGCTAAGTATATATATACATATACATATATTATGGGTTGTTGACTATATATTTGAATTGTGTGGTTGAGTGATTTTCATTATTTTTTATAAACACTTGGTTAAATACAAAAAATTTAGACCACATTCTTCTTTCCCCATTTTCTTTTTGCTTTCCCTCCTTGTGCTTCTCCTTCTACCTGGTTCAAATCTACCATCACCATCATCACCTCAAGCCATCTTCATCACCATTAGTTTCTTCTTTTCTTCTTGGTGTCCCTGCACAGAGCCTCCCGATCCAGCCTCCAACCTTTTCCTTCACGCGAAGACAGCAACTCCCAATTGCTATCGTGCGATGCCCTGCAGCCATTGCCACCTGCAACCACCAGTGACAGCCTCAGCTCTAGCTTCGTCAACAGTAGTTCCTTCGGCAGCCCCTTCCCCACAATTGGTTTCCAGTTTAGGTGAGTTTTTGGGTTAGTGGATAGTTAGTTGTTAAGTTGATTCTTAGTTAGTCTTAGGTTGTTGTTAGTTATTTGATTTTATTTTAATTTTTGGTTAATTACTATGATTTTTCCTCAATTACTCAGAATTTATTTTTAATATTTGGTTAATTTTGGGTCGACCTATATATGTATTTAGTTGATTTTAAATTATTTTAGTTAATTTTAATTATGGGTAAGTTTTGAATATTTTAATAATATAAATTGAATTTTTTTTCTTAATTATGTTAATTAATTATTTTGGTTGGAAATTTGAGGTAATTAGTGTTAGTAATTTAAGTTAGTAATTTTAGTATTAATAAAATAATTTTTAGTGAATTTATATAATTTTTGAGAAATTATTAATTTTATGTGATTTTTGAAATTATAGATTAATTGTGTGATTTTGTTAAAATATAGTTAAATATTATGTTTTAAATGATTTTAGAATTTTATAGGGTATTAAATTAATTTTTATAAATTATTTATTATTTATAGCTAATTAATACTAATTTTCAAAAATTATATTCAAATAATATATTATTTACTATTTTGGTAATTAAATAAATTTTAAATTACTTTTATTATATAATTAAGCTATTTGAATAATTAAATATGAAAGTGACAATTTAATATTGAATATTTGGAAAAATTGGATTTTTATATAATTATATTAATTATTTGAGATTTTTATTATTTGTTGTGAAAAATATTTACATTTAGTTTTTTGATATTTAAATAAAGTATATTATGATTTATTATTGAATTTATGAATTTTTAGTGATTTTAATATATTATTATTTAATATATATTTTATTGTGTATTGTGAACCTCAGTTGGAAATTGTGTAACTCGAGGTCCCAACCCGAAGTTTTGAGGTTGTGTGAAGTTTAGAAGTGTGTTTGCTTGCAGGGTTGACTCTACTTCGGTAGAGGTATGTTCATTTTACAGAGGAAACTCTGTCGAATTTTTGGTAGATTTCTAATAAAACGTGACATCAGGTTAATTCTAAGTTGAATCTTCCTTAGAAATTCTAGAAGTTAGGGTTTCTATTTTCTGATAGTCATTTCATTTTCTGTCTTTTAGCTGCCCCTCCGGTCATGTCTACCAGTCGAGGTCGAACACGACGTATCAGAGGAGCGCCTTCATCTTGTAAGTTAATATTTGACTTGTATGTCAGGTTTTCGAGTTATATACATAATTGCTTATGAATTTAATTTTATGAAATTCTAGTTGTTATTCTTTAAATAATGTTGCATGATTTAATTTATAGTTGGTTTATTTTATTTAATTTATTGTAATTTTCATTATTTTATTTAATTTTATTTATTTTAAATAAACTACGGTAGAATGGACTACCTGATGGGTTTCATCAGGACTGTGTGCGCACTGGTAAAATATTTGATTATATTAATTATATTACTAAGGCCAAAAGTTTGGTAATGCTTTGCTCTCAGACACTGCCAGTAATATGATTTTTTATTATATTGATTAAATACTAGGGCCAAAGGTCTGGTGATGCTTTGCTATTGGACACCACCAATGATATTGGATTAAGTGATGTGATTGTGGCTATGCATCATGGTGATGCTTTGCTCTCGGGATCTGACAGTCTTGGATATAAGTGAGCTGAGTGGCTGATAGAATTGAGAACTGGGGTTCTACCTAGTTTTTATACTGAAATGTTTTAAAAGCATTTAAATATTTATTTCTTTCCTTTTGAAAAATGAATTTTTATATATATATCAAATGAATTGAATAAATTATAAATATATTATATTTTCATAAAAACCTATTTTAAAGAAGATTTTTAAACCACATTCATTTCTTTTATTAGCTTACTCAGTGAGGTCTGACTCCCCTCAACTTTTTTTAGGAGTTTGGGAGTCTTCTGTTAGGCCTACGTCCCTACGCCAAGTAGCTTCTTCATCGGCTATCTTATGTAGGTCTATTGTCAAGCGATTTCCGCAAGTGTATGATTCGTTACAAGTAATATATGATGAGTGAGTATTGTTCCCACAGGGAGATGAGAAATTCTAGCACTAAGTGTGATCTTACTTCCTACAAGCTAATAGAATGCATAATTTTATATTGGTAAATTAAATAAACAAAATGCTAATGTAAATAGATTATATTTAAAAAAATTCAGGATTTAAAAACTAGAACTTGGATTCATTCACCAGGCACTTGCTTGAATTACATAATTTTGTTAATTCAGTTAATAAACCTTAGTCAAAGTAGGCTATTCATAAATTCCTAAGGCTTCTTTTAAAGTCACTCAGGCATACCTAAAGCACACATAGCCTATTCTCATGGTCTAATGAATTACTCAGGTTTATTAAGTTCCTTAACAGTCTATTAATCCATTAAGGTCTTGTCTACTTTCGTGATCAAGGATCCTTAGAATCACAGGTTTTATGAGCTAACAAATCATGTAACTTTCATTGTCATAAATTTATCCACAAGCATGCATTTAATCAGGCCTAAATTAAACATAAGATTAATGAAGCAAAACCTGAGAAATTGAACAATGATAATTAACTATAATAAAATAATATCCAGACAAACAGTAATCCTGGTTACATGAATCCAAACTCTAAAGGAGTTTAGTTACACATAATATAAATTATTAAAGATAGGAATAAATGAATATAAGAAAAAGAGTTTGGAGAAATATTCTCTGTTTTTCATCTATGTTTCTTCAATCCTTTATTTTTGTTTCATCTCTCTGTTAGTGATATGCACTAGGTCAATCATTTGATTATGTATTAACTTTCTTATTTTATTAATAAAGAGGTATTTCATTATCTTTTGATTTTATGATAATTATATGAATGGTTAATTCTTACTAAGGCCATCAAGTATGTGACTTGATAGTAAAACCCTTAGATTAAAATAAGAGTTCTATTCTAATTATCCCTAGCCATTTATTCATTATATAAATATTAAAGTATTAAGGCTAGTATGATGTTGACTGATGATTAGGTTTTACTAATCATGAATATGAGATATTAAGTCAACTCATAGGTATATGATGAGAGATCATGTACTGGATTGACCCACTATAAGAATACTGCATAGATTATTGTCATAAGTATTTCTCATCATAGTAATTTTATTTCGATCCTTTGACCTTGAAATCATCATGGATTTCTACATAACTATTTTATATTTTGACACATTCTAACATTGTCTTTAATCGGACGATTAGATAGGATGTTGTTGGATATGAAATTAGTTATGTGAGGAATGTGAGTGATTCAGAAGGAATTTATCCCTCATTAATATGAGAAAGATATCTATGGGCCCCTTGATGAGATAGACTAAAGGAAAATGCATGGCCATGCTAAAATGAATTGATAAAGAGTTATCATTTTCAGTCTACTTGGAATCAAGTTATAATATTGAACTATATAAGGATGACATTCTATGCCTTATGTTCAATTAAGATATCATATGATAAAGGGACGATAAAATTCACTATAATTAGGTTATGTCGGATTATTGACTTCACATGACTTGGGTAGTCATAATGTCTTGCTAGAGGCCACTTATGACTTGTAGGCCTAAATAGAGATTTAGGCCCACTAACAATGTTATATGAACCTATAAGGTCATACACTTAGAACAAGTCCAAAATGATTATGGGTTTAGTAAGCCCAAAATAAACTCTATGGAAATAAATAATTAAAGTGTTTTATTTATTTATTTGTTTATTTATTTAAGATAAATGTTATTTTAAATAAATAAATAAATAAGATATTATTTCTTATTTGTTTTTAAAACAAAATCAGAATATAATAAATGGGAAATTACTAAAAGGTCATTGGTAGGTGAAACCCTAATTTGGAGTCTATAAATATGTTATATTCTCTAAGGTTTAATACAGTTTGTTTTTCCCTACCTCTAAAAATGTTTTTCTCTCTTCTTAGAAAACAAATATAGAGTTTTTCTTTTGTTCTTGATTTATGAGACAATCAAGAAGGTTGCTAGCACACACTCCAATTCGTTTTGTGAAGGGCTTTTCATATGGATACCTATAGAGGACACATCCTTTTGGAGATGTCTTGATCCGAACAACCAAAGCAAAAAGCTCGAGGTGAGGTGTCACCGGTGTGAACCTCCTCTCATCCTTCCAAAAAATCTTGCCTCTTTTGCATTTTGGTGAGATTCTTAAAACCCTAGATTTAATCAAGTAGTTGAATTACATGGATCCAGGTTTGGGAATGTGATAAAATTTTAATTTTTTCACTGTGTTTATATCACGAAACCTAACACTCTCTATTTTGCCTCCTTTTTTCTCCTCTTTTCATCCTTGCTTTTTGTTGCTCTCCTCCACTACCTCCTTCTATTCCCTTCTCGTGAGTTTATGATGTCTTATATCCTTAAAATTAGGTTATGTGTGATGCATGCATCCAATTTGAAATTCCTTAAATGTATAATCATGGCTGGACTTTCATAGGCATGCACATTCATATGAAGTTCTTTGCACGACCATGTTGACGACTGCACAGGAGTGTCCTTGCCTTCAGAAATTATGGCACAGTTGTGTTAGTCAAGGCACGACTGTGTTGATGAGTGCATGGCCGTGCTACTTCTAGCTTTGATTTGGCATGGCAGTATTGAGCCTTGCACGACCGTGCTACGTTGTAGTGTAAATATAACACAGCTGTGTCATGCCTTGCATTATCGTGCATCTTGCTTGCCTCATAATGGCATGACCGTGCATGGTATTACATGGTCGTGCATTCTTCAAGCCTAAGTTTTGCATGCTCATGTTTTATTCTTTGACTTCTTGATCTTTGACTTTTCTTCACGCATTTAATTTCTACAGACAAAACAACAACTCTGTGAGAAGAATACAAAAATTAGACAGAGAATATAAAATTCGTAATTTATTTAATTAATTCATGATTATATCTATATTACATTTAAATGTCCTAATATTATTTAAATGCTAAATTTATTCATTATTATGCAGAAAATAGAAAATTATGCAACTAAAATGAAATATTGTTAGATAAAATCAAAGACTAAATAGTGTAAATTTTAATAGTAAAATGTAATTATCAAATACCCCCACACTTGAACTTTTGCTTGTCCTCAAGCAAGAACCTTATTATAACAATAAGATGAGCATATTAAATAAAATTACATATAGTTTAATCAATATAGTAATAGGTTAATACAATCATAATTTAGCAAAACTAAGTTAATAAATTGAGAAAAAGACTACAAATATTACCAAGTGAAGCATACCTCTCAAATGAATTATTCATAAGAATTGATGAACTAAAACTTATAAACCAAAAAAAGTCAAATATATTTAAATTATTAGTCAACCTTTAAGCTTAATATAATAACCAGCTGAATTTTTTATTTTATTTTATTTATGTTGGATTAGAATCCTTCCTAACTTTGGTATTCCCCACTGTTCCTGTATTACTAAGCATGAATATCGTCATTAGGTACTTTTGGATTACTCATACTTAATTTGAACATTGGAGTAGAATGGAGATTTTTGTTGCTCTAATCCTCTTTTTTTTTAAAAAAAAATAGTTGAATTATCATATAATAAAAAAAGGTTTTCTAATAATAATAAAAATTTATCCAAATCTCTTGATTATAAAAATTTTATCCAAAAATCCTTTTTAAATAAAACAAAAGAGAGGTATATATTTAGGTTAATTAAAAGTTAAAAAGTCTAATTCTCAAATATTAATAAAGCTTTAAACCATATTCTACAAGAATTAATCACATACTGCATCAACTAGACTAGCTAATTTTAATTATAACAAGTTAGCAAAAATAAAAATATGGGAAATTATTATTATTATTATTATTATTATTTATTATTTTTTTAGAAATGCAATAAATAAATGACAAATTACTCAAAATTAATAAGATAAAATACTAAAAAGATAAAGTAAGTAAATACTCCCCCACACTTCAATTTTACATTGTCCTTAATGTAGCACTACAAGTGAAAGGAGGTGGCTAGAATCTATGAAAAGAAAATAGAAATAATAATAATAAAAAGGAATAAAAAAATGAAAAGCTAACACAAAAAGAATTTGAAAAAGTGTTTTGGAGGTTTTGTGATAGCGAAGCTAAAAAAGGGATGTCAGATGGTTCACATAAAATTGAAAGATCACATGCCTCTGAAATCTACACGCCCATACTATGTATGAATGCATGGATAATGCACATGCCTGTGCATATTAGAAGCTTGAAAATCACACGGTCATGTTTAGTGAGGCACAACTGTGCATATTGTGAGCACGAGAATGGCATGGTCACGTTGGTGAGGGCATGGCCGCGCAAAATGTGTACATGAGAATGACACGGTTGTGCTTTAGGGGGCATGGTCATGCTTATTGAAGGCACAAATATCACACAGTTATGTTGGTGAGGCACGGTTGTGTTGACTGAATGGATAAAATGGCATGGCCATACTAGTGAGGGCACGACCGTGTTGTGGTACCCATTTGCACGAGTGTGGCATTTTGTGGCACTCCCATATTACATTTATGAAGCTTGGCCTTCAATATGCATGCATATAGCGTGAAATAGAGTAACATATGTCCCTACTTAAAATTATCATTCAAATCACTCCAAATATTTTCAAAGTCAATAAAACATTTAAGCACACACACAAAATAAAAATATAAATAAAAACCAAAGTAAAGAAAACTTCCCCAATTTTTTATAATTAGAGAATAGTCTTTGCTGCATGTATCTCCTAGGTATTTAAAAAGCTGCATAATGAATAGGGCTCCTCGGGGGAATCAAACTAACTAAAAAAATTTTAAAAAGAACAAATAAATAACACTTGGGTTATCTCCTAAGAAGTGCTTTGTTTAAAGTCATAAGCTCGACTTCATGCAATGGAGGTTAGGTAGGTAACAAAAGTGCAGAAGATGTTCTTGCCAGAATTTCCTCAAACTAATGATGAAGCTTCAACCTCTGGCCATTGACTTTAAATGAACCTGAGTTATGACTCCATATCTCTACTGCTCCATATGGATAAATTTGTTTAATTGTAAAAGGTCCTGACCACCTTGATTTCAACTTTCCTGGGAACAGTTTCAGTCTAGAGTTAAACAATATAACCTGGTCTCCTGCTTTGAACTCTCTTTTCAGAATATGCTTATCATGCCATCTTTTTGTTCTTTCCTTATAAATCTTGGCATTCTCAAAAGAAGTTAGTTTGAATTCCTCAAGTTCACTCAGTTGGAGAAGTCTCTGAGCACTAGCCTTCTGTAGATTAAATTTTAAAAATTTTATAGCCCAAAAAGCTCTGTGTTCCAATTCCACTTGTAGATGACAATATTTTCCATAGAGGAGTCTAAAAGGAGAAGCACGAATGGGGTCTTAAATGTAGTTCTGGAGGCCTATAGAGCATCATCTAACTTAGAAGACTAGTCTTTTATTGATGCTAATACTGTCTTCTCCAAAATGGACTTGATGGCTCTATTAGAAATCTCAACCTATCCACTAGTCTAAGGGTGATAGGGAGTAGCAACTTTGTGAGTAACACCATATTTCTTCAATAAGCTCTCAAACTGGTGGTTATAGAAGTGTGTACCCCCATCACTAATGATTGCCCTTGGTTTCCCAAATCTAGAAAATATATTCATTTTAAGAAATTTGGTTACTGTCCTAGCATCATTGTTTGGGGATGCTAAAGCTTTTACCCACTTAGATACATAGTCCACCCCAACTAATATATATTTGTTCCTAAGTGAGCTTGGAAAGGGCCTTATAAAATCCAGTTCCCAAACATCAAAAATTTCAATTTCCAGTATTCCAGTCAAAGGCATTTCATTCCTTCTTCCTATGTTCCCCATTCTCTGGCATCTATCACAATTCACCACAAACCGTCTGGCATATTAGAAAAGAGTTAGCCAGTAAAAACCACTTTGGAGGACCTTAGCTACTGTCTTAGTGGAGCTAAAATGTCCTCCACATTCTAGGGAATGACAATGTGTTAAGACGGCCTGAATCTCATCCTCTGGAAGGCATCTCCTAATTACTCCATCTTCACATCTCTTGTATAGAAGAGGTTCCTCCCAATGATAATACTTAACATCATAAAAAAACTTTTTCTTCTACTGGTAGGTAAGATCAAGTGGTAACACTCTGCATACCAGCAAATTGACAAAATATGCATACTAGGGTACTAAAACTTGCATTTACATCAACTGTTCTCCTTTAAAATAGTCATCAATTGGAAATTCAGAACCATTTAGAACCTTTCCCTAGTAGTTCCAACCTAGATAGGTGATCAGCTACAACATTCTCTGCTCTACTCTTATCCTTAATCTCTAAGTCAAATTCTTATAGGAGTAGTATCCACCTTATCAAATGAGGTTTGGCATCTTTCTTGGAGAGGAGGTACCTCAAAGATGTATGATCAATGAACACAATCACTTTGCTGCTTGTCAAATAAGAGCAAATTTTATCAATGGCAAAAATCATAGCAACAAGTTCTTTCTCAGTGGTGGCATAATTCAGTTGAGCTTCATCTAGGGTGTGGTTGGCATAGTAAATGGCATATGCCCATTTGTCTCTCCTCTGCCCTAAAACAGCATAGTCACTGGCATCACACATTACTTCAAATGGGAGGTTCCAGTCAGGTGGTTGCAGAATTGGAGCAAATATCAAAGCCTCCTTTATCCTGTAAAATGCATCCAAAAAATATTTATTAAAAACAAATAGGGTGTCTTTAGCAAGTAGATTAGTAAGGGGTTTTACAATCTTTAAGAAACCTTTGATGAATCTTCTATAAAACCCTGCATGTCCTAGGAAGCTATGGATTCCTTTAACACTTATAGGAGGTGGAAGCTTTTCAATGACTTCAAATTTTGCTCTATCCACCTCTATGCCCTTATCAAATACTAAGTGTCCTAGAACAACTCCTTTTGTGACCATGAAGTGGAATTTCTCCCAGCTCAGGCCAAATTGACCTCTTCACATCTCTACAAAACTCTAGATATATTGTTAAGGCAATCATCAAATAAAGAACCATATACAGAGAAGTCATCCATGAACACTTCCATAATATTTTCAATAAATTCATAAAAGATTGCCATCATGCACCTTTAAAAGGTTGCAGGGGCATTGCATAGCCCAAAGGGCATGCATCTATAAGAAAAAGTGCTATAAGGACATGTGATTATGGTATTTTCTTGGTCCTCAGGGTGTATAGTAATCTAGAAAAATCCACGATTTTCCATCTAGATAATAAAAAAATGAGTACTATGTAAGTCTCTCTGAAAGTTGGTCAATGAAAGGAAGGGGAAAGTGGTCTTTCCTAGTAGCATTGTTCAGTTTCCTATAGTCTATATACATCCTCCATCCTGTAACTGTCCTAGTAGGGGTCAATTCATTATGTTAATTTTTAATCACAGTTATACCACCTTTCTTTGAGACCACATAGTTAGGGCTAACACAATTATTGTCAGAGATTGGGTAAATTATACCAGCATCTAACAATTTCATTATTTCCTTTTTAAGTACTTCCTTCATGTTAGGATTAATTCTTCTTTGATGCTCAATAGAGGGTGAAAAACCTTCCTATAAATGGATTCTATGCATGCAAAAGGAAGGGCTAATCCATTTAAGGTTATCAATGGTATACCCTAAGATCTTCCTATGGTTTTTGACTCTTTTAAACAACTTATCCACTTGTTCAGCATTTAACTGTGCATTAACAATAATCAGATAAGTATAATTAGGTCTTAGAAAATCATACCTTAAATCTAGAGGAAGTTATTTAAGGTCAACTTTTGGTGTGCCTTCCTCTTTTAAAACATAGACATCATAGAAATCATGAGGGGGCAAGGGGACATACCTTACTGACTTACCTTTAGGTAGTACAAGAGAGGCATTCAGGGTGTTTATAAAAGCTACTACCTCAGGATCTTCTTCATCAGAATCTGTATCTTGGGTGAGGCTTGCTTCTAATGGATCTTCATGGTATTTTTTCCTGAATATTTTCTCTACACAGCTATGGATGACATCTACTTTGAAGTAGGTCTTTGTTAACAAAGGATCTTTCATCATTTGGAAGACATCAAACTCAACTATGTCTCTTCCAATTTTGAGTTTGATTTTACCATGCTTCACATTAATTATAGCGTCAGCATTGGCTAAGAATGCTCTTCCCAAAATTATGGGAATCTGAGAATCTTCTTCCATATCTAATACCACAATGTCATAAGGCACATAAAATTCTCCAACCTTGATTAGTATGTCTTCCAAGATCCCTTCAGGGTAGACAATAGACCTATCAGCTAGCTGTAAGGAAATATTTATTGATTTGGGTTCACCTATGTTCAATTTCCTGCAGAGAGATAAGGGCATTATAGTGAACTACCTCCTAGATCATAAAGAGCTCTACTAATAGAAAATTTACCAATAACACAAGGTATAGTGATACTCCCTAGATCCTTAATTTTTTGAGGAAGCTTATTTCTAATCACTGCACTGCACTCCTCATTTATTGGAATAGTATCATAATTATCCCAATTCCTTTTGTTGGACATTATGTCTTTCAAAAATTTGGCATACTTGGCCATTTGAGTAATTGCTTCTAATAAAGGAATGGTGATGTCCAATTGTTTAAACACCTTTAAGACTTTTTGGAATTGTTTATCTAGAGTTGAGTTGTGCATCCTCTAAGGGAATGGTAACCAAGGAGTCTTGACTGTCTTTGGCTCCTGTGCTTCTGCCTATGGTTGCTGAGTGGTCTCTGGCTCAACTTCCTATTCTTTATTCTTAGATTCAACCTCTAGTAGATTCTTCCCACTTTGCGGAGTTATTGCTTGGGCTTGCTCTCTCGGGTTTTAAGGCTGACTTGGAAAGTGACCTGGTTGGAAAAAATTGGAGGAACTTGCTTGAGAAGCGACTTGATTCTCTAGTAATTTAACATGTGTGGTCAACTGTTCCATCCTAGCATTGTACTACTTGAAATTTTCCTCATGATGTTTAAGGCAGTCCTGAACTATCTACATTACCTTGTTTTGTATTTAGATGAAATTTTCCATCATTAATTCCATATTGGATTTGGCTTTGGATTGAGAAGCCATGTTCTTTTATTGAAACCATGGTAGGGGTGGAGGCTTATATCCCTACTGTATATTTGTAGCTTGGTGTCCACCTTGATTTGTCTATGAAAAATTCGGGTGATTTCTCCACCTTGGTTTGTAAGTGTTGGAGTAAGGGTTCCCTTGGGGTCTGCCAGTGTAATTATTTAAAGCATTGAGTTACTCAATTGAACATCCCTAAGAGTAAGGATCACCTTGCGGACAGTCTACTGTAGCATGCCTTGCTCCGTATACCTCACAACAGAGTACCTGAGATGGATGTCCTGCAAAATTTAGCTTCTCCAATTTTTTTATAAGTGAGTCTAATTTGGCATTCACCATGCTTAAACCATCGACTTCATAAATTCCAATAACTTTTCTTAGTTAGTTTTTCTCTCCATGCCATTGGTAATTATTAGATGCCATCTTCTCTAAAAGTGTATATGCATCTGCTGGTGTTTTGCTCATAAAAGAGCCTTGAGCTGCAGCATCTATTATAATCTGTATAGATTCTAATAGTCCCTGGTAAAAGGTTTGCATTAATAACTAGTCTGGAATTCCATGGTGAGGATAATTTCTTTGTAAATCTTTAAATCTCTCCCAGGCTTTATATAATGATTCACCATGTTGCTGCTTAAATCTAGCCAATTCTTGACAATACTTAGTAGTCTTTCCAGGTGGATAATACTTTGTCAGGAAAGCCTTAGAGAGAAGGTCCCATGAAGTGATTGAATTTGGGGTTAATGAACTCAACCATAGCTTGACTTTATCCTTTAAGGAAAATGGAAACAATTGGAGTCTGATTACATCTGGATTGACTCCATTCATCCTGAAGGTGTCACAGATATCCAAGAATGAAGCTAGGTGGGCATTAGGGTCCTCTGAAGGTATTCTTGCAAACTAGTATTGTGAAACCATCTGGATGTATGCTGGTTTGTTTTCAAAGGTGTTGGCTTCGATGCTAGGTTTCACTATACAGTTCTAGCTTCCCATCAGACTAGGTACACCATATTCTTCCAGAGCTCTAGCTAGAGCTCCTTGTCCTACCATTGCTCTGAGTCTTTGTCTCCTCCTATTCTGTTTATAAGTTTTTTCAATCTTTTGATCAAGCTCTTCTAATTCAGGATTATAGGACCTTGTTTGCATAAATAAGAATTAGGTTCCTTAAACAAAAAAAAAATAAACACAATTAATAAAACAAGAATAAAACTATTAGTCTTGTAGAAATAAAAGTCTATCCTAATGTAGGTATTCATCGATCTCCAACGACACCAAAAACTTGTCGAGTGATTTTTGCAAGTGTACAATTTGTTATAAGTAATATATGATGAGTGAGTATCGTTCCCATAGGGAGATGAGAAATTCTAGCACTAAGCGTGATCTTGCCTCCTACAAGCTAATAGAATGAATAATTTTAGATTGGAAAATTAAATAAACAGAATGATAATGTAAATATATTATATTTAAAGAAATTCAAGATTTAAAAACTAGAGCTTGGATTCATTCACCAGGCACTTGCTTGAATTATAAGATTTTGTTAATTCAATTAATAAACCTCAGTCAAGGGTAGGCTGTTCATAAATTCCTAAGACTTCTTTCAAAGTCACTCAGGCATACCTAAAGCACACATAGCCTATTCTCATAGTCTAATGAATTACTCAAGTTTATTAAGTTCCCTAACAGTCTATTAATCCCTTAAGGTCTTATCAACTTTATTGATCAAGGATCCCTAGAATCATAAGTTTTATGAGCTAACAAATTAGGCAACTTTCATTTTTATAAATTTATCCATAAGCATGCATTTAATCAGGCCTAAATTAAACACAAGATTAATGAAGCAAAACCTAAGAAATTGAACAATGATAATTAACTGCATTAAAATAATATCCAGACAAGCAGTAATCCTAGTTACATGAATCCAAACTCTAAAGGAGTTTAGTTACACATAACATAAATTATTAAAGACAAGAATAAATGAATATAAGAAAAAGAGTCTAGAGAAATATTCTTTGTTTTTCATTTATGTTTCTTCAATCCTCTGTTTTTATTTTATCTCTCTATTTTGCCTCCTTTTTTCTCCTATGGTCATCCTTGCTTTTTGTTGCTTTCCTCCATTGCCTCCTTCTATTCCCTTCCCATGAGTTTATGATGTCTTATATCCTCAAAATTAGGGTTATGTGTGATGCATGCATGCATCCGAGTTGAAATTCCTTAAATGTAAAAGCATAGCTGGACTTGCATGGCCATGCACATTTATATGAAGTTCTTTGCATGGCCATGTTGATGAGTGCACAGGAGTGTCCTTGCCTTCAGAAATTATGGCACGGTAGTGTGAGTCAAGGCACGACCATGTTGATGAGTGCACGATTATGCTACTTTTAGCTTTGATTTGGCACAACCGTGTTGAGCCTTGCACGGTCGTGCTACCTTGTAGTGTAAATATGACACGGTCGTGTCATGCCTTGCACTACCATGCATCTTGCTTGCCTCATAATGGCACGACCATGCATGGTATTGCATGGCCATGCATTCTTTAAGCTTGAGTTTTGCACTCTTGTGTTTTATTCTTTAACTTCCTTGATCTTTGACTTTTCTTCATGCATTTAATTTCTACAGACAAAACAACAACTCAGTGAGAAGAATACAAAAATTAAACAGAGAATATAAAACTCCTAATTTATTTAATTAATGCATGATTATATATATAGTACATTTAAATGTCCTATTATTATCTAAATGCTAAATTTATTCATTATTATGCAGAAAATAGAAAATTATGCAACTAAAATGAAATGTTATTAAATAAAATCAAATACTAAATAGTATAAATTTTAAGAGTAAAATACAATTATCATCTATATAGTTGTGTTTGTATGAGTATCCATGTACCTTAGTGGAGAAACTGTATAATTGCATATTTTAATTTGGATATTATGTATTGAGATTTATGTACTGAGATACTATTTTGTATAACTAATGATGTTTTTTTTACATGACAATGACATTGTTTGTTTAAATTGAGAAAAATCAATTTGATAATGTGCATCATGATTAAATTATTTTATTGTAAGGTTTTAAAGTGAAATATTTCGCATTTTTCTTTTAAGGCTTACTATGGGTTTCGGTAACTTTAAGCTTTCCCATTCCCTAGTGCCAGTCATGTGCCCTTGGGTTCGGGTCATGGCATCAATGTGTGTATATATATACACCCCACCTTATTTTCTTTTTCTTTCTTCTTCTTCTTCTTTCTTCCTTACTACTTCTACCATTGCTGACTCCTGAAGTTCCACCAACCACGCCTGAGTCACCACCAAACCACCTCTAGAGCTTGCCACCATCTCACTTTCCTCTCCTCTCCCTTTCGCTACTGCCTAGAGCCTTATCGTTGTTGGAATCCGTGAGGTTGCTATAGTGTTACTGATAAGAAATCGATCATTTCAGCTTGAGTTTTTAGGCTCATTTGACTCCTCTTGATGCGTACTTCTTGATTCTCAACTCATTTCAACTCTATGACGTCTGGTTAGTTAGATATCTCTAAGTTTTAGTTTATGCCTATTAGGGTTTTTATTTTTTTAAGCTTGATTTTGATTGTTTCTTGATTATTTCTTTTGAAAATGTTGATATATGCATCTTAAGATTCTCAAATATATTTTTAGTTTATTTTTCTGAATTTATTTGATTTATGTATAATTATTGTATTTTTATAATTAAAATGAATTTTTATTAATTATGTCTTTTATATGTTTATTATGGAAAATTAGGTTAATTAGTATATCTAATTTAAATTATTAATTTTAGAAGTGAGAAAATAATTTTTAGTAATTTTAGTAATTTTTGAATAATATTTAGTATTATGTGATTTTTGGATTTATGGGTAAATTATGTATTTTTATTGAAATTATAGTTAAATTATATGTTTTAAATAATTTTGAAATAATAAATAGTATTAAAATAATTGTTATGAATTATTTACTATTTTAACTAATTAATAATATTTTTTGAAAATATATTCAAATAATAAATTTATTGACTATTTTTGTGATTAAATGAATTTTTAAATATTTTTAATATATATTTGGACTATTTAAGTAATTAATTGTGAATTTTACTATTTTATTTCGAGTAATTGAAATACAAGATTTTTATTAATATTATATAATTTATTTGAGATTTTATTTAGTTAATGTGAAAATGTTATATTTAATGTTTTTGTTATTTAAATAAATTGTATTTTGGCATTTTATTTATATTTATGGATTTTAATGATTTTTATTATTTTATTATTTAATATTGATTTATTGTGAATTATGAACCTCAATTGGGAATTGTGTAGTTCGAGGTCCTAACGTGGGGCGTTGATCAATTGTGATTATAGAAGTGTGTCTGCTTACAGGATTGGCTCTACTTTCAGTAGAGAGATTTCCATTTTACATAGGAGACTCTACCGAATTTTTGGTAGAATTCTCATAAAACGTGACATCGGGTTGATCCTGAGTTTTTGGTTTTATGAGCGAGTTGTGTCTAGATCGAGTTTTCCTTTAGAATTCTTAGAAGTATGAATTAGGTATTCGATTCTGATATTTGTTGCTATTATTTATTTTTATATAGTTGCATTGAGATCGAGGCCTATCAAACCAGGTCCATTGAGTTTGTCTCGAGAAATATAAACTTGTGAATTATTATATTATATATACATTACATGTAGATACATGATTATGAGCATTCATATTTTCATTAGGTATTTAAACATGAATTATTTCATTAAATGAATAAGTATATTTTTGTTATATTTATGGTTTATTTTGATATATATATTTAGGATATTTTTAGTATATGTTCGGTATATTTCTAGTATAAAATGAGTATATTTCCAGTATATGCTTGGTATATATTTGGAATATAGATGGTATATTCTTCTATAATGGATGCCATTATATTTTAATTGTACATTTTATTATTTTCCATAAATATATGATTTTATTTGAAGGATATTAATAGAACGTGGTACTTAGTGGGCTGCACTAGGACTGTGTACGTACTGGTTCATTAGATTTAGGATTTGTCATTGTGGGAATCATTTAAGGTGGAATTTGATTAATGAGAATTTTGATGAGAAAGTAGTATGATTGCAGGAGCTCAATTGACCTAGTGTCTGGAGGCCAATCACACTGACAGTGAGACTGCGGGAGCTCAGTTGACTTAGTGTCTCAGGACCAATCTACTATCCAAAATGGAATAAGAGAATTACGTTAGAATTAAGTAAGCCTATGTGGCTAGTGAGTTTTATGATTGAAGTTTTAAATATTTAACTTTCTATTTGATCATTCACTTAAATAAATGTTTTCTACATTTAATATATATATAAAGAGGATTTTAGCATCTGTATATAGTGATACTTGACTGTATATGACTTTAGGTTACATGTATATATATTATAATAATTAACTTAGAGAGGTCTGATTCCCTCAATATTTTTTTTACAGGAGATTCCTCATCTTCAGACCTCAATAGTAGACCTTTACGCTGATCTTCTTTAGCCCTAGCTCGACTATGTAAATTTTATATCTAACTCTTATTGTATGATTGAAAACTACAATAGTAGTGTTATTATATCGGTAGTGTGTTGTTTTGGTTTTGAGATTATGTATCCAGATATTGTATGAATATTTTTATTATGATATAAAATATAAAGATTTCTTTTTATATTGATTAAAGTTTTAATTCTGATCTATTTTTATATTATTATTGCATGTATTTTTATTTTTAAAGGCTTGTTATGGGTTTCGGATTTGAAAGAATTCCCATTCCCTAGCGCCAATCATGATTCCTAGTTTGGGTCATGACATATGCGACCTGCATGGTTGCCTCTGTCTCCTACGTGCAGTCCTCTACTGTGTGGTTGCTCCACAATACCTTCACCATCAGGATCTCCTTAGTGCAAAGCTGATGAACTTGGCGATCCACAATCACCACATGATATTTCTCATATGACAGCTCTTCGTTGAGCTCCACTATCTGAGGCTGAAGAACGTGAGAAGGATCAAGAACATACTTCCTCATCATAGATACATGGAACACCAGGTGAATTCGAGAGAATTCAAGTGGCAACACCAATCTATGAGCCACTTCTCTAACTCTTGAATGTATCTCGAAATGTCCAATATATCTTGAGGCTAATTGACCATTCTTATCAAACCTCATAACTCCCTTCATTAGAGATACTTTTGGAAACACCATGTCTCAAATGGAAAAGGACACATCCTTCCTCTTAGGATCTACATAATGTTGAAAGTTGTTCTCAACCGCTGCTGAATAATGAGAACCTTCTCAGAAGTAATCTACACTAATTTTGGACCTGTTAGCTATCTTTCTCCAACTTCCCAACATAATGGTAATCTACACTTTCTACCATATAATGCTTCATATGGAGCCATCTTAATACTTTCATGATAATTATTATTATATGCAAATTCAATCAATGGTAAATGTATGTCCCATTGACCACCAAAGTCCATCACACATATCCTCCTGGGTATGAATGGTCCTTTCTGATTGATTGTCTGTTTGAGGATGAAATGTTGTACTGAAATCAAGTCTTTTACGTAACACCTTATGTAATTCTTGCCAGAAGACTAAAGTAAAGTAGCTCCTCTATCAGACACTATACTCACTGATACCCTATGGAGACAAATAATTCTATTGACATATAACCTTATTAATCTATCAGTAGAGTATGTCTTCTTAATTGGCAAAAAGTATGCTGACTTAGTTAGCCTATCAACTATCACCCAAATAGCGTTATAACCACTAGTAGTACAAGGCAATCCAGTCATAAAATCCATAGCAATCATATCCCATTTCCACTCTGGGATAGGCAATGGTTGTAATAATCCTACAGGACTTTAGTGCTTTAGCTTCATCTGCTGACAAGTGAGGCATTTGGATACAAATTCTACAATATCCTTTTTCATTCTATTCTATTAATATATATCTTTCAAGTCATGATACATCTTGGTAGAACCTAAATGAAAACTGTAAGCAGAAAAATATGCCTTTTCCATTATTTCTTTTCTCAGCTCATCCATATTTGGCACACACAATCGAGTACCCAAACACATCACATCTTTGTTATCAATCACAAATCTAATGGACCTACCTTATTGTACTTCAAACATAATCTTTTACAAGTATGGGTCCTTTCTCTGAGCTACATTAACTCGATCCAAGTATACTGACCATACTTTGAACTAAGCAAGGATGCATTTCTTAGTCACCTTCAACTACAACCCTTGGTTGATCAATTTAAGCATCTCCTTAACAATTGGCCTCCTCTTTATACTGATGTGTGCAAGGCTACTTGTGGACTTTCTGCTCAATGCATCAGCAACTACATTTGCTTTGCCTATATGGTACAAAATAGAATAATCATAGTCCTTTAAAAGTTCCATCCATCATCTTTGCCTTAGATTCTGATCTCTATGCTGAAATATGTACTTTAGGCTCTTGTGGTTGGTGTATATTTCACAAGTCACATCGTATAGGTAATGCCTCCAAATCTTTAGTGCAAACATCACTACTGCCATTTCCAAGTCATGAGTAGGATAATTTTGCTCATGCTTTTTTAATTGCCTTAAAGCATTAGCAAACACTTTTTCATTCTGCATTAACACACATCAAAATCCTGCTCGAGAAACATCACACTACACTGTATACCCTTCATTCCCAAAAGACAAAGTCAACACTGGAGCTAAAGTGAACAAGTCCTTAAGCAACTGAAAGTGCTGCTCACATTTTTTTATCTATACAAACTTAGCATTCTTCTGGGTCAGTCTTGTCAAAGGTGCAACAATCGTAGAGAAATCATTCCGAAAAGGCAAAGTCAACACTGGAGCTAAAGTCAACAAGTACTTAAGCAACTGAAAGTGCTGCTCACATCTATCTGTCCATACAAACTTAGCATTCTTCTGGGTTAGTTTTGTCAAAGGTGTAACAATCTTAGAGAAATTCTTCATAAATCTCCTATAATAGCCAGTTAAACCCAAAAAACTCCTTACTTCCGTGACTGATGTGGGTCTTGGCCACTCTATAATAGCTTCTATTTTCTTGGGATCTACTTGCATGCCATCTTTGGATACCACATGGCCTAAGAATGCAACTTGATCTAACCAAAATTCATACTTCAAAAACTTGGCATATAGCTAGTGCTCTCTTAGAGTCCAAAGTATCAATCTCAAATGCATTGTATGCTCTACCTTACTCTTGGAATATACCAAAATATAATTAATAATCACAAATCAGTCTAAGAATGGCCGAAACACCATGTTCATCAAGTCCATAAAGGCTGTTGGGGCATTAATCAACCCAAAGGATGTCACCAAGACTTCATAATGGTCATACCTTGTCCGAAATGCAATCTTGGATACATCTCTACCTCTAATCCTTAATTGATGATACCTAGACCTTAAGTCATTCTTGGAGAAACATCGAGCTCCTTGCAACTAGTTAAACAAATCATCAATCCTTAGGAGTGGATACTTGTTCTTGATGGTAACCTTATTCAACTGTCTATAGTCGATACAGAGTCAAAGACTACCATCCTTCTGTTAGTGATATGCACTAGGTCAATCATGTATGACCATGTTTTAACTTTATCATTTTATTTAATAAAGATGCATTTTTTATTATCATTTTGTATTATGATAATTACTTGAATAGTCAATTCTTACTAAGGTCATCAAGTATGTGACTTGATAATAAAACCCTTAGATTAAATATGAGTTCTATCCAAATTATCCTTAGTCATAATAATGTATTATGGCTAGTATGGTGTTCATTGATGATTATGTTTTTCTGATCATGAATATGAGATATTAAGTAAACTCATAAGTACTTATTTGAGAAATAAAATATTGGATTGACTCATCATGAGAATGCCATATAGATAATTGTCATAAGTAATTCTAATCATAGTAATATTGGCTTAGTCCTTTGACCTTGAAATCACCATGGATTTCTACATTACTATTTTGTATTTTGATAAAATCTTACATTATCTTTAACTGTATGATAAAATAGGTTGTTGTTGGGTATAAAATGAGTTGTGTCAGGAATGTGAGTGATTGAGAAGGAATTTATCCTTAATTTAATATGAGTAAGATATCTATATGCCCCTTGATAAGATAGATTGAGGAAAATGCATGGTCATGCTAAAGTAAATTGATAAAGAGTTATCATTCTCATTTTACTTGGAATCAAGAAATTATATGATTAAATTCTATAAGGATAACATAATCTATGCCTTATATTCAATCAAGATATCATATGACAAAGGGACTATAATATTCGCTGTATATTAGGTTATGTCGGATTATTGACTTCACATGACTTAGGTAGTCATAATGTCTTGCTAGAGGCCACTTATGACTTGTAGGCCTAAATAGAGATTTAAGGACCATTGTCAATGTCATGTGAACCTACAAGGTCACACACTTTGAACAAGCCTAAAATGAATATAGGTTTACTAAGCCCAAATAAGCTCTATGGAAATAAATAAATAAAATATTTATTTAGGTAAAGGTTATCTTAAATAAATAGAAGATTATTTCTTATTTAATTTTTAAATTAAATCATAATAAGAATAAATGAGAAATTACCAAAGGTTGTTTGGGTGAAACCCTAATTTAAATGTCTATAAATATGTTATATTCTTTAGGATTTTATACACTATCATTATTTTGCCACCAAATTCATTTTCTCTCCTTTTAGAAAACAAAATACAGAGTTCTTTTTATTCTTGATTTATGAGAAATCAAGAGAAGGTGCTAGCACATAAATATTAATTTTCAAAATTAAGGGTTGTGGACATTTATAGAGGATAGATTCTTTTGGAGGTGTCTCAAATTTGGATTGCTAAATTAAAAGCTCGAGGTAGGGTGTCACAGGAGTGAACCTCCTCTCTTCCTTCCAAATTTCTTACCTCTTTTGCATTTATGGTAATAAAACAAAAACCATAGATTTAATCAATTAATCGAATTACATGGATCCGGGTTCTGATTTGTGATTCAAATTTTATTTTTCTGTTGCGTATGGAATCTTGAAACCTAACACCTTCTTCTTTACAAATAACACTAGAGCACCCTAAGGAGATGTGCTAGGTTGGATAAAAGCTTTATTGAGTAATTCTTGCAACTACTCTTTGAACTCTTTCAACTTTACAGGTGCCATTCAATATGGTGGCATAGAGATAGGATCTGTACTAGGCACCACATTAATGCAAAATTCTCTCTCCCTTTTGTAGTGGCAAGCTTGGCAATTCGTTAGGAAAAATATTTGAAAACTTGCACACCACTGGTACCCTTTCAATTGCCCCCTTATCTACTTGTATATCTCTGACCATAGCTAAGTAGCCTTGACAACCTTTTCTAAACATCTTCCTAGATGTGATCGCAGAAATAAGATTCTAAGGCATTGAACTCTTATCACCTCTGAATATGAATTCCTTATCAGTCACAATTCTAAAAATTACTTCCTTTTCTCGATAGTCTACCATGGCATAATATGGTGCCAACCAATCCATTCCTAGATACATCAAAATCAATTATATCTAATAAAACTGAGTTTGCTAGTAACTCTTTACCTTCCACCAACTCGTCAATAAGTGGAGTCACTATAGATAAAGAAATTAATAACTTAGAAGGTTGACATGCTACTTTGGAAGCAAACACAGGAGAAATAAAAGAGTGTGAAGCACCTAAATCAAATAAGACTTTAGCATCAAAGTAACACACTGGAAGAATACCTACCATAACTGTATTGGATGCCAAAGCATCCTAAGGAGTTAAGGTTAAGACTCTAGCCTGACCACAACCTGCCTACTGTGAAGTGGATAGCCGTGCATATCCTCCATCCCCAGCTCTACCTCCAAAACCTTTGCCCTACTGACTCACATACTGAGTCATCACTGCTAAGGATACATAAGTGCTTGATACTGCTAATACAACTGCTAAAATGGCTGAGTAATTGAAATAAAGATCCTTGAGCATATGATGGTTGGAACCCATAATTAGGATAATCCCTGGAAAAATGCCTAAACTATCCACACCAGAAACAAGCTCCTGGTGCTAAGTGTCACAGACCTTAATGTACTTGCCCATAAGTGGCACATGCACTAGCCCCAAATCCTGAATTGCTATGTTCGGAGCTCTGCCCATTACTAATGATAATGACACCTGTACCAAACCTTACAGTCCTGCCACTCCTATGGCTTTAAGCATAACTATGCCTACTAGTCTGCTGTGCTTTGAACTATCTACTCTACTGAGAAGTACTCCTTGTTTGAGTACTCGTGCTGCCTATCTGAAAAATAGGTTGTTAAACCCTTAAGCTGGTGTGCCACTACCACTCTTATAAGGATCTGGTATGCTGCCAAGTCAAATATGTCTCCTCTCAAGCTGTCCAAGTTGCGACCCCCTGTCTACATGCCAATATAAGTTGGGCCTAACCCAATCACATAGAGCTCCACTGCTCTCATCTCATCCTGCATCACATCTGTAGCATGACGTGATAGTCTAAAGAACTCGTGAGTGTAGTCCCCAACTTACCATTCTCTCTTAGCAATATTCAGCAACTGCCACCTGTAGTTCTCTCTCATCAAATCTGGGTAGAAAAATCTCATCAATCTCTCCTTAAAATCCAACCAGGTCATCATAGTCATGTACGACTGGATAGTCTGCATGAACCAATCCTGAGTTGTAGTTGATATGGATAACTCTATTATCATGATCTATTAGTAGTCTGTGTATCCCATTCTAGTTCGAGCTTTGATGGTATTTATAAAGTCTAAAGCATCTCTTATACCATCAAAAGAAACTTGCTCGACTTTGGAGTACAGTAAGGTAGCACCAGCATCTGTCATTTCTTAATTCCTTTATTGAAGCATCTATTGTATTAGGGGCATTGCTTAGCTAAAGGTTGCCAAGCTTTGATTAATTTTTGCTATACCTGCTGCAAAGGTTGTAGGATCATCTACAAGAATGTCAGGCTCTGCTTATTGTTGTTCCTGCCTCTGAGTTACTACTGTTATACCTCTACCTCTACCTATATATTAAGGGGCAAGAGGAGGAATTTCATCTTGAAAAGACTGTTCATCCTCATTCTCCTCAAATGCTACTTCCACAATAGGAGTAGCTTGCACTTGCCTCATTTTGGAAAGAGATATAAAACAAATTTCAAGATAAGACAAAAATACTATATATGCACAAAATGCAATAAATAAGGAAGACAACAAATGACAATGATCAACCTATCACTGCAGTAGCTCACGAAAAACAAACACTTACAGCTGAAAACACATATTAAATGAGCCAAAACTCTGATTCCAACTTTATCATGACCTGAACTCAAGGGCATGTGACCGACACTAGGGAATGAGAAAGCATAAGGCTTTTGAAACCCATAGTAAGCCTTAAAGAAAATTTACAAAAAAAAAAGTAGGCAATAATTAAATAAAATGTTTAATTAAAATAAATAACAAAAATAACATAATATCCAAAATAATCTTTAATGAAACATAATAATCAACATTAATACAAATATTTAATACAGGTAAAAATCCATAAAATATATCATAGCAGTTAACTACTACTATTGTGGTGTTCTAGATTTTAAATACATATTAATACATGTCATATAGACTTACATAAAATAGTCGAAGAAAAAGAAACCTAGCGTAAAGTAGGCGGACTAACTGAAAACTCCTAAGATCCTGAAAAAAATAATTAAGGGGAGTCAGGCCTCACTGAATAAGTAAATAGAAGAAATGTATGTAATATGAAAATCTCCTTTAAAAATATATTTTATGAAAATAGAAAATTTATAATATAAAATATTTAATTTATTGAAATCCTCTTTTACTGAAATAAAGTATTTAAAAACATAAAATACTATATAAATAAAATAAACTTTCTTAAATTAGTTTTAAAAGAAAAATTAGGTAGAACTCTAGTCCACAATTCTAATAGCCCTTTCAGCTCTCTTATAATCCAAAGACTGTCAGTTCCCGAAAGCAAAACATCAATCGAGCTACTAGCCACAATCAAATCATTTAAACTAATATTTACTAGAGGTTCCTGAGAGCAAAGCATCACCGAGCTATCGGACCCAAAAAATTATAAATCACACCCCAGAGCAAAGCATCATCGAGCCTTATAACCATCAACACTCATTCTCAATCCTACTAGTTCGCACACAGTCCTGATGAAACTCATCAGGTAGCTCGTTCTACCATAGTTCATTTTAAAATAAATACAAGTAAATAAAATAAGAAAGAATACAATAAAATAAAATAACCATTAACTAATTGTATGAAAATTTAATATAAACATGCTTATATAACCATAGCAAATAATAGGAGAATCTAATCCAATTATGTATATATATATATATATATATATATATATCTTTTATTAAATTCTCCCATTTTATCATAATCAATGAATTTATATTTTAATATAAAATATCCTACACACAATTCAATTATTAACTTACAGGTTGAATGCACTTCTCTGCACAATTGCGCTTGACCCTGACCTGTTGACTCAACTGGAGGAGCGGTTAAAGAAAAAAAATAAATAAATATGAAATTAAAAAGGAAAAACCTATAAATTTTAAATTTCTAAATAAAGACTCAATTAAGAATACAACTCTACTAAATTTGACCTGATATCACATTTTACGAGAAATCTATTAAAAATTTGACATAATCTCCTTTATAAAATAGACATCTCTCTACAAAAGTAGAGCCAAACATGCATTGAAAAACACTTCAAATATTAGCAACAACTCTAAAATATGAATAATTAAATAATAGCACTAAAAATAGCATTTAATTATCGATAATCATTTAAATTATTCAATTTATAATTAAGCAACCGAAAACTCATTTAAATTTTAAAAATCATAAATACAATTTTTATTCAGATATTATTATGATAATTACTAATAATTACTAATAATTAACTAAAAATATGAATTAATTCGTAAAAATTATTTTAATGTTATTTATTGCTCAAAAACAATCCAAAACATAATAATTCACAGTAATTTCAATTAAAATATAAAATTTACTAATTTATACTAAATTTTTCCAAAAAGTCATTTTCGACATAAACTTTCAAAAATTTATAGTAAAAATTTGGTACAAAATTTTAACAAACTTACTTAAAATAATTATAAAAATTTATTAAAAATATAAAAATTATTGGGGTTCGGGAATAGCGTCATGAACAGTAACTCTCCGAGATCCCGAAAGTTTGAAAAAAACATTAAAAATTATTTTCGGAAACCTTACAACATCCACATTAATATGTTCTAAAGAATCAATATCAAATAAAATCAAATTGACATTCAAATTCACAATTAAACAAAAATACCCAAAATTAAATTTTGAGAAATTAGAGTTGTTATCGGTTGAATTTTTCGAAATCAATCAAGGATTATCGAAGCCCAAGTCAAGAGCTTTGATTTGACCCTAAGCTTGGCTAGAATGCTCGCTAGAATCGCATCGGCCTTCCTCCCTCTTTCCAACCATTGAGTGATTGCGCGCAAGGAAGACGATCAGAAGGCGGTTGCTACAACTGGGGTGGCAGATAGTGGGGCAATGGCATGGAGAAGGCAATCTGGTGGTTGCTAGCAGCATGTGGTAGTGACTAATAGAACTAGAGAAGAGGAGGGAAAAAAAAAAGGAAAGGAAGGGAAAAAGAAAAGAAGAAAAAAGAAAAGAAAAGAAAAGAAAGAAAAAGGAGGGAAAAAAAGTGTGGAAAAAAATAATAATAATAATTTTATTTATTTAATTTATTAATATTTTAATAGCTATAACTTAAATTTACTCATTAAAATTCATAATTTCATTTAATAAATAATAATAATAATAATAATGTAAGATAAATAATAACACTAAAAATTTATTTAATTTTCATAAATAATTAAAAATCATAATTTAATAAAATAATATAAAATAAAAAAATTATTAATACTGCAAATCTCATAATTTAATTTCATAATTTAATTTATAAAATTCAGATTATTACACATAAATGTCAGTTTTTAAACTTCCAACTTGTGTTCATTGGAGAATTAAGAAAAAAAATTAGAGCATTTTGGTGGTCTCAAAATCCCTAGGATAAGAAAATCGACTGGGTTGGAAGGGGAGAGCTAACGAAGCCAAAAGGCATAGGAGGAATGGGGTTTAGAGAGTTGCAATCTTTCAATACTGCTCTTCTTGGTGAGATGTGTTCGAAGCTTATTCAAGACCCTAATTGGTTGAGGGCTAGAATATTAAAAGGGATTTTATTTTCCCTTCGCTAGCTTTATCAATGCTAAACAAGGCCATAAACACTCATGGTTATGGAATAGCATCCTATATGGAAAGGAAAGTTACTTAAAGGGTGTAGATGGAATGTTCATTAAGGAACAGGCATCAACCTTTGGCTAGATCCTTAGGTCCCTTTTCTCCCTAGTTTCACCATTCAATCTATTAAGCCTGACAATTGCAATTATCATTTGGTCAAAGATATCATTAATCAACAAGCATGCCAATGAAAGACGGAGGAGATCAGAAGTCTTGTTTCGGCTGAGGAAGCTAAGGCTATTCTAAGTATCCCAATTGGGAGCAGTTCTGGATGTGATAAACTGGTTTGGCACTATGAAAGGATAGGTAACTATAAAGTCAAATCAGCTTACAAATTTTTGAAAAACTTGCCTTCCTCTCCTCCTCAAGGTAGCTCCTCTACCTCAAACCAAAGCTTTGGAACTCAATATGGTCCCTCAGTATTCCTCCTAAGATTAAGAACTTCATTTGGAGATGCATGAGAAATGCTGTTCCAACTTGCGAAAGCTTAAGTTCTAGAGGATGCAGAATATCTTCTGCTTGTCAAAGATGTCCAAAAGCTCTGAATGCTTGGAACATCTCTTGTTCCTCTGTGATCACTCAAAATTAGTCTGTTATTCTTCTTCAGTAGGCTATATGCCTAATACAGCCAGATTTGGATCCTTTGCCTCTTGTAAAATGCTATTGTTACAATGCTTACAGAAAATGTGCGCTCTGAACTCATAAATCAAATTGCAGGCATTAGGTGGTTCATTTGGAAATCTCGTAATAATACAGTTTTCAAAAAGAAACTTGAAGACCCTATACAAGTCTCTAGCAAAATCCAGATATGGCGGTGCAGCATTAAAAAGCTAGAAAACAATCACCACTCCTCTCATGAACAAAATTTTTCAGAAACTTAGCTCCGAGATGACCTTTACAAAGCTCCCCATTAGGGTGTCTGGAAAAGAAAATGAAACCACACCCCAATTGTGATTTTGAATTCCCATCATTTAAATATTTATTTTACATATATCAGTTAAAACAAATTTAATTATTATAACATTTTTAGGTTAATTTAATAATTTAAATAATTAATAGCATTTAACATTTTGAGGTTAACATTTAACATTTAGTTAATTATAATTAACATTTTTGAGGTTAACATTTAACATTTAGTTAATTATAATTAACAGTTTTGAGGTTAACATTTAACATTTTTGACTTATCATACTAGTAAGTTCTTATGTTTTGAATAATTTAATTTAAACATATATGATATTTTATTTTGTTAAATTATTATATTCCTATCATTTAATTTACTATTAAATAGGACAATTTAAAAAAATAAAAAATTCTAATTATTCCCTAAACTTATAATATAATTTTAAATTTATCCAATTTTTTTATTAAATTAATATAGTTTTTAAATTTGCATTTTTATTAATAATTATAATAACTAAATCATCTTATTTTTAAAATGAAATAAATTTGAAAATTGTCACTACTCCAATATATTATATTAATTAGGGCTTGTTGACATGGGCTCAATTTCATTGATTATTACCATGCTAATTTAATTATGTAATCAGACTATATTAATTACAACTTGTACTCAAATTCATATTTACACCGTGTCAATATGATATGCAATTGATGTCCATTAATTAGGATTTATCATATTGATATGAAATTAATTTTTTTTTATAATTGACACTGTGCACAAATACAGTTAGCCATATTTGAATAACAATTTTTTTTATGAGATTTGATAATTGTAATTTCCCAAGAATTTGTGTACAACGTGTGCATGTGTATAAAAATTAATGACCATAAAACGGTCACAACTAATAATTTAATCTAGCAATATTGAAAATGGCAACCAAATTTTAATTTTTATAGAGGCCTTTTTTTTTTAAATGGTAAGAATATATTATATAAATATATTTTTTAATGGTTATATTATTGTCACAATTGCAAAACTGAGATTGGTTGCAAATCATAAATTTTTCTCACATGTGCCTCTCATTTAATGAAAGTCATACAGTCGCAATTACTTTTAAAAATGGTCACTATTATTTATTATTAATGATCATAACATGACACTTCATAAAAAGTTTTTGTTATCACTTAATTTTCTAGGTCACAAAATAACTTTTAGCGGCTAGGTCATTAGCGACCCTATGCAACCAACATTTTTTAATTGCAAATTATTTTTCGTGTCCTATTTTTACATTTCTGCAACCACATTTTCCTTTCCTAATAACCGTTTTAAATATTGAAAATATAAGGATTAGTTCTATAATATGGTTGTAGACGGCAGGGTTAGACGTATGCTCAAGTGTTTACCAACCATGATACTGTATAAAATCAGGATTCACAAAAAAATACAAAATGGGTTTAGGATTCAAAATAGAGATGAAGTCGTCACTCAGATAAAAGTTAGGACATACTGTACATCAATTGAATTTTATGGAGATTTTCAAAATTCGTCATCAGAAATTGAGTTCGAAAACTGGGTATGGGCTTTTGGAATGCCCATCCAACCTTGCGGTTAGCCTTCATGTGTGTTTTGTATTTTATTACCTTTGATTTTTAAATTATTTCCTTGTTTTAACATGGATTGTAATCGTTTTCAATTTTATATTTTAGTCCAAGTTTACATGTTAATCCCATATACATCACAAATAAAACAAATAATTATAAAAATTTACAATCATACACTCCAAATAAATAGGGAAAGTGGATTAAGGATTACAATATTTTGTAAAAAGAAAATAACCACAAATAAACAAAAAGCAAAATAATTAATTATACAAAAAAAACCTCTCAAGAACTAGTTAATGGAATTATTATTTGATAATTAAACATTACCAAATAATCCCTACAACAACTATAAGTTAATTTCATCCCACAAGATAACAATGTTATTCACAAAATAATATTTAGATAATATTCATAGAAAATAGAAATAATATCACAAAATAGTCTCATAAATAACACAATAATCATCATTCAATAACAATATTAAATGACATTGTCCATGCATATACTCAACATATATAGCAAGACAAACACAAGAATCATGCAAAGTATATCAAATAAACATTAAAAATCAAAACAGAATGGTGCAAGATTCTGATGAAGCAGCAACACCTCTTCAAAGGGGCATTGCCTCCTGACTAGGAGGCGATCTCAAATTGCTTCAACAATAGGCATTACCTCTTTAATAGAGATAGAGATAGACTACATTTCTTAAACTCTAAGAAACTCAAGTATTCTTGCAAATAAATGAAAACAAATATGAATATACTAAGATCAACAATCAAAACTTAGCATTTCAGGCAATCATGCTTCACATATAACCCTATATAAGAAATACAACTCAAAGGAGCAAAAAAAGAAAGTAATAAAATAAAGTTTTGATGAAACAAAGAACTTAAAAGTTTAAAGATAAGGAGCCTCAATTATTCAGACAAAGCTTGATACACCTAACTGAGCCCTTAAAGCTTGATTGATCAACTTGAGTGCTTGAAATGCAAAGAAGCCTTCCTTCTTCTCAAGAAATGAGATCTTTTTGGTTTAAGAGTTCCCTCATTTCTTCTTCTTCTTCCCCTCTTTTTTTCCTTTCTTTTCGCTTTGTGTTTTTTCTTTTTTTTTTTACCTCAAGAAACATTCCTTTTTTGGTCCCTTTATGTCTCAAAGTCCAAAAGTCCAAAAGTCCCTTCGTTCTCTTTCCTCTTTTCCTTTTAAGCCTCCTCCCTTTTTCCTTTTCTCAATTCCCCATCAAAATCACTCTCACCTTCTCCTCACCATTCCTTATGTCCCTCCCTCTACTTTTCTCCTTTCTTTGGCATCCAAAAATGCCTCAAATTAGGGGCAGGTCAACCCTAACTGTTGCCATTAATGGTATTTAATGAGTAGTTAATGGGTGTTAAAAGGCATCGCCTCACCAATGGCTAAGGTGAAGAGGTGATGCCTCTTTGTTGAGGTGATTGCCTCTTCAACAGGGTCAGGTTTGGGCCTAGCGGGCTAAAAAGCGATGGGCCATGTCTTTAGCTTGTTGTTTAGGCTTAAGTTTAATGTTTTGGGCTTAGATTTGGTATTTTGGGCTTAGAGGCTTTGTGTTTTGGCTTATAAGTCCACTTTTTAAGAGGTTTCGGGCTTCCGTTGCATTCTAAACTCATACTTTCTCTTCATTGGGCTTTCTTTATGGGTTGTTCAAATTGAAGGTGTCCACATTTTGCCCCCTTAGTTTTTCAAAAAATTAAATTAAATTTTTTTTAAAAAAAACAATGTGCATATAAAATAGATAAAAAATAAGAACGACATACCTAACCTTCGAGTTTCGCTCGGACCGTCACTCTTAGGAATTCAAACCTAAGATGTTGAACTTTAATTTTAAAATGTGACCGTGATCCTTAGGTTTTCCTGGCCCGATCAGCCACTCATAATTTTGTCGTGAATCTCGAGCATGGCCCAATCTTCACTCAGTAAAGGAGATGAAATGTAATTGTGTTCCTCAAGCATGGCCTGATCAGTTACTTATTATAATTTTGTCCTGAGCATGGCCCAATCTTTACTCAATAAAGGAGATGAAACATAACTGTGTTCTTCAAGCATGGCCTGATTAGCTACTCATTATAATTTTTTCATGAATCCCAAGCATGGCCCAATATTCACTCAGTAAAGGAGATAAAATGTAATCGTGTTCCTCGAGCATGGCCTTATCAGTTACTCATTATAATTTTATAATGAATCCTGAGCATGGCCCAATCTTCACTCAATAAAGGAGATGAAACATAACCGTGTTCCTCAAGCATGGCCCAATATTCACTCAGTTGAGGAAAATGCACTTCAGGGATTCAAACCTGACCAAACACCTCTTAAGATTCGCACTTTGGGGATTCAAATCCTACCAGATGCTTGTTCTTCTTTCATGCACTTCGGGAATTTAAAATCGACCAAATGCTTCTTCTTTCTGATGCTTTGACTAGAATGTTCTCATTTCTCAGACATTGATTTTGGGTACATGTAAGCAGTGAAGCAAAAAAAAAATTTTTTACAAAATACTCTTGGTGGGCCATGGGCCAACTTATTTCCTATTCATCAAATGGACTTCACTCTTCACCTTTTCTTTTCCTTCAGTCTTCTTTTCTCATCAACATATAAATTCCTCTATTCTTTTTCAAAAGTCACTTTCACCTTTGCTTTTACATCTCTTTTTTCAAATTCTCTTTTCTTCTCTTTTATTCTTTTGACCTTTTATCTTCATGGACACTGTACGGACCCTAGATTTTCCATCATAGGACACACTAGCACCTGCGGTGCACCCTTTATGGAGTTTCAGACTCAGTGTCAGAGATGAGATTCTCCTTCTTACGGACGTTTGATCCCACATTTACAGATTAGCAGTGGGAGAGGTTAGTATTAGATTTCTTTAATTTTCTCCTTCAAATAATGATAAATAGTGTTAGGTTACTATTCATGAATGTATATTCATTTTTTTATCAAAGAAATTAAATTTTATTAAATGAAAATTTAAAATTTCATATTTCTCTATCAAATCCTCGACACTAGGTGGCGTCGCCTCTTCGATGAGGCGATCGCCTCATCGATTGGCTCTTTGATGAGGCAATCACCTTTTCAAAGAGACAATCATCTCATCACAAAAAGGCATTCTCCTTTTTATGTAAAGGCATTCTCCTTTTTGTGTCAAGGCATACATGGAGAGGTAATCACCTCTTGTGAAAAAGGGGATGCCTCTATAATGAGGCGATCGCCTCTAGCCTAAAGGCATTAACCTCTTTGACAGATTTTTGATGAAAACTTAATTTATTTGTAAAAAAAATTTCACTTCCTATTTCTTCCCGTAGCTCAATGGCCACACCCTCAAGGACGCTGGGAACTTTAATGGCATATGCATCTAGTATGACAAGCTTACAGATGCAATGTAGACTCATATTTTGGACATGGGGGTTTTTTATTTCATCCTAGCTCTCCTGGTGCAATAGGGGTGCATAAATTATTAGCCTCTTCATATGTTGATAGAGAGATGGTCAGACAATACCCACATATTCCATCTGACTTTTAGGGAGTTTACTCATGATATGGTGGCTTTTGTTGTAGTCACTGGCATAGCCTATATAGGGGATTCGGTCCGTTTCGATGCTAGCCTCCACCAGTTGTCTCCAGATCACCTAGCTTTCATTAAATGTCTGCTTGGCATGGTCCCATACGGTGAAGTTTGATTCCATCAGGGGCTTTTATACTCCTGCCAGAGTTGAGGTAGTTGTCATTGATCAGGTAGTGTATGGGACCGATTATCAGAATTCGCTAATATTTCTTCTTTTCTTTTGCAAGATTGGATCCTAGAACTGGAGTTGATAGTGAGGATCACTCGCGTTATCAACACCCCTTTCCCTACCATAGCGAGATGAGACCCTAGTTGGGGTTGGAGGAGGCTAGTTACACGTGTACACATCCATTATGAGTGACTAAACATGCTCACACATGACGAGGTAAGTAAATACAAATATAATTGTAATTAACGACACATTCTTTAATGAAATCCATTTACTTATCTATTTTTTCTTGCAGTTGTGCCCAAATTTATAGGGTCCCCAGGCTGGATGGTCTCTAGCTATGATCTACTTGATCCCATTGTCCTGAAAGAAGGTAGTACTTTGAGGGCTTGACTATAGGGTTTGGTATCTCAGCAATAAAGTCCATTAGTGGCAGATGGATGCTCAAGTGAGATGACCACCCTTTGCTCCTCCTCGACACATTTTCTAGGCATATGAGTTAAAGGGGGATGAGCTCGACTAGGCCTTGGTGGGAGATGATGATGCTGATTACTACGAGAGGAAGAACTCTTGCTACATTGATTTCCCATCTCATATAAAAGTGCCTTATTATTTTTATTTTTAGTGTATGAGTGCAAATGCATATGCATGTATTAAAGAGAGAAAGAGGGGAGCACTCCCCATATAGAGGCGATGATAGAGGTGGCATTTAATGTTTTCCATTTTTCTTACTGTTGGTGTCTTTGCTAACTATTAATGATGGCATTGCTATTAATGCACATTTCATGCTTTGAAACTATAGCTCTTGTCATATCTTGTGGTTGTGGTTATAACTATGGTTATAATTATGGCTTTTATTGTGGTGTAGCACTCGTAGTGTTATATAACTCTTGTTATATTGCTTTATGAGTAACTTTCACCTTTATATGCTTAGATTGGCTTTAACTTTCATTAACCTATAAAGAAAATAAAATAATTGTAGTTAGTATTGGTTATGTCTTCAAATAATGATTCTAAGCTAGGGTACATTTTGACTTCCCCTTTATTATATTATTTTCATCAAATTGATGCTCCCTGCTCTTGCTTATTAGTGTAGTCACATTTCCCCTTTTATTGTACTACTTCTTCTACTTTGGTGTAGTTACACTTCCCTACACAGTAAAAATAACTTTGGTTAGTGTTTATCCATTTGAAAGATGATTCTCAATCGGGGTTTATTCTAACTTCCTTTTTAATAATCTTGCACTTGTCAAAAAATTAAGGATTTTGGATGTCCTTGTTGGGATGTATGTAGCTCTTGCTATGGCATCTATATTTCTCACTATAGTGTATGCAATTCTACCTGTTCTGACTATAGGTATAGCTATATGTGTAGCACCTTGCATACTATTTTATAGTCTCGGGTCTGCCTTTTATGGGTGTGCATGATGTAATACAGACGAAAATGCTGCTAAACAATAATAATGTAGTGATTATGTCATTAATTGTTACGTTAATGATGTCATTTTGATGATATATGAATGTGATATCCTCATGATATTTTTTCTGTTTTTCCTCTTTCAAAAAATGCTAAGTTCTTTTAAAATAATGATGATGCACACAATATCTTTATAAAGGAAAAACCCATAATAGTATGCTTTTATGTCAGTTTAGTGTATGTCTTATGCTAAAAAAGTAATTGAGTACTTGAGGAATAAGTGTGCAAAGTCTCAGAGTGTGTGTGTTCCTATCTCAAAGTGTGTGCCTATGACCATGCACTAAAGCACGTGACCACGTATTCTCTTCTCCCTCCTGTGCTTCTAAAAGCACATTAAGTTTAGAGAGGTTTTTCTTCGTCTAACCTTCAGGCATTTCTTAGAGATGAATTTCTTTATTATCCTTGCTAGATCAAGAAGACTACTTATTTGATTGAGGATTACATAGCGACTCGGGACTATATAGGGGGGTTGTCCCCTGATTAGGTATATCTGATTCATTTTGTGTTGGTTATTTCTCTTTTAGGGATTATTTATTCATCATGTTTTTTCTTTTGAGCAGATCCTCCTTCGTTGGCGACAGCGAGGTCACATTGGTTGGCAAAGATGGTGACAACATGGTAATTGATAGAGAGATGAGTGTTACTTATCGGCCTTACTGGCAAAGTTTGGTATTTGGGCAAGTGAGTCTATCATTAGTAGGATGGTCCGTATATGAGGAGAGTCCCTGTTCCTTCTCCTAGTGACATGTTCTGGGGTAATGACCTTAGTGCAAATGAGCTTGCTGCTGCTATGATAGGATATCCTTTTGAGAATCTCCTAGAGGGTGCAAGCTCTCTTTTTGATAATGTGTTGTTTCCACAGTTGAATGATGTTGTGGCTAGTGGCTTTATCCCCCTACCTCCTTAAGCATATGAGCCTCATCCTTCAAATTTGAGGACTGAGGCATCATGCGGATCATTAAGAGTGCTTCTTCTTATTCGATAAGCTTTTATTCCTATTTTGGTGCAAGTACGTAGAAAACTTTATTAGTAATAAACTATAATTGACACAAGTTATAAGAGCTTATCTGCAGTGGCGAGGATCTCATTAGAAGAGATCTGGATCCTATTTTGAGGAGGATGAGGGCACATTTCATACTGAGGCAACTACCCATGACAACATATTGGCTTTTGGGAGTACAATTTTTAAGGATTTAGCTTTGCTTGGGATGGATATCCTTGGTAGAGTAGTGCATCTCGATTTGCCTTGCCTTGGCTTTCCTTAGTTGGGTATTATTCCTCTTGATGCTGCTTATATTCGTGCTTTATTTTGTGCTTATTTTTCTAGTTTGTTCATTAGGCTTGATGCTTGGTGTTTTTCCCATTTTTGTTGCTCAATACTGGTATGCCATTGTAAGGAGTTCCTAGTAGCAGTTCTTGGAGTTTATGAGTGATCATAAGGTATGTTTTCTTTATTGTACCATGAGTAGGAGCAAGAGTATGCAACTTATTGTGATCAACTCGGTGAGTTAGAGATACTGCCAACGACTTTTGAGATCGATAATGAGGTGCCAGGTCTTAATGGTAGAGTTGCTTGCTTCTGATGGAGACCACAGTTGATGTAGTTGTTTAGGAGTTAGGTGTAGGCCTTTATGGTTGCTTTTTCATTCTATTTTCCTAAGACAACAAACTTTGGGTGTTATATTTGATCATCTATCCCATACGTTATACTTTTTAGCGCTTGACTTTGTTCCTATTTGTGAATGATGAGTATGCTTAAGCAAATGTATGGATGATGATGGTAGTTTATTTCTCATGAGGGCAAGATAATTTCTTATGCATGTTCGTAATGTGTGATGATGGTAGGATCTCACTTATATATGATGATGGAATTGCCATGAAAAAATGAATAGTATTTACTTGTGTTCCTAAAGCATGGATGTGAGATGCATGTTTACATGGAATGAAAATGAGTATGTTATACAATATAGATGCAAATCAGTCTTTCAGCTTTTAGGGCTAAGGCAAGAGGCATTTATTTGAAAGGTTGGATTAAGGCCTATTGTGGAGAGTTAGGTGATTAGTAGTTCTCAGCCAGGGCTACCGGGATCAATAGCAAGAGGATATACATATCTGAGGGAAAAACCAAGGATCTTTGACAATGATGCACTAAGCTAATGGCCACTTAAGAAGTTTAGAGTTTTCTTTTAGATAAGAGCATGGTGATTTTGAAAGGAAGATTGCGTTGGATGATATTAGGTTAATAATCAAT
The DNA here is from genome assembly GCA_947683625.1 of Mallotus nudiflorus. Taxonomy (NCBI): domain Eukaryota; kingdom Viridiplantae; phylum Streptophyta; class Magnoliopsida; order Malpighiales; family Euphorbiaceae; genus Mallotus; species Mallotus nudiflorus. The sequence goes on from CANTUR010000381.1 coordinate 533,550, forward strand.
TTAGGCTTTATTTAAAAAGAAGGTTGACTTACAGGCTTTGGTTTTGGATGGCTTTAGGCAGGTATATGTCTTAGTAGGAAAAATGGGTCTTTTAGGATTTTTAAATGACCATCAGTAGTGGTTGGTAGATCCTGTGAGTTTTAATATGCCTTGGATAGCATCAAGATTCAGTGAAGCTAAAGTACGCTCGACATGTCGAGTTGCTGAGCATCTTAAATCCATGTGCAAGACTTCAAGTCTTCTAGGTTTCAACTGGCATGTGATCGACACCTTTGTTGCCCTTTTATGAGAATTGACTTGTACTAAAATCATGCTAGGCAGGATGCAAGTTTGGCTACTTGTCTATTTATAATCTAGTGATGAATTAGAGAGCAAATATTCATTCAAGCATATTCTTATTAGTCCTCTTTTGCCTAGGTGGTTTTCACACACCTAGTTGGACTTTTTTTTATAAGGCTATGGTGATAATTGAACAATTGCAATTTCAATGAAGTTTAAAAGATGATCAATAAATTATAGGCTAATGACAAATAAAGAACTTAGCGTTCCAATAAAATGTTTAATAAACGACATAAATAGCTAACACTAGCCAACTAACAAAAGCAAGAGGTCACTATTCTAATCTGGCTATTACATCCAAAAGAGGTTCATTGGTCTTCTTCATTTTAATTGCTTCAGTGTAGTTTGGTCATGTCATTTGGAGAGGATAGGCTTCCATGGTTCCTTTTCGCTCTCCCCTTTCCTAATAATCAGATACAGGGTTCTAAAAGGTAAGTAGGATTTGTAAGGTAGGTGCCTTATCACTTTTTTAGGATTTATGTGAACTATAAAAGATAATGTTTGGCTTTGAAGGTGGTTGCAGTGCAGTTGAATGATTAGGCAGTGATTTATTTTTAATATAGGGTGTGTCTCGGTATTTGGGTGAAGGGTTTGTTTTGTCATTAAGTATTTTTTTAGGATCTTTTATATTTTTTGGAGTCAATGAAGTCTTGGATTGTGTTTTTAAGAGTTCTATAGGTGTCAGTGGTATGGCCAGGCATTTCATAAAAGTGATAGTGAGGGGGTAGCAATTTTGGCAGTAGTTTTGGTTCTTGAGGTTGTAGGAGGTCCTTTTGTCAGAGCTTTTATAAAAAAGGATGTAATATTAATATGAAGGATAAAGATGTAATGGATGTGCGTTATGTTATGCATGGGACCTTAATGCACTTGCTCTTTGTACATGAGGAGGAAACATAGCAAAAGGTTAGTAAATGAAATAAGGTGAGCTAAAATAAATGACCATGAATGCTCGTTATTTTATAGGTTGAAAAAGTGTTTATCGTGTGTGCATGATGTGCAAAGGAATAAGATGAGAATAAATGTGTGATGTGTTCATTTAAAGATACAGGATGGCTGTAAAAAGAATATGGTTAGTATATGTGTGTTTGTACACTTGTCATGAAAAGAAATTTAAGAACACTGGTTAGTGTTTCTTATACATTTATTAATGTTACATAAATAAACGATGAGTGATGCATGGTATATGCCTACAAAAGAGAAGGGTGATCATGTATGCATGGACTGGATGTAAAATCCTATGATGATAGATGATTATTCCTACAAGAAATAGTGGTTAGTACATGGTATCTATATGTATATTGTGTATGCATGATTAAAGCTGGTTATTTTTTCCTGCACAGTGAACAAACCAATCATAAGCACACTCTTGCTTCCAACCTTATTTCTTTATAAGGTCATTCAGTCTCTTTCCTAAGTGGGTTTCCAACTTGTAGTCATCAGGGGACTACAGTTCCGCTCTCATAACTAGGCTATTTCATTTTATGTTGGTCAGAATTAAAGGGTAAACAGAGGAACGATACTCAAATATGCTTAAGGTAATCATATGATATCAATGTGAGGTTCAATTGTTAGGATTTAAATGATGTTCAAAGCTTGTATACACCCTTATGGATAAGACTAAGGTCAATCGAAGGGAGTCTAAGTTCTTGCCCCCATATCAATATTCAATATTTTTACCAAGAGTTATGAAAGTATTGTTTGATAGTTTACAGTTTGATTTTGCCGACATAAAGGTCCACAAACTAGCTGGGTTCCTAACCCATTCATTTGATCTAATAAGGATAAATGGATGATAGCTTGTAGGTTCCATCATCGAGGGATGTCATTATTTGTTAATTTGAATAGACTATTCAAGCTGAGGTACATGATTCTTATCATTTCTCATGCTTTAAGCTCGCACAAAGTATATGAGAATCACATGGTCCTGAGTATAAATTTTCTATAAAAACTGACATTATAACATCATTTGATGATAGACACTAGGAGGGTTATGTCATTTATGAATATCAAGTCAAACAAACGACGTTAGGACAAGGATAGCATGCATAGCTTAGTGGAATCCTAGTGGATGTTACTATTGGTTTATCTATATGAGCTTAGCCGAGATGAAAGGCTAAGGGTTCCTTTAGTGAGAATGCCTCTATATGACTAAGGTTACGAACTTCGATTAGTGAGTCTAGCATTCTTTTGATAACTTGGTCACCCCCCTTAAGGACTTGGGTTATAGACTTTGGTTAGGTGAGTCTAATGAATGCACGAGTAAAGACTAAAGGTGATAATACCATATCTTCATCACTCCGTGACTCGAGTGGAATCATAGTGGCAATGTTATTTAGTATTATTAAGGCTTTTAGGGACACGTGGTGCACATGTGATGTGTAGTGAAAATGTAGTGGTAAGGGGCTTTATACATTTGAGTATTGTATAATGAGAAATAGTCATTTTTTAGTTGATCCCTTTTACTTAGAACTCCCCAGTGGAGTCGCCACTCTAAGTGACCTGTTATGGTTTATTTTGATTAGGATGTGTAGTGAGTCTTTCCATTTCTAAGGGACATGGAAACTTTACTGAATAGGGACAAATGATAGGTCTCATGAGGATGAAATGCTTTCGATTTTGTGGAGTCACCACCTAATTTTTAAAAAATTGGAAAAAGAAAGGGACAACATCGGGTCACTCAGCAAGCATTGTCCCCAGTAGAGATTTTTGAGTTTAGGGGATTATGTCTACTTTTTTACTATTTCTCATTATATAATATTTGATGTATAGCTACTGACACCCTAGTTTTGGTAATGACAGTTTGTATAGCATTCATGCAGTACATCATATAGTATAAGATAATAAAACTGAAAATCATATTACATCACTTTCTTGATAAAATACATATGAAAAAGGAAAGATTGCAAAAAGATAAATCTAATATGATTGATCTGTAAGGATAATAAGACTATTTACACAGCTTGCTCGATGAATGATAGGATGATCATGCTTGCAATGATTATTTATGCTATAATGATGTATAATGATAATACAAAGGATACATGAGGTCATCACTACATCAAAAGCATGATGACTCTATTCCAGGACATGAAATTTTTCATGTTATTGATATTTACAGTATGATCTCATGATTTCAGAAATAGAGGATGCAGAATGATGATGCAAAATGAGCATAATAAAGTATATATTATTTATATAGCATACAAGATTGCCAATCTCATCACACAAGTACAATGGTATTCCCAAATGTTGGCTATATTAAAATAAAATGGAATGTGACAAAAATAAATGTGCTAAAATAATTTTATGGTCCTCAGACTTGACTAAGCTTATGTGAGCTTTAAAGATTTAGCTTCAAGAGATTATCAAGCTTTCCATATTGAGAAGTTCAAAATGATAGTAGAATAATTCTAGGTTGTATACCTTTAAAACATACTTTGACAAAGATGAGGCTTGGTTTGGTGGAAAAAGTATCTAATAACATAAGGGAAAGGCTATAGGAGAGCAAAAACTATCTGGAAAGGGGTTTCCAGTGCCTTCGATCGAACCAAATTTTGAGTGTGTGTGTCTGTCCACTTGCTCCATCTCTAAAATAGGGTGTTAAGGGCTTTATTTATATGGAAAATTAGGTAGAATAGGGTGGTAAGGCATGGTCATGTGCGTATAATGAGAATTTTGCGCATGGCCATGCCAAGTGCACGTAGTCATGCACAGTGTGTGCATGGCCACTCACACATATGTGTGCATTCATGCACACTTTGGTCTTCCATGCACACTTCCTAGGTTTTACACACGCTGTTCCAAGGTTGGTTTCTAGGGGTTTTGGTTCTTCTGGACTCGTTTTTAAAGTTTTCTTTATCAAATTCAACCTTGATTTTAGCACATGACACCTAGGGGCATTTATGCGCACTTTTGATTGATATGCGCCAATACTCAGGTTGTGTTTGACCATTTCAGGACCATTTATGAAGGTTTTGGAGCCTTTCAAACATGTTTCCAAAGTCCATTTTATCAAAATTGATTTTCATTTTTTCACGAAGCTGGGTCCTGGTTTAACCAAATGCATACTGGCCCAAAGAGCTAAGTATTCTAAGAGGAGTTTTCTCAAAATAAACCTCTCACTGTTATAATAATTCATATTTTGCAAGGTCAAAGCACAACTTAATGGCTCAGTGATCGATTTTTTGCACACTGGTGGGGTCAGTTAGGTTTTTTAAGGTTGCACACTTCAGAGGTGTTACGAATGAGCAGACTCATCTCAGGGATTTGTTTCATTATTAGACCTTTTTTAGGATAGTCAAATTTCAGGTATGACAAGCCCTTTCCTTCTAAAGGCAAGTCGTCATCAGTAATAAAATTTCGCTTTGAGGGCTCTTTGTCAATGAATCCACCATTTGCTTGAGAGTATGCATTGAAGGAATTTTCTTATGGTCAGTGCTTCCCGATGGGCTCAATAGTTCATCAGCAGTTCCCAAACACTAGTAAGAGTTTTCTCATCTCTTTTGGCCTCAGTAGCTTCCTCAATTTCTTCACCTTTCTTTGATTCTTCTTTTGGATCAACCTTCTCTTTCTCTAACTTAGCATCTTTCATTTCTCCTTTTCCCTTCTCTTATCTCTTAATTGAATGGGATGTCTTCCCCTCATTATTCTTCCACAGGTCAACTACTTCTTCTTTTTCATCATCAGAACTCCAAATATCAAGTACATTCACTCGGGGCTCTATTGACTGATGGTCCAAGTCCAAGTCTTTTGGTTGTGATTTTGGTAGTGTGGGTATGGCATCAACAAATGAATTAGGGACTTGTTGCTTTATTAAGCTGGTGTTAATCATCAAAAATTCTTGCATTGGGTGGTGGGAAATTTTGGTAGTTGGGTAAAGGGTTATTTTAGGTGTTTGGTTTTCTAGTTTCAAGGTCGGTTATTTTGCCTAAATCAATTAAATCTTGAACCTTATGTTTCAGGCAAGTGTAACTATCAGTGTCATGTCTGATGTTTTGGTGGTATTTACAGTATAGTTTTGGGTCAACATTTGAAAAAGGAGGTCTTTTGGGCAAGGGATGTAATAGGTTATTTTCCATCAGCTTCTCTAAGAATTTAGAGAGGGGTCTCTCCAAGTTAAAAAACCTTTGGAATTTTCTGACATTGTTGTTCTATGCATTACTGCTCATCCCGATTCCATTACTAAATCCCATTCGTTCTCTGTTTGTAGATCTCCTACTGAAGAACCTTTTCTCTTGTGCTAGATCAGATTATTTCTATACCCCAAACTTATATAACTCCTCAAAATTCTGAATTCCTAAATCCTTCAGCTTTTTAGAGAGCAAGAGTACACACCCTTCTATTACTATTACTAGCTTATTAGATTCTGTAAGTCATTGCTTCATTTGTGCTCACTTCACTCTCCACCTGATCAAATAATTTGTAAAAGACTCATTGAATTTTTATTTCACATTTTGCAAGCCTCTCAAGGATACATCCATCTTGATGTTGAGACTATACTGTTTAATAAATGTGATACATAATCCCTCCTAGTCAGTTTGGATATAGGACTATAAAGCATAGTACCATATGATAGGCGACCCTTTTAGAGATAGAGGGAATTAATTTATAATTTTTGCCTTGGTTAGTTCGGTTATCTTCATATAGGTCACATACTGCTTCAGATGTAGATGGGGATCATACCAGTAAACTTCTTCATATCAAGGAATTTAAGCTTACGGGGGAGGGGATCATCATCCTTGTCTAAACTCATATCAGAGTAGTAGAGCATCTACCCCTTTTTCTTTCATCATTAGCTATATTTAAGCCATAGTCTTGGTCAGATTCTTGGCCCAATTAGGTTTTTCTACTTTCTTAGCAATGTTTGTATTCATATTCTATCTGGCTATAGGCTCTGCTATTAAAGTTTCTTGATCATCCTACCTTTCCCGTCTTCGACATCCAGATCAAATGGCTTCGGTTAAGGCACTGGTGGTTGAGGTGCTGGTGGTTCATGTATAACTGGTCCCCTCACTTCAGCCATCATTTCTCTCATAATTGCTCAAGTCTAATCAACTATCTCTACTTTCAACTTATACCCAAAAGCCTCAGCATTAAACTTTGTCATCTCAACTTCTCTAGAAATCCTAATCAGATGGTTGGTGTCAGATCACTTCCAATTGGAAGATTGTTATGGATTTATATTGGCAATCATTGAGGATTAGAAATATACATGTTGTGTATACATGAGATGCAAGTTTACTAGAAATGAATTAACATATATACATGTATAAAAAATAATAAAAAGCTCTTAAACAATATCTCCACCCTTATTTCTCCCACATGCGTGTTTATTGGTGAGTTCCTTGTCCTAGGACTTTTGTTATGGGTTTTAATTATCAATAGGGGATAGTAAAATCGACGAATGCAAGATAACTCTCAAGGCAATGCAAACGAGTGGTAATTTCTTTAAATAATTCCAAAGTCCATGTTAAAAAGCCAAGAATGATATCAATGGCCCACTTTGTCAAGATCCATTTAAAATGTGCTAAGCATAGGCATGAGAGGCCCACCTTGGCATGGTTTGCTAATAATGGGCTCGAGCCTTATAAAAAAGAAACACCATATGGCATAAAACACATGCATTTAGGAAAAACCTAATGGAAATTACTAAGTCATTACATAAGATGGGTTTTGGGTAATAAGCTTCGGCTCCCACAGCTATATACCCCCATTACATCTCCCCACTCAAGGGTCTGTGTAATGTTGATAAGTACATGCTATAAGTGATAGTAATCAAATACTCTACCACCAGGTTTGAGTGAAACACAGGCAGTAAAGTAAAGACTATTATCGATTTTATTTGGGACTTGGAGTGCACATTGTGTGGAAATGTGTAGTGAATCAATATTTGCAAAGGAAATAAAGAAATAATCAAAGATGAGGAATTATAAAATAAACACTTGGAATCAACTTCTCTATTCTATAATGGAGTCACCAATGTAGGCGGTGGGATTAAACGATCGCCCAAGTGTTTGGCGACCACTGCACTGTGTGAGCTTAGGGCTCACTAGGAAATACAAAATGGGCTTAGGGCAAAATATGGAGATGAAGTTGCCACCTGGATAAAAGTCAGGACACACTGTACATCAATTGGATTCCATGGAGGTTCTTAGAAGCCGTCATTAGAGATTGGATTCAAAAACTGGGTATGGGCTTTTGGAATGCTCACCCAATCTTGCAGTTGGCTTCCATATGTGTTTCATATTTTATTACTTTTTATTATTAAATTATTTCCTTGTTTTAACATGAATTGCAATCATTTCCAATTTTATATTTTAGTCCAAGTTTGCATGTTAATCCCATTTCATGCTTATAGCTTGATATACATCACAAATAAAATAAATAATTATAAAAATTTACAACCATACTGTCACGACCCAAACTAGGAGTCATGAATGATACTAGGGAACGGGAATTCTTTCGAATCCAGAACCCGTAGCAAGCCTAAGAAAATAAAATCATACAATAAATAAATAAAAAGTACGACAGAATTAAAATTTTTTGAATTATTATATAAAATAAATACTTCAAATCCTTTCATAAATGAATACATATTCATACATTTTTCAAATACAAATTCTCAGAGTATTTATTATCCAAACAAAATAATAATTTTTCGATACAATAACACTACTACTACAGTTTCTAGAATACAAATCAGAGTTCAAAATATACATTTGCATAAAATAGCCAGGACTGAAGAACACCGATGAGGAACTCTACAACTAAGGTCTAACGATATGGGATCTCCTAAAAAAAATAATTGAGGGGGGTCAGACCTCACTGAGTGAATTATTATACTATATATACATTCAATTTAAACCATAACACTCAGGCATTCTTATATATATATGTATATACACACATTTCACACGAATGCCAAACTCTACTTTTATAAATATACTAAATGTAGAAAACGTTTAGTTTAATTCATGAAGGATCCATAAAACCCTAATAATAGCAACCTCAAACAACCCCATCATCACTCTAGCCATACATGCTCACTTGATTCCAAAGAGAACACTTATTCCAATCTAGACAACAGACTGGCCCCAAGACACTAAGTCAATAGAGCTCCAGCAGTCTGGCTATCAGTGTGATTGGCCCCGAGCCTCCTAGTCAACCGAGCTCCAGCAATCACACTATCTATCACCTCACATTTCTATCAACCCAATAGATCATTCATTCCACTATGGACAATAGACTGGCCCCGAGACCCTAAGTCAACCGAGCTTCAATAGTCTGACTATCAGTGTGATTGGCCTCGCAATCACACTATCTAACATACCATTAATCTTAGTCAAATCAATCAAATCAATTATAATCACCAAAATTAATTCTCACTCAACCCTTATCTATCGCACCGGTACGTACACGGTCCTAGTGCTGCCCATTAGGAAGCATGTTCTATTGATATCCTTCATTTAAAATAAATATTCATTCAGAAAATAATTAATATAGAACAATATTCATAATAGTAAAATCAACCATATATATATAGATATATATACAAAAAATATACCTAAAATATACCCAGTATATTTCAGGTATATATATATATATATATATGTCAAATAAAGTATGAAATATACTAAAAGTAAACCATTACTATAGTTAAAAACAATTAAGTGTGTATCAATAATACAATATGCATTTACTTAAAAATGTACCTAAATATACAAAGAATATACCCTAAGTACACAAATTACTTAATAAAACAATTATGTAAAAATATTCATTTAAATATGTATATGTACTAAAACATGCGTTTAGGTTTAACATATATTCACAATATACCAAAATAACCTAATTTTCTAGCATGCATATATCACAAATAACCCTAAGTATACCACTAATGTGTTGGGTTTGAATTAATAACAAAACATGCATTTATTTGAAAATATATAAAAAAATATACCAAAAATACACTTAAAAACAATTTAAGTGTAGGTTTATAATATAACATGCAATTATTTAAGAATATACCTAAAATATACCGAAACTATGCTAATCATTTAATAAAATAATTGTGACTAAATGTACATTTAAAACATATATATATTACTAAAATGTATTAAACATGACCCTAATCGTTTAATGTGCATATATCAAAATAACATGCATATATACAAAATACAACCCTAGATATACCAAAAATATTATAATTTAAATCACTTTAAAAACATATAATGAAAATGAGAAATTCTAAGTGATGCATCCTATATGCAATACATATATATACAGTATAATAACTCACATGGTAGCGCTCCACGAGACAGACTCGACGAGCCTGATCCGTTAGGTCTCGGTCTCGACGTAGCTAGAAAAATATAATAATAATAATAATAATAACCGTCAGAATAATTGCTAACTCTATACTTCTAGGATTACTATAGACAGATTCAATTAAGAATTTAGAATTAGACTCGGACCAGTTGTCACGTTTAACGAGAAATCTATCAAAATTTCGACAGAGTCTCCTCTGTAAAATGGACATCTCCCTATAAAAGTAAGGTCGATCCTGCACATAAAACACATTTCGAAAATATACAACCACAACCCCTTGGTCGGACTTTCAAACTACAATTCCACCGATCAAGGTTCACAATTTACGAGATAAACACATAATACATTAAATGCCAGAAATACCAAGAATACCCTTGAGTAATCAAAATATAGCAAATTGAATATTTAAAACGCTGAAAATAATTATTTAACCGATAATTGCAATAAAAACCTAATTTAAATAAAATATTATTAAAATCGATAATTCTCAATAAATTCATAAATATTGATCAAAATACATTTTATAAATCCAAATTACTTAATTAACCCTAAAACATATTAAAAATCGATAAAAACTCATTTATTTAGAAAAATAGTATATTATATATAATTTGAAAATAATTTACGAAAAATAGTTTTAATTAGTTAAAAATACTAAATAATTTGTAGAAATCATTTTTATACCTCAAATAACTAGTAAAACCAATTTAATTATATTTTTAGCCAATTTAGTGTCAAATTACCAAAATACCCCTACTTATGTAAATTCACTATAATTAATCAAAAATTCACCAAAAATAGTATAATTACTCAAAATTAAATTTATCAACATATAATTCAATAATATCAATAAATATACACAATTAACCAATTGATTTCAATAAAACACATAATTAACCTAATTTTCCAAAAATCACATAAACTAAATAAATTCAAAATAATTATCTAAAAATCAAAAAAATTAAAAATAAATTTATAAAATGCATTTCAACACCTATAAACACCATAAAACACAATTTCATAATTTAATTAATTAAATTTCAAAAATTAGAAAATATTAATAAAATAATAAAAAATTCACAAAAATCAAAATAATTCCCAAAAATTCTATAAAAATTTACAAAGGTAGATTGAGCTACAAGGATCAATTTTTTTGAAAGAATATTTCATGAATCAACCAAATTAAAAGCTCAAAAAATTCAATAACCCTAAATGGCCGAAATTGAAAATTTGAAACCTAGGGAAATCTAGACCATTTCAAGTGAAACAAAGCTTGAAAATGCACTCACTGGAGCTCAAGGAAGAGATAGAGACTGGTGGGGCTCAAAACGGTGACCGAAAAGTGCTTGATCGGTGATGAGTGTGAGTTTTAGCTTCCTAAGCTTTTCACGGCCAAAACTCGCCGAAAAAGAGAAGAGAGGGTGGCGAAATGGGCTGGAGAGGGTGGTGGTTGGATGGGAGGCACTCTGCTGGCGTGAAATCAAGATTTACAGCGGTGAGGGAGGAAGAATGGCATCGGGCAGCATGAGGAAGAAGATGATGGCATTTTGGTAAATATGGGGAACTTTAGTTTTAGGTAAAAATATATATATATATATATATATATATATATATATATATATATATATATATATATATATATCTTTAGTTTATATTATTTTAATATATAAATATTATATACACAATAATTATCCACCACACACTTATTTAATAATACATATACACATACATATATACACACATTTAATTATTATTAAAACTATATAATTTAATATAATTTAATTAAATAAACCCTAATTTAATTTAAATGCATGTATGTGTATATTTTTATTCGAAATTTAAAAATCATGCATGGACTCATGCAAATTTATAAAATCATCTAAAATAATTAATATTTATTTATTTACGTCTTAATTTCCCTGAAATAAAATTTTCGGAAAAATTTTACGTAAAGGACTTAAAAATAATTAAAATGACTTTAATAAATAATAAACTAATTAAAAATTCAAAAAATATATGAAAATTCTTAACACTGCATATCCCGATGCAGTTTCAAATTATTTAAAAACTCGAGATATTACACATACACTCCAAATAAATAGGGGAAATGGATTAAAGATTGCAATATTTTGTACAAAGAAAATGTAAAATATACCATACATAAACTAAAAATAAACCAAAAATAAACCAAAAGCAAAATAATTAATTATTCAAATAAAACCTCTCAAGAACTAGTTAATGGAATAATTATTTGATAATTAACATTACCAAATAATTCCTGTAACAAATACAAGTTAATTCCATCACATAAGATAACAACGTTATTCACAAGATAATATTCATAGAAAATAGAAATAATATCACAAAATAGTCTCATAAATAACACAACAATCATCATTCAATAACAATATTAAATGACATTGTCCATGCATAAACTCAACATATATAGCAAGACAAACATAAGAATCATGCAAAGTATGTCAAATAAACATAAAAATCAAAGCAGAATGGTGCAAGATTCTGACGAAGCGGTGACACCTTTTCAAAGAGGTGTCGCCTCCTAATCAGGAGATGATCTCAAATTGCTTTAACATGAAGGGGCGACGCCTCTATGAAGAGGCATCAGCTCTTCAATAGAGATAGAGATAGACTACATTTCTTAAACTCTAAGAAATTCAAGTATTCGTGCAAATAAATAAAAACAAATATGAATATACTAAAATCAATAATCAAAACTTAGCATTCAGGCAATCATGCTTCACATATGACCTTAGATAAACAATATAACTCAAAGGAGCAAAAGAAAGTAATAAAACAAAGTTTTGATAAAATAAAGAAATTGGAAGTTTAAAGATAGGCAGCCTCACTGATTTGGACGAAACTTGATGCACCTAACTAAACTCTTAGAGTTTGATTGATAAACTTGAGTGCTTGGAATGCAAAGGAGCCTTCCTTCTTCTCAAGAAATGAGGTCTTTTTAGTTCAAAAGTTCCCTCCTTTCTTCCTTTTCTTCCCCTTTTTTTCCTTTCTTGTCTCTTTATGTTTTTTCTCTTTTTTTACCTCCAAAAACGTTCTTTTTCCAATCCCCTTACGTCTTAAATCCTAAAAGTCCAAAAGTCTCTTTTTTCTCTTTCCTCTTTTCCTTTTAAGCCTTTTCCCTTTTTCCCTTTCCCAATTCCCCATCAAAACCACTCTCACCTTCTCCTCACCATTCCCTTTGCTTTTTTCCTTTCTTTGGCGTCCAAAAAGCCTCAAGCCAGGGGCAGGTCAGGCCCAACTACTGCCATTAATGGCATTTATTGCAACAATTAGTGGGCGTACGTGTTCGATGAAGCACCGCCTGTTCGAAGAGGCGTCGCCTCACCAATGGCCGATGTGAAGAGGCGCTCTTCGTTAAGGCTATCGTCTCTTCACCTGTGCCAAGTCTGAGCTTAGTGGGCTAAAAGGCAATGGATCAGGGCTTTAATTTATTATTTGGACATAAGTTTAATGTTTTGGGCTTAGAGGCTTGGTGTTTGGACTTTTAAGTCCATTTTTTGAGAAGTTTTGAGCTTTTGTTGTATTTTAAACTCATATTTTCCCATCACTGAACTTTTATTATGGGTCAATCAAACTGAAGATGTCCACAATAATCAAACCTTATAAATGTAGTAGTATATCCAAAAGTATTTTAACAAAAAATTACAATTACAAGAAAAATAACATTTATCGATTTGACAAATAAATACAAAATATGTTGAACGTCATGTGTGTGTGTGTATATATATATATATATATAGTCAAAACCATGAGTTTTAATGTGAGGCCACGAGGACTAACTCAAACAACCAACCTTTACCACGTCAACAAAATTTAGCCAAAATTTTCAACCAACATCGAATTGTAAAAAATAAAAATAAATAAATTATTGAATTGCCAAAAAAATAAGACTCATATTTATCATATTCACTTTTTCTTTGAAATTTCATATGAAATTTATATCACATCCTCATGTTCCTCATGAAGATAAAATTTTCATATTAACTTCCCATTTTTAATTTCGTAGGCTCTTCTGTATTTGCTTTCCCAATAACATATACTGCTAGATCAAAACTCTCCTATCATAATTAACAAGTTAAATGCACTTCCAATCATAAAAAAAATTTCCATAAAAAAAAAATCATCAAATTTTTAAATAATAAATTTTAATTTGTATTCTTTTAGTGTTCAAATTTTAATTTAAGTGTCCACCAATTATCTGATGGTGAAGTGCTAATATAGTTATCAATTTAAAAATAATTATCAAATATCCTCTAATTTAGCTTCCATATCAAAACAATATAAAATTAAATGTACAAGTGGTCAGAAATTTAAATTTTATTTCAATTTAAATGTTAATTTCAATTTATCTCTTTTTAGTACGAAACATTTAACCTTAATTTACTCCATGGTCTATGATATCTAAATAATAATATCGCATATACATTTTATTTTAATATAAATAAAATGTTTTAGTATTAAAAATATATAAATGAATCATTCATTTATATTCTTTAAACATATTTTTTAAAAGTGAAACATATGTTTACATTTTTTAACTTTATTTTTTTACATAAATATTAAATTTAGTAACCTTATCCATTTAACTAGAATTTATTATTATCTTTATATTTTTATTTTATTAAGTACGTATTTTAAATGTAAATTACATTAATTTAAGAAATATATATATATATATATATATATATATATATATATATATATATATATATATATATATATATATATATATATAGTATTTGTACTAAAAATTATTAAAAGTTAAATATTAATACAATGCGAATAAATTAATTACTTATAGAAATAAAAATAAATAAGTTATAATTTTAATTTAAGTAAAATATTTTGTATTAAACTACACAAATTAAAATTGAGTACTTAAATTAAAACAAAATCAAAGCATAATGACTACATGTGTAATTTATCTTAAATTATTTTAGAGGATACCAATGCATGACATGGGCCACGGCATCACAGCTCGCAGGAAGACAATTTTTTTCGAGTTCATTACCATATTGCCCCGAATTTTAGTTAAAATTTATTTTTATGAAATTTCTATTTTTTACAAATTTTAAGTTTTTTAACAGTTAATTAAAATAATGCAATCTAAAATCTAAAATGAACTAAATAAACTCATCGTATTATGATTTAAACACCTACAGCTTATAAGTACAAAAATAAATAATGTAATAATAAAAAATAAAGGTATTATAGTAAAACATCACTACTCACGATGTACAATCCACACCGTGAGTAGTAACATTTGTCATTTTTCTACTTTAAATGAGGTGAGAAATGATATAAGCTCACATAAAAAAATATTCAACAAATCTTTTTAAATTGGTGATCACATTAACACTATCAATTTGATAAAAAATGACTAGTGATCGATATTAAATTGAAATTTGCATACCTAAAAGATACAAATTTCCATTTGATATCAACAATGAAACAAACTATAAATTGGACAACCACGAGTGCATTTAACCCACTAATGGACATTATCAATCCGAGACATTCAGAAACTATAGGCTCACCCGGCCACCATTACTAAGGGGAGATAATTCAATTAGTAAATAATCGAGTACTCTGAACTGTAAATTTAAGATCCTGACACACTAACAAGTTTTTATACAATTGGTAATTGGTACACTTGTTGGCCGCCAAAAATCCTGTTTTACAGGACTGCCATTTCATTCAAAACATAAAAAAACTTCAAAAAGAGGAAATAAAATATCACAATGTGTTCTTCAAACCTATAGGCTGCATTCTGTAGAGAAGCAGTTTCTATGATTTTGTCTTCTATATCAATTGTTCCAAAAGCAGTTGCACAGAATTTTGTGGTTAGCTAAATTCTTGGTCTCAAAAAGTAAGGCTCAAGTTGTGTGTCTTGGAGCCTTGAGAAAATGTACGCTCTTAACAAACCCTTTCCCAGCTTCGCCTACAGCTCTTAACATATTAATTGGATGTTCATCTTCTCCTTCATTTGCTTCATCTCGTCCCCGTTTCTGGAATAATTGAACATATTATGGGCTCAGGTGATTAAATTTCACAACACTTCAGAGCCAATGCACAGTAAATCATAGTCCTAATAATTAGGGATAATTATTGTATACCCCATGTGTTTTGGCCTATTACACTACTTCATTCTTAATATTTGAAAAAATATTTATTCATCTCTGCCATTTGCAACAGTTAACATTTATTAGTCCTTTTTTAGAGATGAAATAGTATACAATTTTGCAAATGTCAGGGATGAATAAATATTTTTTTAAATGTAAGAAATGAAATAGTGTAATAGGCCAAAACACAGGGGCACACAGTAATTATCCCTAATAATTATTGTAACATTGTCATACCTTTGTGTCCCATGTTAATCCAATAGCATCACCTCCCAAAGAATCATACCACAACTTCAATGTGTTGAACTCTTCCTGCACATATTACAGGATAAGGGGAAAAAAGCAAGCTGGAGAAGAACAAAAACTAAGCATTTATCAATACTTGCCTCTAAATCTTCAACGTAGCATCTCAAAGGATCGAAGTCCACCAATAGATTATTTCTTAGTTTCTCTGGGCTCCCCCTAAAATCCCCAGGCGACATGAATGGCTGGAAAACTTTGGTAGGATTTCCATGAGCTACAAGTCTCCCTGCCCAAGTGAAAGATTAGTCTTGGAACTTGATTCATTTTAAACGACATGGCAATGTAAGAATCATGCAGTAGCCATGACAATATCCAGCACTTTGCGAGAAGTATACCTTGGTTTAACTGAGAAGGGAAGAGAAGACGCTGAGGGTAAGATAATCTGTCTCCATGGAGAAGAATTACAGCATTATAGTTGTTCAGAGGGGTTCGGAAAAGACACTGCAAGACCAAAAGATGCCATAACATGTTATTGGTACAAAAACACATGATTCAGAAAGTAGGGATGTTAGTTTTCTGTAGTCATGTTGGCTCACCTCCCAGCTGTAAATGTCAGTCTGATTCTCCAATATGAGTCTGGTCAGCAGGTTTGAGCTGCTACGAGCGTAGGCCACCAACCTCTTAAGCTCCTTTTTGATCCATAAACCCACATGTTAATTAAGAACATTGTAAAACACTGAGCAGAGCAGTATCAAAGAGAGATAAGTGTTTAATTTTCACATTCCTATTGTGAATCATGGAAAATGTGTGACAGAGTAGCAAGCAGGTGTAGTTTGAGTAACTTTAGTAAATGTCCCCATAAGAAATCCATCAATACTAGACGAAACACAGAATTTTTCTGGTCCAATGTCTACCATTTACATCTGGAATCCAATGCTTAGTAGATTCTGATTCTTAAAGCATATGAAAGAAAAAACAAAAAAATACATCCCAGCCCAAACGGATGCAAGATTATGAAGTTGAAAAAAAAAATTATAATTAACAGCTTGGACAGAATAGAAGAAAAAACTAAGAGAAAAACCCTTTGATGGCAAACATGAACAATGAGAAATTTTATCCAACCACAATGATTTGGAAAGAAAACTAACCAATGAGTTTGGAGAAATTCCAGTCCAAGCATCAGATGCCTTGTCGTAGGATGTTGCCAAGAACATTGATGGGCTTATATTTTTTGTGTTTTCTTCATAATCTTTTCTACTTAATGAAAAGTTATCCTGTCGAAAGATATGAAATCATTGACCATTAAAAAGAGAAACAAAAGATTAAAAGCATCAACAACTATCAAGCATCAATTATAACTTACATAAATCTCTTTCATGTCATTTGGGTTCAGATCATTGTTTATGTCGACAACCAAAGGAGAAATTGTCCAATCATACTCAGCTAGCAGCCGCAAGAACCTGCATAGAAGTTTTCTTTGTAAAGACTATTGACAAGCTGAAACAATTTCCCTAAAAATAATATCCTCCATAAACATTAAAGAGAAACTCATATGAAGCGATTAACAGCATAAACAGTCGCTATTTTACTTAAATTTTCTGTCAAGGCAACAAATAAAAGTGTTATTTAAATGCATCACAAGGATTCTGCCAAATAATCAATTGTAGTTACAGTGGCATTTCTCTTGTGGTGGTCCTGCTCATATGCAGTAACCAATCGTGGTAAGAAAAATTAAATAGCAAACATGCTGCTATATCAGCTACAGAATAATTAATTAACATTTGAATTCTACACCAAAAGAATAAAGATTTTAACCTTAAAAATCCAGTGATACGCGAACAAGGAGCAGTAAATGGCAAAGGTTTAACAAAAATATGAGCAACCAATAATTCAACTGCCTCCTCTGCCAAGCAAGCTGAAAAAAGATGCGAAGCAACCCACCGTTTTGCAAGCCTACACAAATAATGAAGCAGGAAAAATAAGACAATATTTTTTGGCGTCCTTGAAAATGTTAAAAAACAGAACAGAAGCCTATATCTAGATCCTATACTTACCTAACAACTGGGCCATAAATTGGATACAGACCTTGTAACCCATTAATGGTGCTGGCATGCTGACCACGAATAAAGAGTTTCTTGTCCACAGAAGGGACTTGCTTCACTTTATGACTTCCAACTACAGGTTAAATTAAGTTTAGTACCACAACATATAAAAGAGTGACTGACATGTGCCATAGTAACAGATCATATGTCAAACTTTCTTACTTTCCCTTTTCACCAAGCTTAAGCCTCTCTCATGCAAAATCTTAAGACGGAATACATATCCAGAAAGAAAAATGTCCACGTTATCCTCAGTAGCAGTGCATGTCATTCGCCAACTATTCTGAAGACTGGTATAACACTACCATCAGATAATATTGTAGAAAGGAACAAAAACAGTAATTGACAAATGTAAAGAAGCCATGCCTCACTCACCTCTCTCCAATTTTAAGAAGAAAAGCAGATTTAGTTTTCTCAATAGCTACCTCGTCCATTGGCCAGTTCCCAGAACCTTCCAGCTGAAAAAAGAGTAGTTGTCTTCAGAAACTATTTCATTGAAATGAATACGTAATAAATAATAAATGTATTAGTGATTGATGGAGCACTATACCTGAATCATAATTTCCAATGGCTGAATGCATGATGCAATGAGTTTATGCGATCTTGGAATATTGGCTTTTTCACTTGCTAGTGGATGTGGTTTCGGAGGGAAAACAGATGTGAACCTGAAAGCTGGAAGTATCATAATCAGATAGCACTTATCAGCTACAAAGAAAATATAGAATGATGTTTCGAAATCAGAACCATATAATTATCTTATCTATGTATGCCTTTGCAAACTCAAATGAGAATGTTACACAAATAGCATAGATCATCATAGACGATTAAAGCAAAACATTAAAAATGGAAATCTCATTATCCAAAAGATACCTGGGTCTAAAGGCTGCACACTAGATACCTTCAAGGGAATGTCTTCAAGAAGACGCAAACGCTTTGATAGAACTTCAAATGCAGCAAGCAAACTTGCAGAAAATGACATAGGATCTGACAAAATGATGTTACATTTACAATAGATTGTGCACTTCAAGATTAAAAAAAAATGATACAAATACAAAGAGAACAAATATATGGAAAGAAAATTGCTGCAATGCTTAACCTTTACCTTCAACACCACGAAGCAGAGAGAAATCAAGTTGATCTACAACTTGCATAACATTTGTTTTTGAAAGAGAAAAATGACGAAGAAGTATATATTCAACTATTCTTTTCAGAATGAGGTGTTTCGCCCACTGCTCACTTTCCCATACTACATAGGAAACAAAATAAATTTAGTCAAGTTTTATCAACTAAATAATCTCAGAAAGGCCAAGACAAGCTTTGTAGAGCCTCACCTGTGCTTTCAGCAATTTTACCATCTCTAAATCTCCGAAGTTCTGCCTTTTCTCCCCAAAACTTCCGAAACTTGAGTGCCTAGTGAAGATTGTTAAATTAGCACATGAATAGATAGACATAGCTGCATAAACATCCAAATAAAGAACTTGATTACCTCATCTTTGTTTTCAGCATCTGGACCAATATCTACAGCTCTTAATGCTTTCTCCAAAGTGCTCACTGAAATTCCAATAAGGAGTGGCTCTTTATCCAGAGCAGATAAACCCTGAAAGGCAATAGAGTTTTATAGAATCAATGGCTCCACTCTAGTCGTATGAGCTAGCTTTTAGCATTTCACAAGTGTGATCAATTTGTTTCTTCTCAAATGAATTTCACAAGTCTAGTTGTTTAACATAGAATTTCCCAAGCCAGAATATTAAGTTGAAAGATATCATAGTCCCTCTTAAAAAATAGTGTTTTTTATAACAGTTGTCTATGTCCTTTTTCATAATGTGTATGGATGTGACAGGAAGGCCAAAACCCATAGATAACAGCTGCATCTCAAACACATGGACCAAACTGCACTATAGCATCACATTTTAAAGCTTACGTTTTCCATGCTGCATTCCAAAGGGATGTTTTTCCAAATAACACGAATGAACTTGGCCCTGTCGCTCAGTCCTTGATGCAGAATATTGTGTACCCTTTTCTCATACAACCTCCAACATTCTTCATCCAAGCAAAATCCCAAAGCACAGACATCACTATTTCCTTTTAAGTTCAATCTAAAAGAAAAGAACAGAACATTTACAACATTAAGATGAATACATAATTACGCAGAACACGTGGACATTGTAAAGCAATTAGCAAAACAATGTGGCAAACTCAATAGCTGTAACCTCAGGTTTCAAAGATGAGAACTACAGTTAAAATCGTTAACTTATCTATAAGAACATCCAATACAGAATTTGTTATGAGAATATGTTCAAATTTCAAATTCTGAGAGCAGACTCTTAGTTTTCTTGTACTTTCTATCTCGATGTATCACCTTTTATTCTTAGATGCATGGGATTCAAAGCTGGCAATCCCAAATTTATATTAAAGACTTATGCAATAATTATATACAAGAATAATCAAGAAAACAATAAACTACAAAACAGCCCTAATGCAATATTATGTAACGTATGCAATAATACATAACTTATGTACAAGAATAATCAAGAAAATAATGAACTACAAACGATACCTCATGCAATAATCATATTTAGAACAAAAGTCCACCCTGGTCATAAACAGATCCTCAAAAGCGCCATCTCCTGATTTTCCTAAGCATTGAAGTGTTAAAGCAGCTTCACCCTGGAGCTGAAAGTAATGTGCGCACAACCAAAAAAAAAAAAAAACCAGTACATTGCCATGCCAAAAGAATAAAATGTGTATGAGAGATTAACCACCCAAACAAAATTAACATGAAACATCAGTAAAAATACCAGCGCATAGTACCTCCAAGAAACTGCCGCTTTCTATACGGAAAGTCCAGTTGCATCGTCCATGTATATCACAAAGCACAACTGGAAATGATTCTTTATAAAGCATCCTTTGCTGTAAATCCAGAATAGAGTTATAAGGACAAAAAACTCAACATAATGTGAAACAAAATCAAGAACTCAAGACAGAACACCACAAATGAGCTTGTAGAATCACAAACAAAATATCTTTCCTTGGTAAGATAGTGTATCCTTTTTAAGATTGTAAGTGATATAGCCAGCAAGATAATATTTATTAAAAGAAAGTTGATTGGCATAAGGTAAAAGATGGTCGAATAAGCTGCTATAGTACTGTGTCTGAATATATGCATATATGTAGACCTTTTTCCCTTTTTTTTTTTTGGTTCCCTATAGGAACAGGGGAGGAAGGTGGAGGCAGAGTGGATAAAAATTGTGCAACATGAATATAATGTAAGCAGATACATAGGCAGATATGCCATTTAACAGCAGACCT
Source organism: Mallotus nudiflorus (assembly GCA_947683625.1). Lineage (NCBI taxonomy): Eukaryota > Viridiplantae > Streptophyta > Magnoliopsida > Malpighiales > Euphorbiaceae > Mallotus > Mallotus nudiflorus. The sequence continues at coordinate 555,028 of CANTUR010000381.1, forward strand.
CCTTAGAGACCTTGACCTCTTGTTGCTGTTGAAAGTAAACCCCTTGGCTCCATAATTTAGAACTGGCTGCAAAACAACAAAAATAGCATGTGCATTGCCATTATATAGAGTAATCAAGATAACTAAAAGTGATAGGTGCACTAAGGTGATAGATCTCTATTGCCTAAGGCCAAAAGTAAAAATCGATAAAAAAGTACTGCAGCACGGAGTTTGTGTGTTCTTTTATTTAATGAGAGAAGTTTAGAAAAAGGGAAGAGAATGTAAAGTAACAGTACTGCAGCAAGGATAGGATGCAAAGAAGACTAGAGAGATACTACCTAAAAGGATAAACAGTAAAGAGAAAACACAAAGAAAGTCAATCAAAATAATAAAGAGAAGCAAAAATTAAATCAATAACTGTGAATAGGTAGTGATAGTATTTGATTAAACAAAGACGAAAACAATAAACAACAGTAGCCATACTAGTAATACTAGCAGTATCAATATTGGATTCAATGAAAATTAAAACAATAAATACAGTAGTAATGGTGCAAAAAAGATTAGTCTCCTAACAGTGATTGAAGTTTTCTTGAGCAATTTTCTGCACATAAAGTGTTAGAAATTTTAACATTCATGGGTTAAATATCAAAGTGAATTATAATCTCTGCTTTCAAGAAAAGTAGGACTATAGACCAAGTGATGCATGAGATTGGACACTTGGTGCTGAAAGAGCCTGTAGGAAGGAGCCTCACCTGGACAGTGTAAATGTGCCAGGACTACAGCTTGCTTCACCTCATTTTCTAGGCATGCACCTAGCGTGCTTTGACTACTCTTAAAGTAATATTAACATATTAAATTAATATATAAGGCCTCATAAAGCTGGATTTTACGTGAAATGGGATCTAGCATGAAACATTGGAAGCCATTATTTTGCATTAACTTCAATTACTTACCCACAGACATTTTACCAAGAATCACAGTGAAAATGTTAACTTTCCCCTTAAACCAAATATGACTCAGCCAGTTCATCTCAGGTCCGATCCTATTTCAATCATTGGACATAAATAATGGTACATGGTAAATTACATAATGAATTAGATTATAGACATCTGCTACAGAACTTCAAAGGGTAAGAAATAATTCAGTTCTCTAAAACTGTTAATAACAGCAATGCCTGCATGTGTGAAGAATAGGAAACTGGTCATACCTATGAAATCCATTGTAACTCGAAACATTTGCAATGGCTTCATAGAACTATTAACCTTTCCAAAAGTTGCTAGGTATGACAATATGGCAGCTAATAGAAAACCATTAAGGCAATCATGGGCATATATAGAACTTCTTTGCCGAGCCCATACCTACAGAAATAAGAAAACATGCAGAGTGTCATTTTTCTACCCACAACCAAACCAGTCAAATGAAAATTTGGAATGGCATAACCATGTGATAAATACCTTCAGCAAAATCAAAGCCTCCCTCAATTCCTTCCATCCAAGAAATGTTTTCTTAAGAAAATCTGCATTATCCTCTAAATACATGTCTTCCAAAATACTGCTATTATATCTTGGTGTAGGCAGTGGAAGACCTCCTTCAAATTGATTCCAAAATAGTAAGTAATTTGGTAAAGACATTATAATATATCTTTGAAAAAGAAATTATGACTCATGAATTGAAAACTACGTGCTGTACCTTGATTGAGAGCACGAATGTTATTCCGCTTCAAATCCAACTTTGAGGAATTAAATAAGAGCTTTGCCGTGGGAATTATTCTAATAAACAACCCACTAAATTCAAGAAGCTTGTTGGCTATCCCCCCACAAGAAAAATAAACAAATTTTGTAAATTACAAAGTACACTGCAAAAATATCATTAATTAAACAAATTTAAAAAAAGAAAAAGAAATCCGAATCCAGAAAAAGCAAAGGCTAACCTGGGTAGACAAGCAACACAGGTTTTCTGGCCTCACAATTGAAAGAAGACCATTCAACCTTGTGAAATGATGAAGAAGAATTCAAATACTTCTTGATAATGCACAGGTAAAGGAACCTCTTGGCATGATAACGGTGATTTAAATAATCTTTCTCATTAAAACATTCCTGCAGCATATTATGTAAAACATAGTACACATTAACAAAAAAAAAAGAAAAGAAAACATTTCAAACTTCAACACGACAGTTACTTAGTTCAGATAGCTAATTTTAATTTACCTTTGGCAACTGAAGAAAGAGGTCGACATTAACAACAGGCTTGGCAATACACTGCATTGAATAACTGCCTCCAACTTCAATTTCCTTCGGCTTCTTAAATTTGAATTCCACTTTATCCGCACCAATATCCTTAACAAATCTGGAAGCTTCATCACCTGTAACCTGCTCAATTTCCACAGCAAATACTTCAAACAGAGAAGTAATAAATTGTTTTTAATCACAAACATTTCTTTTAATAACTAACCGTCAGGACTTCGGGGATTTTGTTAATGGATTCTTTGATGGCCGAAATGGTTTCGTCCACAAGCTTATTAAGAGCAGGTGTGCAGTCGAGCTGAACTTCCTTTAATAACTCTGTGACTTTTAAGTCTAGTAATGCATTAGCTTCCATTGTTGGTTGTTTAGTTGCAGATATTGGCGAGTGTAGCAGGACAAGGAGACGACAGATGGTGTTGCTGCAGCTATGGTGAATAATGAATATGAAGAGCCGAAGGCGGCAATTAACAGAGTTGGAGGGGGGTTTTGTTTAGGTTCGGTTAGGTTTTTCTTTATTTTTTTTAGTTTCAAAATTTTATTGGACAACCATAGACGTCACTACCCCAGACCCTCGCGATAGCACAATTTCCAACTTTGCCCTTTTCAATTATTTTTGCATCTCATTTTTTTGAAAATTCAATTATTATTATTTTTAATCCAAAACCTAAATTGTACACATGTCCATCCGTCATATAAGAATTTAAACATTTATAATTTATAAAAAAATTTTTAATAATTAAATAAAATTTTTTAATTATTTTAAAAAAATTCAAATTTTTGATGAAATTTTTTTATTTTAAAATTTAAATTGCACATAAATGAACTTGTCGTATAAGGATTTAAATACTTATAATTTATAATTTTTTTTAATATTTAAATGGAAAAAAATATATTTTTTTTAATTTCTATTTTTTTAATTTTAAATTTTTAGCAAAATTTTTTTAAAATTTTAAAATTTAAATTGCATAAAGGTGAACCAGTCATGTAAAGATTTAAATATCTATAACTTGTAATTTTTTTTTAATAATGAAATGAAAAGAAATTAAGCAAAGGGGCATAATGGTAATTGATAGTGCATCGCAACTCAGGACACTTATCTTTATCTTTTTTTATTTTAATATGTTTTAAGATCTATACTTTTTAAAGGCAAAACCATTGTGAGATTTGTAAATTTATCGATTTTTTTTAAATTTTAGACCATGTAAAATTTATTTTGTATATCTAGAATTTCAAACTTTAAGAGTTTGAAGTTTTAAATTTATCGACTTTTTTAATTTTAGACCCTTTAAAATTTATTTGTATATATAGAATCTCAAACTTTAAGAGTTCGAAGTTTTAAACTCTTCTATTAGATTTTTAATATAAATTATTTTATTTTGGTCCCTAAAGTTTTATATTTTTAATATTTATATTATTTTTACCTTTTAACACTTATAACACTTTTAAAAATTTATCACAAGTAAAAAATAAATTTACTTATTTTAATTTCTAATATTTCTAATTTAAAAATATAATTATATATATATTTTTTAACTAATTTTAAATTTTAAAAATAAAAAAAATTTAATTTTAAGATAAGAAAATTATAATAAAGCTATTGTTTTTTATAATATTTTAAATTATACTAGTTCTATTTTCAATAAAACTTATATTTTCAAAATAAAATATTTTATAGTTCGATAAAATTTAAATTTTATATTTTTAATACATTTTTAGCTTTTTCTACAAAATTTTAATTTAAATTATTGTGAATAAATTCTTATAATATAAATTTTATAAATAGTGGATACAAATGCATGTATTTACATAACAAAAAATGATATATATATATATATATATATATATATATATATATATATATATATATATATATATATATATATATATATATATATATATTCACAATAATTTAAAATATTGTGAAAAAATGTAATATTATTATAATTTTTTTATCTTAACATTAACTTATCTGTTTATTTTTAAAATTTAAAATTATTTAAATAAGTATATAATAATTTAAAATATTAGAAATTAAAATAAGTAAATTTAATTTTTACAGGTGAAAAACTTTTAAAAGTGATATAAGTATTAAAAAGTAAAAAATCATATGCTTGTTAGAAATATAAAACTTCATGGAGCAAAAGGAAATAATTTGTGCTAAAAAAATTGATAAAAGAGTTTAAAACTTTAAACCTATGAAGTTTAAGAGCCTAAATATACAAAATTAAATTTGAGGGGGCTAAAGCCAAAAATTCAAAAGTTTTAGGGGCCTCATAATGGGTTTTGCCATTTTGAAATTACTCTTTTTAAATATGAAGCTCCAAAATTATTATCTCTCTTTATAATTCAATATTTATTCTAAAAAGTTTATGTTTTAAATTATTAAAATTTACAATATTTTTCTATAAAAATATTAGAAAACCTACACTTCATAATATGAAAAATAAAATACTATATCATAGCATCAATTAACTAATTTTATATGGATTGCTTTTGAAATCTGAAAATAAAAATATAATTCTATTAAATAAAAAATTATTGGGGTGGATTTTCAAATTTTTTTGAAATATATATATATATATATATATATCATATTAGGGTTTCTCTGGCGGCTCCCATGTCGTCGGAACACTCATCTTTTGGCCCTCATTAGTCATCAACAAATTCCCATGATGTTTACTTTAGTCATTTCGACCTATTTTCTATTCAGCGTTTTATTGCAAGTCACTCTAAGATTACACATGAGTCTTAGGGTGAGGATCACTCGAAAATTAAAATCTTATGCTACTGTTGTGGTGGATGAGACTGTCCTTCTTATTTTTTCCAAGCAAATGGCCAAGCCTTCTGTCAATGCAAAATTTGGTTCCCTACAAGCTATCATAATTGATTATGAAGTGTATTGAAAATGTCTAGCTTTATGCCAACATTCTTTAATTGCTAGGGTTATATTAGCAAAAGGTGACTCTTCATGGTCTCTCACCAAGCCAAAGGATAAGTTGTCTTCGATTTAGAAAATTAGGAATAACTAACACTTAATCTCATTAGGAAGAGGTTTTTAACATATCCTATTGGTTTTTGCTCATGATAAAGAGCTAAAGTGGAGTCATGGATCTTTATTTTTGAAACTAGATTCCCTTCAACTTCAATAATGGTCACCTAGTTTTGATCCTTATAAAGAAAAAACATCTTCAACTCAGATATAGACATGGTTTTATTACCTCCCTTGGGAGTTATGGGATCCCCAAATACTATGTGATATTTGAAGCAACATCGACACTCTTGTTAGAATAAACAAAGTACTTATTGATGGCGATATTGGTCACTTTACAAGAATCCTTATTGAAATTGATTTATCCTCCATTATGCAATATCAATTATTTTTAGACTGTTAAGGATAGATTTTTTATATAGATGTATATTACAAGAATCTATTGTTGTTTTATAGTATATGCCATTCTATCGGGCATGAAATTACTTTATGTCATATGAATAAATCTGCAGATGTCTCTAATAACATGAAAAAGGCTCCTCCGCTTGTCAAAGAACCTCAATAATTTGGAGGGCAATCTCGCTTACTTAAGATCTGGAAACCCAAAAGAAAAAATCTCTCGAAGCAACCTGAACTTGATTCTTCTTTACCTTCGATCTCCATTCCAATTGATGACCCAAAAAATAACTTACAATTATTGCTTCTTGAAAGTTGTAAGGAGCTAAAGGATAATGTTTCAGTTTCAGTTCATGGCTCACAAGAATTGGTTCTTTCTGAAAATAACCAACAGCTTGATAATGTTTGGGTTTCATCTCATGACTCTTAGGATCGTACAACATATGCTATTATAGAACTTAAGCAAATTAGTAAGCATTTTTGGGCATAAGAAGTTGATCAAGAGGATAATTGGCAAACTGTTACTCGAAAGAAAAATATTAAAAAATTCCAATCTAATAAGCCTTATTTAACTGGAAATCGTCCCCTTACAAAGGTAGTATCCCGTACCCCTTAATGAAAGTCTTTTTTTTTGGAATTATTGAGGCTTGCAGAATTTTACAACCCAACGCACTCTTTTTAACTTTATCCACTATCAAAAACCTAATTTTATTTGTTATCTGAGCCAAAAGTTGATTTCTATTCTATTAATGATTCTTTTTGGCATTCTCTTAACATTTCTTTTTTTATTCATAATAACTTAACTCTTCCTTTTATTTGGATTCTTGTTTCCAACTCTATTAGTGTAGGTAATATTTCTCTTCTTTCAAATTCTGATCAACAAGTCATAGTTTCTTTTCACCTTTATTCAGTGTCGACCTTTTTTATAGTCGTTTATGCCAATGTCCTTTCTTCAGGACGAAGAAGATTATGGCAGGAATTGAGTAGTATTCACTCCAATATCTTTAATGCTTAGTTAGTCATTGGGGACTTTAATTCTTATTTTGGGTCTTATGAAAAAATAGGAAGACCTCCTCCTTAGCATGCTTGCTCGGATTTTGTTTCTACTATTGCTAGTTATGAGCTTACTTACTTTGATACTGAAGGATCTTTTTATACTTAGACTAATAACATAAGAGGTCCTAATAGTGTGGATATTATATTGGATAGGGCCTTATGTAATATCTTGGCTTTTCAATCTTAGCATAGTATTTCATATGATGCTTTAGCTCGTCATCAGTCTAATCATAATCCTTTACTCCTGAGCTGTGTGCATGTTCCCTCGGGTTCTATTTAGCCTTTTAAATTCCTTTATATGTGGATTTCTCATAAAGAATTTCTCCTTGTTATTGATAATTTTTAGTCTTCATTTTATGTTTTGAGCCATCCCATATTTGTTCTTTCTCGTAAGATTAAGATGCTCCGCTCATATCTTAGGTTATGTAATACACATATGTTTGGAGAGTTGACTTCCTCTATTACTACAACTAAGTAAGATCTTTTAAATGTACAATCCCAAATTATGCAAAATGGTTTTGCAAATGCCCTTCACTCTCAAGAATTACATTGCCATGAAAAACTCTTAGGTCATCTTTCTAGTCAAGAATCTTTTCTGAAGGATAAGAGCATAGTTCATTGGATCAAAACGGGGGACAAAGATACAAAATTCTATAATAATCTCTTAGTTTGATGTTCTCCTCAAGCTGGCATTCATACTTTATGTATAGATGGTACTTTAGTGGATAATTCTTTAATCATTGAAAATCATATTCTAGATTTTTATTTGTCTCTTTTTTCAAGCCAGAAGTTGGAAAATATTTATTTAGTGTTTCAAATATTATTCCCCAATTAGTGTTAAATGATCAAAATATTATGCTTTGTTTGATGCCCTCTCTTGATGACATTAGGACTATAGTTTTCTCCATGGACTCCTTTAGTGCTCTAGGCCTTGACAGGTTCACTAAATCCTTTTTCACTTCTTATTGGAGCATCATTGGCAAGGAAGTGTGTGAGGTAATTAGAAACTTCTTTTATTATGGAGACATTATTTCAGGCTTCAACTTTAATTTTATGATCCTAATTTCATAAATTCCATTAGCCAATTCAGTTGATAAATTTAGGCATATTATTTTAGGGAATTTTATTTATAAAATTATCTAAAAAATTATAATAGACAGAATTGCTCTAATTACTAATTCTATTATTGCTCCTTTATAGTTTGGTTTTATACAAGGCAGGAATATAGAGGACTGTATTGTTACTGCTTATGAAAATTTTAATTTGCTGGATTACCGTTGTAGGGAAGGTAACATGGCTCTTAAAATTGACATTTAGAGAGCCTTCAACACATTGAAATGGGATTTTATGCTGAAGGCTCTTGCTTCTTTTGGATTTTCAAATACTTTTTGTAATTGGATTACTTCCATTTTTCTCTATCATTATTAATGGTTCTCTAAAAGGTTACTTCTCTTATGCTCATGGAGTCTGCCAAGGTGGTCCCTTATCTCTACTTATTTTTTATTTAATAGAGGAATTTTTGAATAACTTTATTATGACTCTTATGGATTCAGGAAAGCTGATCCTTATGCATTTTAATAGTTGAGTTTCCTGCCCAACTCACTTATTATATGTCAATGACATTCTAGTCTTCTACAAAGCTTCTAAGTCAAATATGTTGACATTGATGGAACTACTCATCAATTACAGCTTGCTTTCAGGTCAAATTATAAATTGGGCTAAGTCTAACATTTTTCTTGGCAAATATATTTTTACAGCTTGTGTGCATTTGGTGTGTTCTATTTATGGTATGCAAGTTGGTTATTTGCCATTTACATATTTAGGTGTTCCTATTTTTAAAGGAGCACTAAAAAAAAAAGATGGCTTCAACCTATTGTTGACATTATTCTTTCTAAGCTTAAGCGATGGAAGGGAGCCTCTCATTCAATAGTGGGCTGACTCTCTTTAATTAATTCCATAATTTAGTGGTCTTTTATTCATACATTCATAGTATATAAATGGCCTAAAATGTTGCTTAAGCACTTAGAGACTTTCATTAAAAATTTCTTATGGACGGGTAACATTAAGAGTAAAAAGTTAATTTTAATTAAATGGGATGTTTGCTATTCTCCTTTAGAAGAAGGAGGTCTAAATTTAAAAAAACTTCATTTACTCAATGATGCCATGTTGAGTAAATTTGCTTTGAAGCTTATGGGGAAAGAGAGTTTGCCTTTTTAGTTTTTACATTTAAGATTTTTACTTTAGTGTAAGGTTGTTTGCCCTTCACATTTTAGATCCTCTATTTGGCACTCCATCAGAGATTATTATAATCATCTTCTTCAGAGCTCTCAATGGATGGTTTTAAATTTTCAAAACTAAGCTTCTAGAATGACAAGTGGTTGGATTACATTATAGCTGATAGGATTGAGGTCCCTTTTTCTCTTAGAAATAAACTTTCTGCCACTATTTTAGACATCTATAAAAATGGTTATTGGCATTTTCCTCTTGGTTTTAAAATGGCTTTCCTAAGAATTTCTCAAGATATCGAGAATTTAATTTTTTCTCACCTAGATGTTGATTCGCTTATTTATTTTCACTCTTCGATTGGTGATTTAAATTATAAAATTTTTTATTTGAATTCTCGTCTTTCCTCCCTAAAGGTGGTTTAGGGTAGAGACTTATGGCATCATTATCTTCTGTCCTCCCACTCTTTTCTGGTTTAGAGACTACTACATAGGAAAATTCCATCTGATGATTTGTTAGCTCGAAAAGGTTTCCTTTAAGCTTTTAGATGCAATCTTTGTACAGGTTATGGTGAATCTTTGGATCATATTTTCTCTTATTGTTACTATGCATTCACTCTTTAGACTGCTTTGGCAGGCTTGTTTAATGTATCTTTATCTCATTTGTAAGGTTTTCTTACTTTATTCTAGTAGGCATGGACCCTAAATTTCTCTTCTTAGTTACAAGCTCTATGGAAGGCCACTTTTTAAAAAATAGTGCACTGTATCTGGTATGCTCAGAATCGATCTTGGTTTTATGGTGCACTTATTCCTTTGTACGTTTCTATTTCTAAAATATGCAAGGCTGTGGTTGATGCTTCTCTTTTCAACATTGGCCATATGTCAAACACTCAAAATGATTTGATCATTCTCAAACGTCTTCGAATTATTAGCTTGCTGAAGAAGGTCCCTTGCATTTTTTTATGTTCGTTGGCTGCCTCCTCCTTTGGGCTAGCTCAAACTTAACACTAATGAAGCTACTAAAGGTGCCCCTAGTTTAGCTAGGACATGTGGAATTTTTAAAAATCATATAGGTATAGCAGTTGATAGTTTTTTGCTCTTTTGCTCATCAAATATGCTTTCAAAGTAGATCTCTATGCTATTATGATTGGCATTCAGTGAGCTTGTACTCTTAATCCTCCTTTTCTGTGGATAGAAAGTGACAATATCTCTATTGTTAATTTGTTACATTCTAGAAGTGCTAAAGTCCCTTAGCCCTTTTAGAAGTAATGGCAGGAAAGTTTGAACTCCTTTTCCACCATGTAAGTCCATGTTAGTCACATTTACCGTGAAGGAAATATTGTCGCAGATCAACTCTCTCTCATAGGTCTGAATTTGAGGAATATAGTTTGGTGGAATAGTGATCCTTTTGAATGTAATGATCTCATTATTAGAGATTTGTTAGGTAAGGAGAAATTTAGGTTCTCCTCTTAATTGTTCCTTATGATGGATTCTTATTCTTATTTTTTTTCTAATAATATAAGCTTAGATTGGTTAATGATGATAGTGCTATAGAGGTGCCAACAAAAATAGTTTGGATGTCTTGGTGCACTTTCTGAAATCATTTCTAAGTCAGTTTTAAAATATCACTCTAATAAATGTTGGAGTGAGTAATTTTAGGAGAAAAATCAGCAAATAATTGAAGGAGTATTCTTAGCCTTGATTAGTGTATATTAATGATTTTATATCCAAAAAGAGTGTCATGTAAATACTATATAAACATGTACATTGTATTGAGGATATACAGAGAAATAAATAGAATAAACAGACATGAATTCTTCTCTTTTCTCATTAGAACTTGTTGTCATAGTATCATAACTAGAAATGATGGCAAAACAAATAGAACTAGTGGCATTTGAAGAAAAGTCCAGCGTTGCCATCTTGAATGACCTAATGACCAAAATGTAATAAGTGTTAAGCTAGAACCTGATTTAGAGACTAACTACCACAAGCCATAATGCCCTCAACACTTAGATCGGTATAAGATTAAATGGGAAAAACTATAATCTATGGTTTTCAATGATGGAATTGTATATAGTTATAAGGATTAACTCTGGTTTATTACTAGAGACATGTCATAACTTGAGCCAACATATATGAACTTCTAAAAGTGGAGAACCAATAATGTTGTTGTGAAGGGATATCTTATCTCTCTATATATCCATCACTGATTAACAATTTCATCCAAAATCCTACTACAAAACAGGTATAAGATTCAATTGTTATAACATTTTGTGATGGATTGGATACCTAATAGATGTATATGCTAAAATAACATATAGCCAGATAAGACAGGCTAGAGGATCTAGCTCCTCTAACAAGTTTTATTATAATACCTTTCAAGGTTGTGGAGGGAAATTGACTTTCGGTAACCAAATCCAATGAAGTGTGTCAAAGATATACAACTTTATAATGCCAATATATAGGAATATAGAGTCTACACCTTACTAGATGGGTTAGATGACCGACTAAATAAAGTTCAAAGTGGTGTATTACAAATACAACCATTCCATAAGGTCGAGCAAGCTTATGCTTAGTTCTGAAGAGAGGATATATGTTGTAATGCAGAATTAAAATCATAAACAAGTTAGGATCACTTATTGATGATTCCACAACTATATTGTATAAAAACACTAAGTATTGGTGTTAATCACACCTACAAGGGTAAAAATAGTTTAATCCATAATCCTATTTATTCAAATTGTCTAATTGTAAGAGAGAGTTTTTACAAAGAGTTTTCTCCTCTTTTATAATTTTTCATCTATTTTTTCTTTTTTTAATGTAATAGTAACTGTAGAAACTGTCTATTAATAGTTGTATTTAATTTTTTATTTAAATTAAATTTACTAGATTAGGTCAACTTGTCATCCAAATTTCAACATCTCCCATTTGCACATGATGGTTATGACCCCATTTAAGATTTTTTCTTAATCAATAGATAACTAACACTTTCATACTAGTAAATGGGTCATGTGATCTAGCAAGCAAAACCTACATTTAGGAGCTTATTACTATGCATCTATTAGGAATAACATAGAAGCTTTAACTCTAAATAAAATTGATATTAGCCAATCAAATATACCTACAACAACCTAGACTTGTGCCTTCCAAATCATATTAATATCTTATATCCCTCGAAAAGCATATTCAAGATATTTTCATTTTGTGTATCTATAATCAAGTTATACTTGTCTTAAGTGACAAGATTGTTGACCTATAGATATATTGGACAAAAGGTTTATTTTCTATTCAAAATTTATAATTTATACATAGTTGCTTTCTAGATATAATCTATAGATTGAATTATTCATAATCATAAGTAGTATTAAGACAACAAAATACCATGTATGAACTATAAATAATAACAAAAATATAAGGTTACCAATATAAGGTTACCAATATAAGGATTTAAGATTTTCCTCAATTTCTCACATGGTGGAGAAGCAAGATTCATTCGCTAACTACCTTTTTGGTTGAACAAGTACACATGGTACGAATCACATTCTATAATGTTTATTTTAATTTGATGTTAATTAGAAAACATACAAATCTAAATTTAGTCACTAATTTGCTCTTATCTTGAAATCTCCAAGTACTCTTGATGGCAAGTAACAACTGAGAATTTGTATCTAGCTTATACTAGTCATGTGGATGGGGTAATCCAAATCGGTTGTATGTCTAAGAATAACCTTATCTCATTTTTTGTTGAGGTAACAATCCTAACATCTACTCTCATCTCTGCTTGCTATCTTAGTAATAGAGGCCATTGCTTTTGTGAGTAAGCTAACCTAAAACCTATATGACATTTCTTTGTTGAGCATTTAACAATATATGTATGATGTGTATAAGGTAAGAATCCAACTAAGTAAACATGTTAGTCATTGTATTTATACAAATAATTCAATATATAAGCTCAACAACATTTCCTATATTCTACGTAATCTAAGAGAATTTACATGTGCAAGAATTGCATCTCTTGAAATTAGCTTGGTTAAGAGATCAACCACCATACTATGTGTAAATATGTAATGTGCAGTCACTTCTTATTTAGCGATAATGTCTTTAACATAGTTTTTCTTTATATATAGATGGTTCATCTTTTATGAAAGCAATTGTTACTTGATTATTACAATGAACAGTAATGGCTCCCTCACAACCATTTTGAAATCCTAAATTCATAAAGAATCTTTTTAACTAAATAACCTCATGTACTACAATAGAATATATAGTAAATTTTGCTTCCATAGTTGATAAGGCTCTGCATGTTTATTTCTTATTACTCCATGAGATGACACTTTTATTTAGTATAAAAATATAGCCAAAGGTGGACTTGCATTAATTAAGGTCTCCTCCCTAATCAACATCTAAATATCCAATTAGATATAAGTTTAATCCTTGATAACATAAGCAATAATCCATAATGCCTTTTAGATAGCTTAGGATCCTTTTAATAGCTTTTCTAATTCTCTTAAATAGGATTCGATTGATATTGACTAACTAATCCTATAGCAAGATAAATATCTGGGCAAGTACACAACATAACATATATAAGACTACCCACAATACTAGAATATGGTATAATGGTCATTTCTCTTTGTTCTTTTGGATTATTAAGGCACATTTTAAGACTCAAAGCCTCACATTTTGACATTAGAGTATCCATAAGTTTACAACTACTCATATTGAAGTGTTTTAGAATCATTTAAATATAATTATTTAATGAAAAAGGCAAAAGTTTCTTTGAACCATCTCTTTTAATTTTAACCTTTAATATGTAGTCAACTTCACCTATATCTCTCATGTCAAAATTTATAGACAACCAATTTTTGATATCCATTACGTACTCCTTATCATTCTCAATTATTAAAATATCATTGACATAAAAAAAAAGAATTCCAAATTTATCATCAAATATTTTAACATAAATGCAATGGTCCTCATTAATCATATTGAAATCATAAGTTATAATTGCATTATGAAATCTAAGTGTTTGGGCCAGTATTTGATTTTGGGTTAAATTATATTAAGGCCCATTAGTTAGTAATTATTTGGATTAAATTTTTAAAGCCCAAAAATAATTAAAAGCCTAGCCAATACTAGTGTGACTTAATGACAAATAAAAAATTATGGAGAAGTGGAAGTCCGATTGTTAAAGGCAACTTGGGAAAGTGAATGACGTACTTAAGTTACAAAAAATTATTTCTCCAAAATGGATGAAAACCTTTGAGAAGAAAATTAGTTAGGTAAGTAAATAATGTGATTATAATTAAAAGCATAGAAAATCATCGATAAGGAATTATAATTCATAATCAAACAATTAACCAATCCAGACATCATCAATCATCAACTAAATCATAAAACAATTAGCAATCACCATCTCTCTTTAGTTTATAGACTGTAAATAGCTTTACTTGTTTCTTTAATTAGTTTGTAATAGCTTTCCATCAATACAAAAATTCCTTTTTCATTGTCTTTACAACATACTTTAATTAATTTTGTGAAAATCTTGTTTGAATCCAAATAAATTATGGCAAACGGAGTATGGGAACTTGTAAATTCGTTTAAAAGAAGTAAAAAATTCTTTGAGGAAAAATTCCTCTAGCACGCTCGACCTGGTCCATTTAAAAAATTCACCAATAATCTTTTGGCATGCCTAGTAGGACCAGTTCCAATCAAATGAAGAAACTAAAAAGTGGAAAAGATCCTTTTAAAGTTAGAGATTCATCCAGTAAATCACTTGAAAACACAGATGAAGATCTTGAAAAATAACAAGAGAAAGAATTAGTGCCTCATAATTAAGAAAAAAGTGAGGCACCTACTAGATCTACATGCCAAAATTTAGAGACTATTAATATTATTAGTAAAGGCATTAGTGTCAGGTTTCATGATTCAAAAACACAACGGAAATTAAAACTTTTAACCACAAACCCTAACCCGAATCCAAGTAATTTGATTAATTGATTTAAAACTAGGATTTTCAAATCTTACCACAAACGCAGAAGAGGTAAGATTTCTAGAAGGTAGAAAGGAGGTTCACTCTGGTGACACCTTACCTCGAGCTTTTGATTTTGGTAGTTTGAATCAAGATGTCTCCAAAAGAATCCGTCCTCCACAAGCATCCACACGAATAGCCCTTGATTAAAATGAAAACTTTGTGTGTTAGCACTTCTCTTGATTTCTCATAAATCAAGAACAAAAACACTTTGTGTTTTAATTTTTCTAAGAGGAGAAAAATGAATTTTGGCGGCTAATGATTGAGTTAGTGAAACCCTAGAGAATATAACATATTTATAGACCTTTAATTAAGGTTTCACTTACCAAAACAACTTTTTGGTAATTTCTCAATTATTATTATTATGATTTTATTTAAAATTTAATAAAAAATAATATTCTATTTATTTAAGATAACCTTTACCTTAAATAAATAAATAAATAAACTATTTATTTATTTCCACAAAGCATATTTGGGCTTCTCAAACCTATATTCATTTTTGGGCCTGTTCTAAGTGTGTGACCCTGTATGTTCACATGATGTTGGCAGTGGGCCTTAAATCTCTATTTAGGCCTACAAGTCATAAGTGGCCTCTAGCAAGACATTATGACTACCCAAGTCATGTGAAGTCAATAATTCGACATAACCTAATTTATAATAAATATTGTAATCCCTTTATCACATGATATCTTGATTGAATATAAGGCATAGTTTCTGTCATCCTTATATAATTTAATCATATTATGTCTTGACTCTAAGTAGACTGAGAATGATATCTCTTTATCAAATCACTTTAGCATGGCCATGCATTTTCCTTAGTCTATCTTATTAAGGGGCCTATAGATATCTTACTCAGATTAAATGAGGGACAAATTCCTTCTCAATCATGCACATTCCTCATATAACTCATTTCATATCCAACAACAATCTATTTAATCATCCTGTTAAAGACAATGTTACATTATGTCAAAATATATAATAGTTATGTAGAAATCCATGATGATTTCAAGGTCAAAAGACTAAATCAATATTATTATGATGAGAATTACTTATGATAATTATCTATGTAGTATTCTCATGATGGGTCAACCCAGTACATTATTTTCTAAATAAGTACTTATGAGTTGACTTAATATCTCATATTCATGATCAGTAAAACATAATCATCAATCAACACCATACTAGCCATAACATATTATTATGACTAGGGATAATTTCAATAGAACTCATATTTAATCTAAGGGTTTTACTATTAAGTCACATACTTAATGACCTTAGTGAGAATTGACTATTCAAGTAATTATCATAACACAAAATGATAATGAAAAATGCCTCTTTATTAAATAAAATGATAAAGTCAAAACATAGTCATACATGATTGACCTAGTGCATATCACTAACAATTAGTGCACAGGCTATTTGTCTGAAAGGTTTGAAATTGATTCAAGACTTAATGTTATAGATAAATTTTACTATTCATAAATCAATACAAGAAATCATAAATTCATTTGCCACAAATGAGCAAACAACTCTCCAAGCATATAAGCCTTGATATTCTAGTAATTATACCTAAACATTATTGATAAAGATAATCCTTATCCCAGGGATTATTTCATTTTGAAATTATTTATATTCTCTAGGGAAGATGGATAATCAACCCTTGAACATATTGCTCAGTTTACTGTTCAATGTAGAGAGTTGGCTAATTATAAAAATTTTCATAATTTTAAAATGATATTGCAGCTTAATACTTTGATAGGTGCAACTTTCACATGATTTGTAGTCTTGCTTAGGAATTCAATTCATACATTGTAAGAGATGAAGTGTCAGTTCCATATGTAATTTTTCAGAACTAAACTAAAAATATGAATAGCTGAATTATTAAGGGTAACTCACAAGGTAGGAGAAAGTGTAGACCTTTTCATTGCATGGTTTAAAAGAATGAGAAACAAGTGCAAAATTCTTCTTCTTGAGTCTGAGTATGTCAAAATGGCTCAAAGGGGACTATATATTGAGCTAACAAAGAAATTTCAAGGTATGGGATTCAAGGACCTTTATGAGTTAGTTACTAAAGTTATTGAGTATAAAGAATTGTTGAGGGAGGAGAGAATCAGAGGAGGAAAGCTTATATGGACACCTATTTTCAAGATGTTTCAAGTGCTGAAATTATAGTAGCTGATGTAGCAAACATTGGTTCTTGCATTTGCCCTCTCCTAGAAAAGAAAACACTAAAATCATTATCCTGGGGGTCTAATTCTCAAAATCAATACACCTTCGATGTGTCAAGGACTAATTTAGATTTTTTATTATTTTCTTAAAAAGGACTTCATAAAGCTACCTCCAAATCACAAGCTACCCATTTAAGAAGAGTTGAAAGGGAAAGATTATTATAAGTATCATAATTCTTACAATCATTCAACTAATGCTTATTAAGTGTTTAAAAATGTGATCCAGGATAGTATCAATAAAAGGGTGCTAAAGTTCCTTGAAAAGAAAGATGCTATATTGATTAAGGAGGAGCATTTCCTGCTAGTAGTAATAGTCAACTTTGCTGAGGTGGATCTCAGGGCACTACTGAACCTTTAAAAAAAGATAATAGAAAAGGAGGAAGTTTGAGACACTTTTAGACAACCTTATGGAAAATATGACTATATGGTAAAATACTCAAAGCTGCCAAATGCAAATATTCATAAGAAGACATAATTCTTATCAAGAAGGGACAAAACATTCAAAGACAGGGATGAGATAAGAGTTCCTGTGAAGTAAAATTATAGGAGATACCATAATCCTAACTGGATGGCAAATAGATTCCAAGAGTATTAGAGATTTACCCTATAAGAAATAAATTAAGTATCAAAGAAAAATTTCCATGCTTAGTCCTAAATAAAAGACTAACACATGTGTTAAATTATCACTGGAATAATTAAATAAGCTATAGTGGCTGGCTAAGAATAAAAGAGCAATCTGCACCAAAATTTAGCAGGAGATAGCTAAGATTTGTGATGCATCCACTGACTAAACAAGCAAGTAATGGTGGAGGGTGAAACATATGTAATTTCCTCAACCTTTAACTCAAATCTAGAATAGAAGATTACAAAGACAAAGAGCTGAGGAGAGGAGACAAAAAGAACTACAAATTTAGGGGATTCAAATAAATTACAAATCTAAATTTAGGAGAAAAGCTATATAACATTCAATTTCTAATCAAAAGGAGTCTATCAAAATTACAATAATAATCAAAGCTTCAAAGTTGGTAAAGATATGGATATTGTCACTTTTGAAATGGGAGGCGAGCCATTACCTTTCAAATGTTCTACTTCTTTTATAGTTCTTCCCTAGGAATTTATGATGCAAGAGAAAAAAAAGTAGAAAACCTAAAGAATAAGAGAACTCGAGGGATAAAGACTATTGAAGATTTGGAAGGATTTCAGAGTGGTGTGACAATTTAGGCCATAAGGTTGAACCAGCCTAAAAAAGTCATTCTTGATAAACCATTTGTAGAAGTTATTAAGCACATAAAACCATTATACATTAAAGCTTATTTCAATGGTACATAAAACCATTATACATTAAAGCTCATCTTAATGGTAAATATTTCTCTAGGATGTTATATATTAAGGATCGATAGTTAATGTCATGCCATCCAGCTACAATTCTAGCTCTTAGAAAGGGGAAAGATGATTAAATTACAATTGATATTATTGTGTTAGCTTTTACAGGTGATGTCACCAAAGTTATTAGAGTTCTAACAATTGAAATCACAATTGGAAGCAAGAAATCACTAAGTGCATTCTTTATAATGGACTCATTAGCAAGTTATAATTTATCATTTGGGAGGGACTATGTTCATGAAAATTGGTGTGTGTTGTCCTCATTGCACTAATTCGTGCTCTTTCGGAACAATAATGAAGTGGAGGTAGTTTGGGTAGATAATCAACCTTTTAGTACTTAGACAATTTAGAGGCAAGGTTCTATAATATGGAATTAGGGCCAATCAAATTTACAAGGAGAAAAGCTAAATGGTAACAAAAAAAATACCTCTTTGAGTAAGAAATGGCATAAAAATCTAGAGATAGTTAGTCCTAATCTATAAAGAAACTGCCATCATACCATTCACATAGTGGTTGATGGAGAAACCCATTATTAAAGAACTTGATGAAAAGAAATATAGAGGAAGAATTGGAAGTGGCTGTAGTTGCCATATAGAAGGCTTTTGTGAATGGAGAAGAAATCATTGGTAAAGAAAAGTTGAGGGTGACATTAATGAATTAAGAATAGAAAAATATATAAGAAGCACCAATGCACTTGTAAGACTATTAACGTGAATTTTATAATCTGTTGGAAGAAGTTAACCTTGGCATAGATCAAGAGCCAAGGTTCACTTATATCAATGCTTTGCTAAAAGTAGACATTGAAGAAAAACTAATTGGTTTGATAAAAGAATTCAGAGATTATTTCGCATGGGATTACACTAAGATGTTTGGTATAAATAGGGATGCAGTTGAGCATTGCCTTCCCATTAAACTGAATTTTTACCCTTTTCAATAGCCTTGAAGAAGAATGTCAAAGGAGGTAAAGTTGAAAGTTAAAGATGAAATTGAAAAATTATTCAAGGCTAACTTTATTAGGCTAACTAGGTATGCTGAATGGTTATTAAATATAGTTTTAGTTATGAAAAAGAATGGCAAAATTAAAGTGTGCATAGATTTTAGAGATTTAAATTTAGCTACACCTAAAGATATTTATGTTATGCTAGTTATTAACATGTTGATTTATGCTGCCTCTAGGGATGAACTGTTACCATTCATGGATGGCTTCTTACGTTATAATCAAATTTACATTACTATAGAAAATGTGTCAAAGATAACTTTTAGGTGTCCTGGAGCAACTAGAATTTTTAAATGGTTGGTTGTAGACGACAAGGTTTAGCGTGCGTCCAAGATTTTAGCAACCACGACACTGTTTGACCTCAGAGCTCTAGAGAACACACTAACCATTGTCACAAAGACATGGCGTGGAGATGAGGAGTTGCCACTCAGGGTAATAACTGGGATAAATAGAAAAGGTGGTACTCGATTCCCTAAAAGAAAGCTAGCACCATAACTAGGAGATTCTGGATACGGAATACCAATTTCTTTTAGTCTTGTGTTCATTTAGAATTACTTTATGAATTATTATATTATTCTCTATTTACATGTAATTTCATATAAACTCTAAAAATAATCAACTCTAAGGCAAACTAATCATGAAATATACAAGTAAATAATGCATTCAATAAGTCACATAATCCCTAAGTTAGTCTAATCTACATGGATTTTAAATAAATGAGTTAAATCTACATGTTTTAAATTATACGTGAACCTAAAGACTTAATTCCTTTTGATTTTAATTAAATGAACTTAAGTCTATTAATTTTAATAAAAAATGGGCCTAATTCTACAAATTATGGAATATTTAAATTAGTAGGCCTAATTCTACATATTTTAATTAAATGGTGATGTTAAATCTACAAATTATGAAAAAAGACTTAAATTAAGTGTGCTAAGTCTAAATTAATTAAAATGAGTTATGTGGGCTTATGTCTAGTTAACTAAATGGGTCTAAGTATATTTCTAACCTAAAATCTAATCAATTATGGGCCTAAAGGTATATTTTAATTAATTAAACCTATTTAATTATCAAGTGAGATGGGCTAAAAGAATTACCTAAACTTAAATAAATAAATCAAAGCCTAAAATGGGTTTAAGGCCCCAAAACACATAAGAATAATAAATAAGCCCAAAAACAAATAAAAACATAAAAAAACAATTAAATAAGATCAAACAAATAATTAAATTAATCCTTACTAAAACCCTAATTTTATTAATATGCAACCTAAATTAATATGCTTTCTCAATTGATTTTAAGCAATTACCTAATTAAAAACCTAATTTTAATAACCAATTTAATTCAAATAACATGCAACCACATACATAATTTCACTACTCCCACTATTGGGGCTATTACATTAATTCATAAAATAATTAATAAAAAAATAATAAAGCAATAAATAAAATAAAATAAAAACCCTAGAAACTAAGTCTCTACGATGCGTTATCCATGGTTTTCCATGGACTTCTCATGAATTGATCCCTTCAACATGATCACCATGCGTTTTCCTCCATAATCACCACAAAAAAAATTATGATTAATAAATAAATTAAAATAATAACTCAAAAGAATAAAAATAATCAATAATATCAAAAAGAAATAAAAAATAGAATAAGAAGAAAAGGATGATGCTTATGAGTGATTTGGGGTACTCCTCAGATTTGTAATTCACCATTCTTGATAAGTCTTTAAATCTTTTTCTTCAAAAATTCTCTAAGGATCTTGAATTAATTGATAAACCAAAAGGAATTTTTGTATAAAAATAACTTGCCCAAAATTAAGAAAGCTTGCACAAAACCAAAAACTTTAAAAATCTATTCCTGCCTTCCCTTCTCTTTTTCTTTTTTTCTCCCTTTTCTTTTAGCTCCCATTCTCTTTATATAGTGGAAAAAAGGAACTAAAAAATCAAGCTTCCTAACGTGATTCTAAATCCTCAAAATATAAGATTAATACTTAAAATTATATTTAGGAATTTTAGACCAATTAGGAATGAGTTAAAAACCAATTAGGAATTTTAGACTAATTAGGATTGAGTTAAAAGACAAAAAAAAAAAAGAGACAGAAGAATTCAATTCCGACTGGGATTGCGTAATTTTGATTGGAATTATGGAATTTTGATAGTTTTTTTAACATTTAATTACAAAAAGACCCTTGAAAGAATTTAAGTTTTATAATTAGGTCCTAAAAAACATTGCAATTTAGGCCTTGAAAACACTAAATCCTTCCCTCAAAAGATGCATTTAAACCCTTAGAATTTTAAAGCTTAAGTATTAAAGACTTATTCATGATATTTTCATCATTGGAGTCCTTTGTCGCATCCATAACACATCATCCCGCAATTGGGTGTCTACACAGGTCAAGCCTTTTGGACTTAAAAATATGGGTTTCACTTATCAAAGTGTTATAAATGCCATCTTCAATGACATGATTAGCCACCATATAGAAATATATATTTATGATATAGTGGTAAAATCTAAAAAATCTTCTAAACATGTTTCTCATTTGAAGAAAAGTTTTAAAAGAATGAGAACTTATCAATTGAAATTAAATCCTCTTAAATATGCTTTTAGTGTGTAGGCTAAATTTTTTTTATATTTTGGCTCATCAAAGGGGCATAAAAGTGGATAAAAATAATGTAAAAGTAGTGTTTGAGGCCAAGCCACCCCAAACCAAACAAGAATTATGACAGTTTTTGGGTTAAGTGAATTATCTTAAGAGGATTATTTTTAACCTTGTTGGTAAAACAAAAGAATTTTCTTATTTGTTAAAATTAATACAAGAAACTGAATTTAAATGAGAAGAAAGGCACCAACATGCCTTTGATAAAATTAAAGAATACTTGTCTAAACCATATATTTTAGTTCCCCTAAGAGAGGGAATACCATTGAAATTATATATTTCAGCTACAAATGAATCTATCAGATGTCTAATAGCTCAATGGGGTATAAACAAGCTATTTATTATTCAAGTAGGATCCTTACCCCCGTTAAGATAAGATATTCTTTCATCATGCTGTATATTTTATGTGAGAGACCTTTGGGCAGCAAATCTCGGATGATTCGCGTGTTTATTATAGAGGGACATGGAAACTTTACCAAGGGACATCCATTCTATTTATAGGATAGGGATAATGTTTAGTCTTAAGAGGATGCGAGACATTTTGTGTTTTGTGGAGTTACCACCCGATTTTTAAAAAATCAGGAAAAAGATGTAAGGGATGACATCAGATCACTCAATGAGTATCATCCCCAGTAGAGATTCTAGGGTCAGGAGATCACATCTATTTTTTAGCTATTTCTTATTATACAATACTTAAGACATGGTTACCGTAATACCCTAGTTTCAGTAATGACAATTTATATATGCACATTCACACATCATAATGAATAATGATAGAAAGTAAAGGTATTATTTACAATTATTACATGGCTTTCCTAGTAAAATACATTTGTAAAGGAAAATATGCGAAAATATAAATCTAGTCCTAGATCTAGAATATACTTGCAAAATAGAGGTTAGCACAACTATGTGCGATTCCATCCATTCATTCACTAGGATAGCAAATAAGTAGATAGATGCATATAATCATGTGCACTTGTAGGATTATTAAAGTAAAAATGTAATGGTTGCTAAAATGATGAGAAAAATAAACAAAGATGTGTAATTCCATAATTGGACCATGAAATGGAAGCTCTAGCTCAAGAATGTGAACTTTTATATTATTTAATGCATTTTAATGCAAAAATGAGAGTAAATATTTATTTTCATGTTGGAGAGTGGAAAGATGCAATTTTAATGCAAAGATGAACTTTTATGCATATCGTGTGATAGATTTATTTAAATATGGTAGAAAATGCAAAATTGATGATTTTTATCGAAAATGGTGCTTTTGTTGTTCACTGGATGCAAGCTTGATGTAAAAGACAATATTTTTTATTCATGAAACATATAATTCACATAAAGATGTGAACTTTTATGATAAAAGTGTTATTTTTATGATGAAAATAATATAAATATAATGAAAAATGTATATCTAATGTAAAATAATATTTTTGTGGTTTTTCATATTTCAAAGCTAGAGGATGCAAAATGACAGTTTTATTATAAGCAAACGAAGCAAAGATTATTCAATTAGCATAAAAAATTGCCAATCTCATCACACAAGTCACAACAATTTTCAAATACTAGTGACAATAAAATAAAATGCAAAATTGTAAAATAAAGGTGCAAAAATGATTATTTGGTCCTCAAATTCAACTAAGCTTGTTTTTGTGTTTTTGAAGCTTTAGCTTTGTGAGATTCTCAAGTTGTCCTTATGGAGAGGTTGAAAATAACATGTAGAATGCAAATTTATATACCTTTAAAGTGTGCTTTAACAAAGATGAGGTTGGGTTTGGTTCGAGTTAGCATAAAAAACCTAAGAAAAGTAAGTGAAATGAGCTAAAATTATGTAAAATGGGAGTCTTAAGTCTTTAATTCAATAGAGTTTTGATATGTGTGTAATCAAGCCCCCCTAAAATAAATTGTGGAGACTAATATTTATAGAAAAATTGGGTTTTAATGCTTGTCTATACGTGTAGGAGTGCGTGTGTGCGTGATATTGCATGCTTATAGGCATATAAGAGCATGCGTCAACGTATTAAGCACGTAGTTGCATGCTCGGAGCACTTGGATGCACTCTAGACTACATGGCTACTTGCTCGACTACATGGCTATGTGCTCAACCATGTGGTCGCATTGTCGAGTGTGTGGCCATGCGTATTTAGGTGCTTCTTTAAGTCTTTTGAGCTTTTCCAAGGCCATTTTTTGGGTTTTTATATTGCTTTTCAAGGTTTTTGGCCCTTCTAAATGTGTTTTGGATGTATGTTTTATTAGAATTAGCTTTTATTGTCATGAAGTTGAGCCTTGGTCTGATAAGATGAACATCATATGACAAGTTGTACATTTTGAGCAATGATTTCTCGAAATGGGCTACTTACCATTCTGGGAGTTCATATTTTATGGAATCGAAGCACAACTTAATGATTTGATGATTGATGCTACACTTTGATGGCTTAGTATAGGAATTTTAAGTTTTATAAACTCTATCACACTTCAAAGGTGGTATGAACAAATAGACTCTCATCATATTCGGAAAGTTATTTTCATGATTGGACCTTTTTAGGGATAGTCAAAATTCAATGTATAAAAGTTATCCCTTACTTCTGATATAATGCAAATGTGAATAGTTATTTAGGTTATTTAAGATATATTTTTATTTGATTTCATTATGTTTTATGTGTTTATTTGGTTATGAAATTGTTGTTTTTATTTGTTTTATTTTTATGATTCATTATGTAAGTTGTATACATGTTCTAGGCTTAAATGATGTTTGGAAGACACTTAGAGTTGATTAGAACAATTTGGGAAGCAAAAGAAGTTAAGCTTGGATCCTTGAGAAGAGGCATAAGTTGTCACTATAGGCACGACTCATAACAGAGAGTCTCTATGATAAGTCGTCACCTTATGACGAGTTGGCACAGTGATGCCTTGCCAAAGAGTTACAACTTTCCAATTTGAGCAATTTTCATATTTTGGCCATAACTTTGTGTACAACAAATTAAATGATTCAAGTTGTTCTAAAATGATAAAAAAATGATCTACAACTTTCATGAAGGAACTTTTTAGAGTTAAAGTCACATGGATGGACAAAAATGCCCCTGAAGCTACAATATCTGCAAAAGAGAGTGACTTTTCATGTCAAGTGGTGCCTTTCCAATTCTAAATAAGTTCTAATCACTTCTAGCCACTTCTGAAGTCTATATATACATCATATATGATATAAACCAAGACATAATATGTGGACATAAAAGGTAGACATATAAAAGTTGTAGTGTTTTAGAGATAGAACAATTATCATTTGTATTAGGAGTCACTTGAAGAAGGCAAGGTCAAGAACAAAAGAAGAACATCCTACATCAAGTATCCTTTAGAAGACATAGAAGGGATCTATTCATTCCTTTCTCTATTTTTCTATGTTGAATTTGGTTTTCTTTTGTTGCTCTTTTATTATGTATCTAGGCTAAGTCTCTGTATGAGAATTGCAATGATGAATTAATATTAAGAACAATATTTCTAAAGTACTTTGTTTATGATTTAGTTTCAATTAGAGCAAAAGGTGTTGTGTGTGCTTGGCCATAATATATAATGCATTAATCAATTTGTTCACAATGACAATTGGGATAATTTAGTGGAAAGTGATTGAAGTTACTCAAGTATTGCAAATCGCTTGGACACAAAGGTTTCGTCTTAAGGGAAATATAATTAGTATGCTATTTATATTGGTTTTCTCTTATCTCTATAATGATATGACAATATGTGTAGGCACTAGGAATAGATACCTTTGATTAATAACGATAGTTGCTTTTGAAGACTATAAACTAATTTCCAATCATGCATTGTATACTATTTATGCTTAAAGTTATTATTTGATTTTGAATTGTAATTTCTTATATGCAAGTATTCTGAATAGTTTCTTATAATTCTTATATTTTTCTTGATAATTAGTTAGTAAATTAGATTTCTTTATTCGTTGATTGTGACTACTATTATTTAGTATTAATTTACCTATCCATTTAAGTATCTATTTGGTTAATACAAGATTACTCCAAATTCCTAAGTGTTCGACACCCTTCTTACTATATACTAAGTCTTAGAGACTAGGGCATTATAATTTGACCTGTAATCAAATTTTGGCACCTTTGCTGGGAATTTTTTTAGTGTTTTTATTAACTTAGGGTAGAGAAAAGTTGCTTTAGGTTTTCTATTTTGTTTTGTTTTTATTTTTCTAGTTGTAGTTTTTTTTATTGATTAAACTTTTGTTTTCCATTTGTTTATGCTTACTAGAAGTGCTAGTGATAACACTCTTTACTTTGATCTTGAAATTAATCTAACCATACGTGCTTTACGCAGGAAATATAGAGATATAAAAGAGTGAATTGACATAATCTAAATAATATGGTTGAATAAAAGAGAAGAGCGTTAGGAGATTTTGCTATGCTTGATATTTCAATAAGTTTCGGTGGTATTGTGGCCCTAACAATTGCTAATAATAATTTTGAGATTAAGCAAAGTATCATCCAAATGGTGTAGAACAATCAATTTGGAGGTTTACAAGGGGAGGATCCATATGCACACATATTGACCTTTCTTAATGTATGTGCAACCTTCAATATCAATTGTGTGACTGATGATGTAATAAGGCTTAGGCTATTTCCATTTTTAGTCAAGGAAAAAGCATGAGTATGGCTTGCTAGTTTGCCTAATGAATTAATCATAACATGGGACCAATTGAAGCAAGAATTCTTGCATATGTATTTTCCTTTACACAAAACTGCCAAGTTTCACAATGAGATTACAACTTTCAAGTAAAATAAAAGTGAGACAATTTATTCAGCATGTGAGAGATTCAAGGAACTTCAAAGGTAATGTCCACATAATGGCTTACTAGATTGGATGATCCCTCAAATTTCTATAATGGGTTGACAGATGAGAATAGAAATATTGTCAATGCAGCCTCTGGTAGGAAATAGATGGATAAAACAGCTAGGGAAGTCGTTAATTTGCTTGAGGAACTTGCATCTCAAGGATATATGGGTGAAGAGACAATTATGGCAAAAGCAAAAGTTGGAACTCAATAGCATCAATTTACTAAATGCAAAGGTGGATGCTCTTACAAAAATGGTGAGTAAGCATCAAATAAACCCTTTAGAAAATACCAGTGTTGTTTGTGAGTCATGTGAAGGATCACATTCATATCCTTAGCGTGGTATGAGTTCTAGTGAAGATATGAATTTTGTTCAAGGAGCTTCCAATCAATGAATAGGGTTGAATTCAAATTCTTATAACCCTCAATAGAGGAACCATCTAGGATTTTCGTGGTCAAACACATCCTCATAATTGAACCCTCAATTTAACCCAAATACCAAATACCAAAACCCAAAACCCATTTGGATTCTCTATGAAACAACAAGCTTTCAACCATACCCAACCCAAGTCTAACCTTGAATACCTTATGGAACAGTTTGTCAACCAACAAATGACCATCAATAAATAAAGTGAAGAATAATTCAAGCAAACTAACACAAAGCTGGAACAACTTACTACTCACAACCATCCTTGAAAATCAAATTGCCTAACAAACGTCCTCTTCCAATACCAAACCCTTAGGAAAACTTCCTAGCAAACTGGAGTTTGTATTAAAGGAGACTTGTCAAGAAATTACTTTAAGGAGTGGTAAGGAAGTTGAGAAAGTTCCTAGTAAAAATTAGGTGATGATAAAGTAGTTAAAGTTGAAGCTAATGGGAGACTAAGTGAAGTGTATTTTAGTAGTAAGAATGATGTTGAAAGTGAAAAGAAGAGTAAAAAGGATGAAGCTAAAGACGATGAACCAAGGGTAGATATTAAAGCACTACCTTTCCCCCAAAGGTTCATAAGGCACAACTTAGACAAGTAGTTTAGTAAATTCCTTAATTATCTTAAGAAAATTACTATTACTATACTGTTTATGGATGCCATTAGAGATATGCCAGCATGGGGCAAGTTTTTGAAAGATATGGTCAATCATAAGAATAAGTTTGAAGACTACGATTTAGTGTCTCTTGTTGAAGAATCCAAAGCTATATACTCTAAATCGCCACAGAAACAAAGAGATCCAGGTTGTTTTACAGTTGTTTTATTGGTGGTACTCATTTTAATAAGACTTTATATGATATTAGGGCTAGTCTTAGTCTTATGCCTTACTCCATATACAAGAGGCTTGATTTGGGAGAACTTAAACTTACAAATATATATCTTTCCATGGCGGATAAATCCATCACCTACCCACTTGGTATTATTGAAAATGTGCTAACTAAGGTAGGGAAGTTCGTAATACCAGCAAATTTTCTGGTTATGGAAATGGAAGAAGACCTTGAGATCCCAATTTTATTTGGAAGACCATTTTTGGTAATAGTTGGAGCAATAATAAATATAAGGAAGGGCAAGATTACATTAGAAGTGAATAATGAGAGTTTAGAATTTGATGTGTTCAAGATGATGAAGTTTACACTAGTGGAAGTAGCGAATATAGTTAATTCAATTGATGTACTTGATGAATGTGTAGAAGAGGTGATACATGAATGTTTAAAGCAAGATCCGCTTGAATCCTATAAGGATTGTGAGACTGGAGATTACCTTTTGGAAGTAAACTCATTCCTACCATCCAACAAGATTTCGAGATTTGAGCCACTAAAAGGGATTATGATCTGAAGGTTGCCGTACCAAGTGAAAAAGTGGATTTAGAGCTCAAACCTTTGCCATCCAATTTAAGATATGCATTTCTTGATTTTAACTATGAATTTC
The DNA here is from genome assembly GCA_947683625.1 of Mallotus nudiflorus. Classification (NCBI taxonomy): domain Eukaryota; kingdom Viridiplantae; phylum Streptophyta; class Magnoliopsida; order Malpighiales; family Euphorbiaceae; genus Mallotus; species Mallotus nudiflorus. The sequence continues at coordinate 583,975 of CANTUR010000381.1, forward strand.
CTTATATTATGAATTTGTCTTTGTCAAATATAGATGTTGATGCTTTGCGTGATGTAATGTTAAGTCATAAGAATGCCTTAGGTTATTCTATTAGTGATTTAAAGGGTATTAGTCCAAAATTATGTATGCATAGAATTCTCTTAGAGGATAATGCTAAGCCCTCTATTGAAGGTAAAAGGAGATTAACTCCTACTCTCAAAGAAGTAGTGAGAAAGGAGGTAATTAAGTTGCTTGATACTAGAATCATATATTCCATTAGTGATAGTAATTGGGTAAGCCCTTTTTAAGTTGTTCCAAAGAAGGGAGGCTTAATTGTTATTAGGAATTAATCTAATGATTTGATACCTACTAGAACTATCATAAGACAACGTATGTGTATAGATTATAGGAAATTGAATAAGGTAACTAGAAAGGATCCCATTACCTTTTATCAACTAAGTTCTTAAGAGACTAGCTAACTTCTCTTATTTTTGTTACTTAGATGGACTAAGTGGTTTTTACAAAATTCCCATTCATCTCAAAGATCAATCTAAAACTACATTTACATGCCCATATGGTACTTTTTCTTTTAGGCATATGCCTTTTGGTTTATGCAATGCACCTGTAACTTTTCAATGATGTATGTTTTCCATATTTAGTGATTTACTTGATGATTGTGTAGAATTTTTCATGGATGACTTTAGTATTTATGGATCTAACCTTGTAAATTGTCTAGAAAATCTTTCTAAAGTTCTTGATAGGTGTAAGGAGCATGGATTAATTTTGAACTAGGAAAAATGTCACTTCATGGCACAAGAAGGTATTGTGCTTGGCCACTTGATATCAAAGAGAGGTATTAAAGTTGAAAAAGTGAAAATTGAAGTGATTGCTAATTTGCCGCAACTAACATATGTGAAGGAAATAAGAAGTTTTCTTGGACATGTAGGTTTTTATTGAAGATTTATTAAAGAATTTTCCAAGGTTACAAAGCTATTATGCAAATTACTTGCTTAAGATGTTGTATTTGAGTTTGATGAGGCATATGTTGATGCATTTAAAGCTTTGAAGAAGGATATTTTTTCAACACCAATTTTGCAACCACCTAATTAAGAGCAACCGTTTGAAATTATGTGTGATGCTAGTAATTTTGTAGTGGGGGCTATTCTTGGTCAAAGGTAGGAAGGAAAGCCTTATGTGATCTATTATGCCAACAAACTGCTTGATAATACTCAAATTAACTATACCACTACAGAGAAGGAGTTGCTTGCTATTGTGTATGCATTTGACAAGTTTAGAGCATATCTATTGGGGCAAAAGGTGATTGTATATTTTGATCATGGTGTTCTTAAATACCTCTTAAGTAAGAAAGATACAAAGCCTTGGCTCCTATGGTGGATTTTAATGCTTCAAGAGTTTGATTAGGAAGTACAAGATAAGAAAGGAAGTGAAAATTTAGTTACAGACCATCTAGCAAGACTAAACCAAGAAAGTTTAAAGGATTATGATGATGGAATACCAATTAATGAGACATTTCATGGCGAACATCTCCTAAGTGTGGCATTAAAGGAACTTCCACTGTTTGTGGATATCGCAAACTATCTTGTGAGTGGTATTCTTCCTTATGGATTAGATTATAAAAAATGAAAGAAATTCTTACATGATAGTAAATTCTACTATTAGGAGGAGCCCTTACTTTACAAGAGGTATGCAGATGGTTTGATTCACAGATGCAGTCCTCAGGAAGAAGTTTAAGATATTTTGAGGCATTGCCATTCTCTAGATGTTGGCAGACATTTTAGTGCAACAAAAATGGCATCTAAGGTAATACAATATGGTTTTTGGTGGCCTACTTTATTTAAAGATATAAGGGAGTTTGTTCTAACATGTGATATATGCCAAAGAATGGGTAACATATCTTAGAAGCATGAGATGCCTTTAAAAGGAATATAGAAGTTGAACTTTTCAATGTTTGGGGGATAGACTTTATGGGTTCATTTCCTAGCTCTTCAGGTTACAAGTATATTTTGGTAATGGTTGATTATGTTTCTAAATGGGTGGAAGTAATGCCAAATATTACTAATGATGCTAAAGTGGTAAAGAAGATGCTCAAGAAAGTGATTTTCCAAGGTTTAGTACTCTGAAAGCATTGATAAATGATGCAGGATCACATTTTTGCAATCATATGATTGAAGCTCTTCTAAAAAGGTATAAGGTGACGCATAAGATAGCCACTCCTTATCACCCGCAGAAAAGTGGACAAGTGGAGATAAACAATAGAGAGATTAAATGGATTCTTAAGAAAATAGTATCTTCTTCAAGAAAAGATTGGGCATTGAAGTTAGATGATGCTTTATGGGCATATAGGACAACCTTTAAAACTCTAATAGGCCTTACTCCTGACTAATTAGCTTATGGAAAGTCTTGTCATTTACTTATTGAGTTAGAACACAAGGCATATTGGGCAATAAGAGCATTGAACTTTGATTTGATGAAGGCCAGTAAGAAAAGGTTACTTCAACTTAATGAGTTAGAGGAATTACGATTAAATGCTTACGAGAATGCTAAGTTATATAAGGATCGCACCAAGCTATTGCATGACAAGCATTTATCTAAGAAGGAATTTCATGAAGGAGAGTTTATTCTCCTTTATAACTCAAGACTTAGGATATTTCTAGGAAAATTGAAGTCACGATTGTCTGATCCTTTCAAAATTATCAAAGTTTACCCTCATGGTGCAGTTGATATTGCTGATGATAAAGGATTAATTTTTAAGGTTAATGGGCATTGTCTCAATCCCTACTTGATCACGGAAGTAGTTGCTTCAAGCCAATCCATCTCTCTATTTACACCTTAATCAAATTATGGTAAAGTCAAGCTGTAGACTTTCAATAATTTAGCCAGGTAATATTCACACATTTCTTTTCCATTTCATGCTATTTATTTTTCTTAGTTTATTTCACTTACTCATCCACATTTCTTCAATTTGTATATTTCTTTCTAGTATACATTTGGTTTATGATTAGTTTCTTATCCCATTTTTATACATTTTTACATATAATTCATTCATTTATCAAGAGTGTCTCATTAGAAACCTTAATTACACATATTATTACATATTTTCACGACTCGTCACATTGTTACGAGTCATAATCGAGGTATATCATCACGAGTTGTCAACACGTGATGAATCGTAACATAGACACATCGTGACGAGTCATCAACATGTGACAACTTGTAACAGAGACCCATCGTCATAAGTCATAACATGGGTGATGATTCGTGCCCATAACTTTAACCCTACACTTTGTCATTTCACATGCACACACACCTTCAAGCTTTTACTTTCTTAACATTTTTCACTTATTACACATTTTTATTTGTCCTATTCTATTTTATTCTATTTATTTATTTATCTATTTATATACCTAACCAACATAAATCCAAATATTGAAAAAAGCAATTTCTTTTCCAAGAAAAGTCATGCATTTTCACCAATTTTCAACATTTTCACTAACCCATATGAACTTTAAGTATCAAACTTACACCTTATAACCTATAACTTACACACCTACTACCCTTATAAATATACCCTTTAACTAACCATTTCCCTTACAATTCATTCCCATATGTTTTGTGTCTCCTTCATTCCCTTATATACATCCTTTCTCCTTTTAACTTTTTCACTTTACATCCCTTTTATCACTTATATTTTCTACTACCTTTTCACTCTCCTAGCCTTAATTGAACCATCTCCCTCAATTCCTCTCATTTCTTTGTTTTATCACCATTTCTCTACTTCATTCTCTACATTTCTCAATAATCATATCATACTCTCCATGGGTAAGACAAGAGGCTCATCTTTAAAGAGGCCACATGTGGAGGAGAAACATCAAGAAGAGGAAAATCTTTCAAACACTTACAAGGCAAAGTTCCCTATCCTCACTCATGAAGAAGGTGCAAGGTTTTCCATGATCAAATTTAGGGAAATCACCTCTTGTAATAAGCATTTATTTGCAAAGAAGTTGTTAATGCCACATTTTGCTTAATTCCAATAAAAACGAGGTCATGTTGGAGGGGAATTGAACAACTACCTCCGGTTGAGGAGCATTATGTAGAGGAATAGGCAGAAAATGATCCTAAGGAGGAAGAACCTACTTATACACTGTTCAGTGATGTCCCTATGCTTACTTATCCTATTCAAGGGGATGTCGGTGGTTCACCAACTGCAACACCACTTGTTTAGGACCAAATCTTGGAGACATAGATTGCAATGTAGCATTATTTGAATGACATGGAGTTTCACAACCAATAACTCGATCATCATCAATGAAAAATGGAGTACAAGTTGAACTAATGTTTTACTCATTTCGACTACCCGATTGAGTCCCACCTCTTACCCTGACTGATGATTAAGGGAGTACTACTTTCCTCTCCCTTACTTTCTTTTTATTACATTAAGGAAAATGCATATTTCTAAGTGTGGGGGAAGGGATATTAATGGTATGCTAATAGTATATTAGTGGTATATTAGTAGTATATTAGTAGTATATTTTATGTTTATGTGTTTTATGTTTATGTGTTTTGCATTTATGTGTTATGTCATTTTGCATGTTTGCATTTATTCTATCATTCATTCTCTTCTTATATTTAATAAGAAGTTTTCTTATAAGTTTTATTCATTTTGATTGAGGTTAAGCATTAGTATTGATAATTAGATTTTGCATTCTCTATTAATAGAAATTGAAAGTTTCATTTAGTATAGGTTATAAATTTTTATTTTTATCTCTTTTTATTATTTATATTATCAAAAGAATGTTTAATCAACTTGCTAATTATGCTTAAGGCTAAGATAGTAAGGACTTAAGCTTAGGTTTTCTTAGGAATATGAGTTACCTTTAAGAAACTATAGCCATAATACTCATGGAACTCACTTTTCAATAATGGATGAATCGAAGAATGAAAAAAAAAGAAAACAAAAAGAAAAAAAATCCAAGAGTGAAAAAAAATGCTTTTGAAGTTTGCATGTCAAGTAAGTTTGTGTGTAATTGGGTATACTCCTTAGTTACATGCATTCGGAAAGGGATGTGCAACATCATAAGTAGATGCATTTCGAGTAAGTTATGTGTAATTGAGTATGCTCCTTAGTTACATTCATTCAGAAAGAAAACATCTAAAAATATATATTATTATTGAATAAAATGTCTAAAAATGCCATAAGAAGAGTGAGTTGATGTGTGTGCTTGATATTGTCTCAAGGTTGCTTTTAGTTCTAGGAATTCCTAAGTTTGGAGAATAACTATTTTGACTTAGTAGCTTGGCTAGAACTTTGACTTTGTATTCTTGATTTTATTCTTAGTAAATTGAGATAAATTGGTAAATTTATTGCTTATGTTATGAAGCTTATTTATTTTATTATTGTGGAGCATTGAAGTTTAATTATTAAACTATCCTTTTATAACCTCTTTCACTATTAAAATGACTTGGCAGGATAATTACATTTGCTTTCAAAGAGATGAAAATTTTCTGTGCTTTTCTATACTATATCTTTATTTCTTGCTTGAGGGCAAGTAAGATCTAAGTGTGGGGGAGTTTGATATAATGCAAATGTCCATAGTTATTTAGGTTAGTTAAAGTTTATTTTCATTCAATTTCATTATGTTTTGTGTGTTTATTTGGTTATGAAATAATTGTTTTTACTTGTTTTATTTTTATGATTCATTATGTAGGTTTTATACATGTTCTAAGCTCAAATAATGTTTGGAAGACACTTGGAGTTAATTAGAACAAGTTGGGAAGCAAAAAAGTCAAGCCTGGATCCTTGAGAAGAGGCACAAGTCATCACCATAGGCACGACTTATAACAGAGAGCCTCTATGATAAGTCAACACCTTGTGATGAGTCGACACAGTGATGCCTTGCGAAATAGTTGCAACTTTCCAGTTTGATCAATTTTTGTATTCTGGCCATAACTTCGTATACAAACATCCAAATTAGATGATTCAAGTTGTTCTAGAAAGATAACAGAATGATCTACAACGTTTTTGAAGGAATTTTCTAGATTTAAAGTCATCTAGATAGACAAAAATGCCCTTAAAGCTAGAGTATCTGCAAAGGAGAGTGACTTTTCATGTCAAGTGGTGCCTTTCTAATTCTAAACAAGTTCTAGTCACTTCTAGCCACTTCTGAAGTCTATATATACATCATTTTTTTTATCTAAACTAAGACATAATATGTAGACATAAAAGATAGACATATAAAAGTTGTAGTGTTTTAGAGATAGAACAATTATCATTTTTATTAAGAGTTATTATTGTAAGAAACACTTGAAGAAGGCAAGGTCAAAAACAAGAGAAGAACATCCTACATCAAGTATCATTTAGAAGACATAAAAGGGAGTTTTATCTATTCAATCCTTTCTCTCTTGTTCTATGTTGAATTTGGTTTTCTTTTATTATGTGTATAAGATAAGTCTTTGTATAAGAATTGCAATGATGAATTAATATTAAGAATAATATTTCTAAAGTACTTTTTTTATGATTTAGTTTTAATTAGATCAAAAGGTGTTATGTGTACTTGGCCATAATATATAATGTGTTAATCGATTTGTTTACAATGACAGTTAGGACAATTTAGTGGAAAGTGATTGAAGTTACTTAAGTATTGCAAATTTCTTGGACACAAAGGTTTCGTCTTAAGGGAAATATAATTAGTATGCTAGCTATATTAGTTTTCTATTATCCTTACAATGATACGATAGTACGTGTAGGCACTAGGAGGACATACCTTTGATTGACAACCATAGTTGCTTTTGAAGACTATAAACTAATTTCCAATCATGCATTGTATACTATTTATGCTTAAAGTTCTTATTTGATTCTGAATTGTAATTTTTCATATGCAAGTATTCTGAATAGTTTATTATAATTCTTATAGTTTCTTGATAATTAGTTAGTAAATTATATTTCTTTATTCATTTATTGTGACTACTATTATTTAATATTAATATATCTATCCATCTAAGTATCTATCTGGTTAATACAAGATCACTCAAAATTCCAGAGTGTTCGACACCCTTCTTGCTCTATACTAAGTCTTAGAGACTAGGGTATTATAATTTGACTCGCAATCAACTTCACGTGTGTTGCATAGCCCTCCTGCGCTAATGTTAATACATGCAAAAAAATAAATTTATTAGGAAGAGAGGTAAGTACCTGGTGGAGCGTTATATTGCCTTTGGATGTTTTGTCCTTTTATTATTATTTATGATTTGACTATTGTTTTTGTTTTATGATTTAGCTATCACACAAGATGCAATTTAGGACGTATGTAAGAATGTAATGACATATAAAAAATGCGAAATGTACGATGCTTCAAGTGAATGAGACAAGTGTGTGATAGTAAAATGAAATCAAGCATATGACATGCAAGCATATGTATGTAAATGCAATAACTACCCCTTTGGGCATCATACTTAACACTCTCTCATCATGTTAAGGGTTCTTAACACTCTTTAGCAGTGTTAAGGGGGGTACTAGCAATGCTACTCTCATCTAATTAGGATTTTGAGCAAAATATAAGCCCAAATAAGGCTTAGCCCAAGTTAAGGCTAAAAAGTGAGCCCAAATAAGTTTTAGCCCAAGTAAGGCTTAAAATGAGCACAAATACCAAGTAAGGCTAAAAAGTGAGCCCAAATAAGTCTAAAAAGTGAGCCTAAATAAGGCTTAGCCCAAATAAGTCTAAAAAGTGAGCCTAATAAGGCTTAGTCCAAATAAGTCTAAAAAGTGAGCCTAAATAAGGCTTAAAAGTGAGCCCAAATAAAACTTAGCCCAACAAAGGCTTAAAGTGAGCCCAAATAAGGTTTAGCCCTAATAAGGCTTAGCGACATGTTTGTGTGTGCTATTTTTTGTGTATGATAGTGACTAATGCATAATTATGATTGTGACGTATGATGCATTATGTATTATGTCTTTTTACCTTTTGGATTTTATTGTAGATGCTTTTTTATCTTAATTGATGCTGACAACTTTTGGATTTTCATTGGCTAGTTGCAACTCATAGTCTTTCTTTTATTTTGATCTTCTTATAAGTTCTCTCTTGATCTTGGTCTGTGATGATGACTTGAGGGTTTTTATTGGTTGGTTGCAGCTTGAAGTCCTGAGAAGACATATGAACATATGAACAGTATATGTCCAAGTTTATTTCCAAGGATTTTCTAAATTTAAGCATTGAGTTAATTTTGGCAAGCTGAGTGCTTCTATTTTTGAATTCTTGCAATTGATTCATGATGTTAAGAGTTATATGTATTAAAGGGCTTGAACTATTTTAGCTATGACAATCTTAAGTTAATGCTGATCTCATCGATTAAAAAACATGATCCATAACTCATGGCCAAGACTATTTGTGTTACCAAGTGAAGCGTAAGTTTCCTAAGTGAATTTTTGAAGAATGTAGTGAGATAAAATTTATAAAGAATGCAAATGAATATAATAAATTTTAATTATCATGAGGCTTCTAAGTAGGGAAGTGATAATTGACCATATGTTATTTTATTTTTCAGTAAGGATTTCCTTTCTTTAGTATCCCTTACCTTTCTAGTTTTACTTAGTATAGATACTACTGAATGGTCTTTTAGGATACTCATGCTCCACTTTTGAAGCATTGGAGCATGCAAAAATTTTGATTGATTTTTCTTTAATTTTCCTGCTTTTTTTTTAAAAATGTTTCATGTTTTAGTATTTCTTGCCTTTCTCATATTACTTAGCATGAATACCATAAAAGGGTATCTTTAAGATACTCTTACTCATTTATGAGTATTAGAGTAGTATAGCCTTAAGATCACAAGCATGTTTGAAAGATATCTTGATAATTCTAATTTACTTTATTCATCATTGTCCTTTATAAGTTTTTTCTTATAAGTTCTTCATCCATCCATATGGTAGGCAAGCATTATATTGATTAAAATTCAGAAGGTCCTGACTTAGAGTTGTTAATCGTGCTTAGGAGATAGTGAAATGAGTATTAAAGAAAGATTATAATAATTAAAATGAGCTCACTCAGCTCTAATATATGCAATTCATGTCACGGATAAAGTTTGTAAGAATGTTGTCATTATTGAATATAATAGACATGTTATTTTTGTTATTATGAATGTAAATGTGAATGCAGTTAATTGGAGAAAAGGAAGAGGGAACTATTCAGTGTAAAGGTGGTGACAAAGGTAGCACTTATTGATTTGGAGGTTTGATGTCATCTATTTTCTTTGTTGTTGTTTTTGTTGACTGATGATGCTGCTATTGTGTTACTGCAGTTGTATTTTGTAGCTCTTACTGCAAGTGTAGCTCTTGATGTGTAGCTTCATGAATGACTTTTCACTTTTTCATGCTTGGATTTTCTTTGTTAATTCCCATTGTGGTATTAAAAATTTATTATGCTACTTTGATGCTTTTTACTTTTGCCTTTTTGCTCTTGATGTTGGCACAATTGCACTTTGTAGACACCTAATTTCGTGATGATGAGTTATGGATGTGACAAAAGACTCCAATGATGAAAATGTCATGAATAGGTCTTCAATATTTGAACTTTGAAATTTCAGAGGTCTGATTGTGTTTTTCAAAGAAAGGATTTAATGTTTTCATGGACTAAATTGTAATACTTTTTAAGGACTTAATTGCAAAACTTAAATTCTTTCAAGAACCTTTTTGTACTTAAAAGTAAAAAAAAAGTAGTCAGAATTTTATAATTCCGATTGGAATTATGTAATTCCAATTGGACTTACATAATTTTAATTAGAATTGTGTAATTTCGATCAGATTTACACTAATTCTGATCGAAATTACACAATTTCCAATCAAAATTAGACTTCTTCCATCGAGTTCTCGAATTTTCTAGAAAATAAAAGTTTTTTCCTAAGTCCTAATTCATCTGAAATTCTCTTTAAATTATTTTTGATAATGTTTTTAAGGAAATAGAAGTCTTTTAGGAATCAATCTATAAGTAGGGTTTGAAGGATGTTTCATTATATAAGGAGTTTTTTGGCTCCTGAAAAAAAGGGAGAGGGAGGAGAGAACGGAAGAAAATAAAAGAAAGAGGCAGAATGAGAAAAAAAGAAAGAAAGGGAAAAAAGAGAAGAAAAAAAAGGAAAAGAGTATCTTATTCTCTACAAAAAATTCTTTTGTTTAATTGATTAATTGAAGATTTTTGGAGGATTTTTGAAGAACAATATTTGAAGATCTATCAAGAACGGTGATTTTACAAAATCTAAAGAGCACTCCATTAAAATCATCCATAAGCATCATTTTCTCCATATTCTTATTTTCTTTTATTTTTCTTTTTAATTTTATTGATTTTAATTTGAGGTATTATTATAATTTATTCACTAATCTTAAATTTATTTCTTTTCTTATGGTGATTATGGAGGAAAATACATGATGATGATGTTTGGAAGATTGAATCCATAAGAAGTCCATAGAATGCCATGGATAAGACCTTGTAGATTTTGTTTTTAGGTCTTTATATTTTTTTATTTAATTTATGTTTTTGGGGTTGTATTAATTATATTTATTATTATTTTCCATAGATTATTATAATAGCACCAATAGTGGGAATAGTAGAATTATATGTGTGATTGCATGTTTATGTTAATTAATTGGTTAGTAAAATTAGGGTTTCAATTGGGTAATTAATTAAAATCAATGGAGGAAGTAAATTAATTTAGGTTGCATATTAATGAAAATTAGGGTTTTAAAAAGAATAATTAGTTGGTTGTTTGATCTTTTATTTAATTGTTTTAATATGTTTTATTTATTTTTGGGCTTGTTTATTTATTTTTATGTGTTTTGGGCCTTAAGTCCATATTAGATTCTAATCCACTTAAATAAATTTAGGTTTTTAGCTTTAATTAATTAAAATCCATTTTAGGCCCATAATTAATTAGATTTGGGGTAGAGATAACTTAGGCCCATTTAGTAAATTAGACATAAGCCCACTTAATTTAATTTAATTAATTAGACTTAGCCCACTTAATTTAAACATTTTTCGTAATTTATAGATTTAAGAACACCTTAGAATTAAAACATGTAGAATTAGGCCCATTAATTTAAATACTCTGCAATTTGTTGATTTAAGCCCATTTTTAGAATTAAAAGAAATAGACTTAGGTTCATTAATTAAAATTAAAAGGAATTAGTCTTTAGCTCACTTATAAATTAAAACATGTAGATTTAGTTCATTTAATTAAAATTAATGTACATTAGACTAACTTAGGAATTATATGTTTGAATGAATGCATTATTTACTTATATTTTCATGATTGGTTTTCCTTGGAGTTAATTGCTAGAATAAGAGTTTATATGAAATTGCATGTAAATAGAGGATAATATAGTAATTCATAAAGTAATTCTAAAAGAACACAAGACTCAAAGAAGTTGGTATTCCATATCCAGAATCTCCTGGTTGTGGTGCTAGCTTTTTTTTATGGAATCAAGTACCACCTTTTCGATTTGTCCCAGTTATTACCCTAAGTGGCGACTCCTCATCTCCATGCCATGTCTTTATGATAGTGGTTAGTGTGTTCTTTAGAGCCCTAAACTCAAACAATGTCGTGGTTGCTAAAATCTTGGATGCACATTAAACCCTACCGTCTACAATGGCAACTCCACTAGGGATAAGAGATACTGATTCTACTTGTGTTCATTAGAATTATTTTATTAATTATTATTTTATTCTTGCATTCATTATGCATGTCCTTATTAACCGATAGTGTCAGTTTATGGTTCCATGATTCCACTAACTTCATGGGATTGTAAAAAATCCTAGGAAAAGAGACTCACCATTGAAGACATGTGTGGGAGGAATAAGGTTGTAAGGATGTATGTACACCTAACTTGACTTGCTACTTGTTGTATAGCACATGCATCATGCATACATGCATACATGCATCTCATGCATCATACTAACAATTTGTCTTTCAACCATCATAGATTCATTCAGGTCTTCCTGTGTTTAGAGTCAAAAGGGTGGTAGACTAGTGAGAACTGATTTGAGTCTGCAATCGATTGCGAAAGGGATCCTTAGCAGACTAGAAAAGAGTCCCATCAGTCCACTCTACCTAGTAGCTGCTTAACAAAATGAAAAAATGGAACAGTAACAAGGAGGAAACTGGACCCTAGAGGATGTCAAAGGAGCATTAATGGATGACATGAGAGCAATTATGCAAGATGAGTTAAAACAGGCTTTGGCCAAATTTATGCCACCACTAGCTATTACTGCACCTCCTTTTATGGCCAATCCACCTGCTGTGGGTACACCACCTACTAATAGTGATAATGTTAGGGAAATGAAACCCAAGGATGTTAAGAGTTATATAGTTGAAAAGGTGAAAAGGGAATCACTTAAGCAAGTTTAAGAGCTAGAATCCAAGTAGATGAAAGCAATGACTCAGAAAATGTCCAAGATGGAGGAATTAATGAGAGGATATGGCATTGGATACTCATTTGATTTTGATGATATGATGTAATTTGGGGAGGACAAATTGCCTGACAAATTCAAGATACCACAACTGTAGAAGTTTGATAGTACTGAGGACCCAAGGATTCACCTTAGTCAATACACAACTACTATGAACACCACTAAGGCTCCTTTGTCTATGGTTACCAAGCTATTTTTACTGTCCTTGGATGGTATGGCTATCAATTGGTATCATGGGTTGAAGAAGTCTATCCATGTAGATTGGAGAGAGTTGTGCACTACTTTTTTAAAACAATATGACTACAACACTTGACTTGAGGTATCCATCAGGTATATGGAACTGACCAAGTAGAAGCCCAATGAGTTATTCTTAAATTTTCTAACCAGGTTTATGGATAAGGCAGGACTAATGAAGAACAAACTGGCTGAGAAGGATCACGTTAGGATGATAGTCCGAAATATGCTACCTAGTCTAGTTAAGAGTTTGCATATGATGAATCCCAAGACATTTGTAGATCTTTACGATGATGGGTTGCAAGCTGAAGAGATTGAAAATGAGAAAAAGAAGGTCACTAGGAACAATGGAGTGAGAAATTACCCAACTAGGGGCACACAACAAGGAAATACTAGCCTGGTTGTAGGAGTTTATACTATCCAACAACCCAAGAGATTCTCAAACTTTAACCAACCCTTATCTAAAGTCCTAGACCGTCTCACCAAAAAAACCTCCACTATACCACCAAAACCAAATCTTCCTAGCTTTGACCTAAACAGTTACTGCAAGTTTCATCAAGTTACTGGTCATCCAACTGACTCTTTCATGCACCTTAAACATGAAATCCAAAACCTCATAAATTCTGAAAAAGTCACAAACCTTAAGAAATCAAATCCAAACCTAAACACCTAAAATAATCCTTTCCCAAATTACTAAAATATGCTACCTCCAACAAACATGATGATCAACTAAGGAGCAAGTGAGGAAGAAGTGTTAAACTCTTTTGAGGATCTAAACCTTAAAGCCAATAAGAAATCTCCTAGTGCCCCTAAAGATGTGGAAAGAGTAGAAGACTTGATGGGTCAGCCCTCAAGCAAGTTTGATTATAAGGTGTTTTATTCTAAACCACCTTCTTTTGACTTATTCATTGATACAATCAAGCCTATAGGATGGGCTGATGAGTTCGATGATGAAAAGCTACTAGTCAAAAAGGAGAAATGCATGGTTGGAGTATGGAAAGATGGAAAGAAGGACCAAACTGTTGGAACTATTGATATTTGGTACAATTCTGATGAGGAAGGCACTGTAAGATATAATGTATGGCTTAATAATCCCAAAGTCAGTCATGTTACTAAAAGTGAGAAGGGTTACAAACTAGCAGAGAAAACTATAGAGAGAGAAGAAACTGTTAAAGGAGAAGACTCAAATGAAAATGGCAATGACCTGATTCTTGAACAACTCAAGAAAACAAAAGCAAATGTAAGCATTTGGGAGCTCTTGATGCACTTAAGTAGTCATAGGAAAGCTCTGGTTAATGCTTTAACTAAGATAAACATTAAAACTACTGCTACCCCTAAAGCAATGGTAGCTAAGGTTACAGAGAAAAAGCACAGGGTTATTACTTTCTCTTATAAGGATCTACCTATAGAAAGAAGGAATCATAATAAAGCCCTGTTCATTCTAACTAAAGGGAGAGGGAAAAGGACCAATTTTGTGATAGTGGATGATGGTTCCATAATTAATGTTTGTTCGCTATGGATCCTACCCAATCTAGGAGTAAAGGTGGAGGATTTGGCAAATTCAGACCTTGTAATCAGGGCTTATGATGATAGCATAAGGAATGTAGAGGGAACACTTATGGCCCATATGAAGACTAGGCCTATACAAGCAATGGTTGAATTCATTATGCTAGACATTCCTGTCACTTATGCCTTGCTATTGTGTAGGCCTTGGTATCATGTTTTGGGAGGAGTGCCTTCCACTGTGCATCAAAAGGTGAAATTCTTATATAAAGGGGAAGTTGTAACTTTGGATGTGAGTATAGGCAAGACTATGTTTGAAATTATGGATAGTCAAAAGCAAATTATTACTCCTCCTGGTTTCTAAATAGCCATGATCTTAGAGGGAATTGTGATAGATCCAAGGGTTATGATTATGATTAAGAAGATGAATTATTGACCTGGGCAAGGACTGGGAAAAGATGAGCAAGGTATCCTAGAATTACCTGACTTCAAAACCCAAAATCATACAAGAGGATTAGGCTATACTTGAGTTGGATTTGACAGCAAAATGGCAAGGAGAAGGTTTTTTAATGAGAATAACCTCTTAAGGAACATGGGACCTCTAAAGTATAACTTTGTCAAACAAAAGAAGGAGAAGTTCTATATAGGTGAAAAAGAGCCTGTCCAAGTAGTTGGTGTGGATATCCCTAGGTTTGAGATCCTCAAAAAGCAGATAGTTAAGAGGTTGGTACAAGACAACAAGGACAAGGTGATGAAGACAGTTGCTGAAAAGATGAAAGTTAAGGACATTGAAGAATTGTTTTGTCTGCCACCTAATGAACAACCACCATAGGATTTAGCTAGCATTATTAATAATAGTCTTAGTGATGTTTTTTATGAAGAAACTGATGTAATAATGTCTGATTTATTTGAGGATGAAAACTCTATCTTTCCTATGGTCAATGATATGAATTCTGGTTTGGCTTGCTTGTGTGATGTTGATTCTGATGGTCTTATGCATTTTAATAATGATCATTCATGCATATTTGAAATTAATTCTATTCAATTAAATTCATTAAACATGGGCACAAATGAACAATCAAAACACATTTCTATATCACATGATTTAACTCCTGAAGAGAGAGAAAAATTTGAGAGAATATTAATAAAAAGAAAGGTAGTATTTGCTTGGTCCTATAAAGATATGCCAGGGTTAGATAGAGAAATTACGGAGCATCACATTCCAATATATCGAGTTTCTAAACCTATTAGGTTAAGGCCAGAGTAGCATCACATTCCAATATATCGAGTTTCTAAACCTATTAGGTTAAGGCCAGAGTGGATAGTAAAGATAAGGGAGGAAATTGCTAAATAGATCCATGCTAACTTTTTAGAAGTAGTGGAATACCCTCAATGGTTAGCAAACATAGTACTAGTTCCCAAGAAAGATGGAAAAGTCCGAATGTGCATAGACTTTAGAGATCTAAATAAGGCATGTCCAAAAGATGATTTTCCTTCACCTCATATTGATGTGATTATCGATAGTGCAACATCTAGTGTAATGTACTCCTTCATGGATAGGTTCTCAAGTTATAATCAGATAATGATGGCAATTATGGACAAGATCAAAACTACTTTTATCATAGAGTGGGGGACATATTACTATAAGGTAATGCCCTTCGGGTTGAAGAACATAGGAGCAGCTTATCAAAGAGCAGCCACTGCCTTATTTTATGATATGATGTATAAGGAAGTGGAAGTGTATGTCGATGATATGATGGTTAAGTCAAAAACAAGAGGGGGACACTTTGAGGCTTTAGATAAGTTCCTAGCAAGAATAGAAAGATATAACCTAAGGCTTAATATG